>JAOTAY010000001.1:7385205-7401114 GCA_025629805.1 Erythroxylum baracoense
GTTTCCCATACATCTCTATGTATATGTATATTACTTACAAAAGAATCTCGGTACCTTATGACTAGATATATAATGCTAATAAAAACCAAACTCTTTTGTTTTATTAATAATAAATATTTTCAATACAAAAGTAACTGGAAGAAAATGAAGTTATAAGTAAATACACTTACTTTCCAGGGAACTATATTTACATAACTCTAACAAGATTGCTCAATTCTTTCAAGGGAATTGTTGATTAATCATGAGTGAAAACAATGAATGTTCAATTTTTGTTGTGTCTTTGAAAGTTATTCCTCTTTTCTTATGACTACCTATTATTAGGAAATAGGCTCCTCTCTACTATTTGCGGTTAGTAATTACTACAAGAAGTATCCAATTCAATGAATCTTATCACTAACTAGAAAAGGATTAAGAGGAGACTTAGCTCCTAAAATAATAAAGCTCTTTTTTTGTGGAAAATTGCAATTGATCAAATTTGTCTTGAACTCCTTATATATTTATTGGATCTCTAACATATTCCTTACTAAGCGTGTCATCAAATATGTGGAGAGGATGATGAGAGTATTCTTATAAGGCAATCATAACTCAAATAGAGGCTTTTTAAAAGTTAATTGGTCAAAGTTACGTATGCCAAAGGATGAGAAGGGTTGGGAATGATCCCAATCAAAACTTAAAGTGCTTGTGATGAAAAGACTATAATATATTTCAAGATAAAGAGACTTTGTGGGTTAGATGGTAGCAAAATTATATCCTTAAAGGTAATATCATGTGGTCCATCTCTCCTAAATCTATACACTTTTAGTCCATGACTTAATTACTGATGCTAAGGGACAGTATGGAGCTAGGTATTTTATGCAAGATTAGGGATAGAAGTAATGCTTTCCTATGGTTTGAAAACTGGACATGTTATGGTCTTATAGTTAGAATTCCTAAGTTAGTACAAGCCTGGAATTGTTTTGCTACTAAAGCTAGAGTCAAATCACTAATCAAATAAAGGCATTGGGATAAGTTCCTACTGAGTTAGAGCATTAACTCCAAACTATCAGGCTAATCCTAAAATGCAAGATAGTTTCACATAGCTCAACCATCCTCGTGGCAAGTTTAGTAACAGACTGTGCAAAGATTGGTTGGTCTAGAGAGGCCAAGTTACCGATTGGCATATTCTTAGGTGGAATAAGGCTCTTATACCTGGTACTTCTTTCTTACTTTAGCTGACAACCTTAAATAGATAGAATACTATAAATATGTTACCTTATTTGAACACTGATGGAGTTTATGTGCTTTACAATAAGGTTTTGGAATCTGGATCTCATATCTTCTTTGAATGCAACTTTTCTTTGTCCTTATGGAGTATAGCTCAGGGAAAATTCTCCTAAAAATTCAATGGGAATTCTTACCAAGATTTCTTGCAATGTCTACAAAATTAGTCAAATATGCCTAAGGCTAATATGGCAGTTTACCAAATTTACCTTGGTGCTTGTGTTAAGGAGATATGGAGGGAAAGAAACTATAGAAGATTTAGGAACAAAGTGAGGAACCAAAAGGAGGTGATTGATTTGATAGTTTAAAGAATAAGGTAACAACTTATTTCTTCCACTATGGTTAATAATTGTAGCATTCACCTAGTAAATTTATGGAGGATCAATTAGCTATCTTTATTGTAGCCTTTTCTATTGGCTTGATTAATTATGATTAGGGATGGTTCCCTTATAGCTCCATTTGTACATTTCTTGCAATTTTTTATATTATCTTTTAACTTTTCAAAAAAAAATTGTCATAAAAGGTGGATAGATGAGTACTTAACTCCTATCTAGGTTGCAATACAAATATTATCTAACTAATCCAATAGGTTGATGATGCATTATCATCATTCAATTTAGAATCAAACACCTACCCCTATCATCATACCCAATTTCAGCTTTCCAACTAAAGATGTGAAATAAACATAATATATAATGTTTGAAAATATCATATTTTGAAGGTAAAAAGAATCAACAACAAATACAATTTCAAAGTTCAAGGTAAGCAAAACCATATGCTTCAATAATACTTACAAACTTCTTAAGACTTTTTTAACATATTAGTTAAAGAGAAGAAATAAAGAAAGTTTATCATATTCTGATATAAGAGGTTTTTTAGAAAGGTCAAAATCACATCTAAATAGTAAATGGTCAAGCTATATGTAACCATAAGTATACATACGAACTTTTTTTTCTTACTGTCAATTTTAGGGTATGCTGTAGAAATCTCCAGATTCCAGCCTTTCCTTTTCATTTGTGCTTTATGCATCTACTTATCTTTGGCTTTCCCTTCAATATAAACTCTCATACTTCTCCCCATACCACTATTTCCCAAAACTATTAATTGAATATCAAATGATGACATTCATAATTTAAATCACTTAATAGTATAGGACTATACCTACTATTATACATATACTTTCCATATCACATTCAATATGGCTAGGAATTTTTTAACACTTTAGACCTTAGCAATTGCAACCATCATAGGTTAATATTTTTTAATTTTTACTATTTTTTCAATTTTCCATAGGTGTTCACTATTCTATATTTCATCTTTTATTAATGTATCATAATGAATGTTATGTTGCAATATAATTTTTAAAACTATTATAAAATACAATACAATGAAAAGAAATGATTAGAACTTTTTTTTTACCTTGCAATCACCAATACATCTGTCAATCACTGCTTTGTCATAAAGAAAAAACTTAAATTTATATGATAATTATTAAGTAATTATATTTTTTAAAATCAAGTAAATTTGACAACAATATTGGTAGAAATATAATGCAATATATGATCCCTTAAAGTAGAGTCTATGGACACAAAAAATTAACAAAATAAGTAAGGTTTATAAGTATAACATTATTTCCTTCTTTAGCATTTTAATAATTTCTTATTCCAAAAGTCACACTATCAAAAGATGGATAGAAACATGATATCAATGGATATAGAAAGAATAAAATTTTAAAAAATGCCAAACTTCCTTTCCCCATTATGTCAATATTCACCTAAATGCTCTTGGTGGATATTATATTATAGTGAAATTAGTAGTTTTTGTATGAAAAATGTGCGGATAAGGATGGAGGGAAAAATAAAGAGAATGATCAGGGTTAAGTATTATGTAATGTATAATAGATAAGACACAATGTGAGAGTATTAGTTAAAAAGAAGCATTAGATAGCCTCAAATAAATTAGTCTATACATTAATTACGTAGGTGGGATAAACAATTATATAATATTTTTTATGAAAGAAGAACTTGGATTATTATTTCAATTGTCAAAGTCGGGAATGACATTATAGAGTTAGGGAAACTTGTCATGTTTTTTTATAAGGCTTAATACAAATTACACCCATGTCCCAATCTTCAATCCTAAATCACCATTAGATAAGATATTAGTGTTCTAATATTCTTCTAATGCATTAACATTTCCTATTCAAATTCTATATCTTGCTTATCTTTAATAACAATAGGTTGATTTTTATTTCAACACGCCATTTTAGACATAGTTGTGTAACAAACTCTATTAAAAAAAACTAATAATGAACACATTTCTTTAATCAGTTGCATGGTTATCTATGTCTATCATATAGTCCATTTTAAATTCTTTAAATAAATATGATCCATTGTGCATTCGTGTAAGAAACCATGTTGAACATAACATTTGATGAACACAATATGACACAACATTGTGTAGTAATCCATGTACCAATCATATGCCTATTTAGTTAACATTTAAAAAAAACACTTCAGGGCAAACACTTCAACCAACATGTGTCTTTCACATTTTTCCTTTGTATTACCATACATTTACTCAAGTTAATCCCATATACTATTATTTTCATATGGGTCCGGTAATGATCTGAGCTCTTTCAGTGGGAAAGTCACTAGTTTTTTATTCAACTATTGCTAGACATGAGAAAACCTGTTATATAAGAATTTATATGGAGGTTAATTCCAAGAATGAACTACCTTAAACAATGTCAGTAATGAAATTGAATGAAGCTAGGGAAATAATCAAAATAGAAATCCATCTCACTTATAATTGAAAGCTTTAGTTGGGAAACAAAATTTTGAAACCTATAAGAAAAAAAAATCTCATAGGACTATTATGACCTAATAGGGATTACTGAGGATTCAATAACTCAATCAAGTGGGGAAATTTTACCTACTACTTAAATTGAATTATTGAGAGACATATTTAAAGAATTGGAGGTTCAGATAAACAATCAAGGCAAGGATGAAGAGCCTAAAGATAAGTAGAATGAAATAGAGGATAATAGAAGAATAGAAACAGGTCCTAATAGCACTAAGCTTGAAGTTGAGGAAAAAGATCAGGATATCTTGTATCCAACTTAACTATGGAGCTAGCTAAGTAATTATCTCCTATCACTAATAGGAAATCACAGAGAAAGAGAAGCAAACCCAAAGGGGATAGGTAGTTACCTCTTACACAAACTCCTATGCTTTTTTAGAATATGAAGGGTATGAATGAACCCCATAAAAGACAAGTTATTAATGATCTAATGTTGGAAAAAAATCCTATTATTTTGGGACTACTAAAGATAAGAAATAAGCTAACAAGCTGCAAGAACTTATGAAATTTCTAAACAAAGATTGGTCTTTTGGATCCAATTATGAGCATCACTATAATGGAAGAATTTTATATTCTTTCAACAAGGAGAAAGTACAAGTATCAACCCTGAGTAGCTCTGACTAATATATTTATTTATCTTATACTGATTATACATATGACATTTCTATCATTTCTGCATACAATTTTGAATTCCAAAGACTCAAACTATGGGAAGATCTCAATAGCATTCAAAATTCAATGTCTAGACTTTGGTTGTTAGCAAGTGATTTCAACTTTGTTTTACACCCTTTTAAAGCTTAGGGAGGAAAAGTTTATTTAAATTAGGCAAGGAGTTAGAAAATGCAATTAGCAAGCTTAAGGTGACTTATTTAAAATATTTCAGGAAACTTTTTACTTGGAGTAATAAACAACTAGGAAGATGCTTCATTAGGAAAAAGCTAGATATAATACTAGCTAACCAAACCTGGTTCAGAAAGTTCCCCAATTCCTTTATTCATTTTGGCTCTCCCATGTGCTTAGATTATTCCTTTATGAAAATTTAGAGTTTCACCGCATTAGTTTCCATTAATGCACCCTTAATATTCTTTAACTTCTTAACCAATAAGGAAGGTTTCATAGATTTAGTAAAAGAAGTATGGGACAACTAGATTGTAGGTGTAAGTCCTTTTAGATAATGACAACACTCCAAATCCTAAAAAATAGGTTACGCTATCCCTAATTTAAGTGGTGGTCCCCCTATAACTCAAATATTTCAAGATGCCAAGATTGGGTTAAGAAAAGCAAAGGAAGCTTGTTATCTTAATCCTAACAACCAAGAGTTGAAAGTTGATGAGAAATTAAAGGTCTTTAATAAAGCACTACTTAACCATAATTCTATATTAATGCAAAAGGCTAGAACTAATTGGCTAAAAGAAGGAGACTTCAACACAAATTACTTCCATAATTCTGTTCCATTCAGAAGAAATTCCAAAAACATCAATTGCTTGCCAGCTGAAAATGATCAAATGGTTATAGACAAATCCTCCATTGAAATAATTATGCTCAAGTTCTATAAAGAACTTTTAGGAACTGGTTCCTTAGGTTTGACTAATATGTAGGATATAGTACAGTTAATTGGACTTATTCAGTCTCTACATCAGGAGACTCTGGAAAGATTACAGTAGTCAGCAACTTACAGTAGTCAAAGCAAGTTGGATTTACAGAACTACTTGTTCTATTACGAGATTTAATAAACAAATAAAATAAAATTATTAATAAATTATATTCAAATTAATAATTATAATAATATACCTTTTTCAAAACTTTAAATTGTATTAAACAAAGACCAAGACAATTAATTTTTTGTCTTCCATTCTATTTCCTTTCTTGAAATAGATGAATTCATATATGCATTAAATTCTTTCACATCCTATTGAACTCACATATTGACTTAGAATTTAAATTGCAAACCTTTGTAACTTTTGAACACCAATTATGAATTGGTCCCACCAAGCAACTGTAACACAACATGTTGGGTCCCCTTTTTCTTAAGATTTATTTTATTAAATTATTAAGCATGAAAATAAATTAATTTTCTGTAAATTATTAATTAAAATTTTATGTCCGAATAGAGACCCGGTTCCAACACAACAAAAGTAACTTTATAAACGAAATAAAGTAATGATTTATTTCTAACAAGTAATAAAATTGAAAAATATATACCTTAATTAAGTTTCTTTTTCACAAATAGTAATGGGCATCCTAAAATTACCAGAAGCATCCTTATAAACCTCCATTTATGAGCATAAGAGAGTTTGCATCATCTCACATGCAATAATTTTTGTAATAGTTAATAGCATTCTCATATAAAATTTAACTTCTTTTTTGTAAAACTTGTTCTAAAATAGACACTAGGATTTAAAAATGTACCAGTTACAAACAACGGAGAGTAAAGTTGCCTTTTCCATTTGTAACACCCCAACATATACCCTGGAAGTATTATAGCATGTCTAGGGTGTATTAAGATGTGAACATAATGAATTAAGTGCATCTTAGTAAGAGACATTATGGTACTTAATGTAAAAGACATGGGTTAAAGGGAGCATACCTCTGTAATTGGACATATCTTGGTCTGTAGACCTCTAAATTGGATAATTACAATTCAAAATTAATCTAGAGACATAGTTTTAAAACTTTCATGAAGGAACCGAAATCTTATTGTGCCTCTAAGAGTTTTTAATTCTAGCTTGAACTTAAGTTATGACTGTTGTCCCTATTTTCGAATAGCCTGTAGTGTTTTGGGTATAACTCCCAAAATAATTGACCAAATTGCATGAAATTTATGCCATTAGAAACTTAAGACATAGAGGAATGAAATAAATTGATAAGATTATAGCCTAATATGGGAATTAAAGTAAGAAGAAGGACTAATATGCAATTTTCCTAAAGTCAACTCATAGACCAATAAGATTAAAGCATGTGTGTCCAATAGAATTATAACATATGGTCCAACAGAATTATAACATATGGTCCAATATAATTTTAACACATAGTCCAATAGAATTGTAACACATAGTTCAATGGGATTGTAACATATGGTCTAATAGGATTGTGACATATGGTCCAATAGGATTGAAACATGTGTCTAGGACTAGAAAATTCATGAAAAGGCATATGAAGAGGGGAGATGGACAAAACTTTGATGGCTTCACTTTATATTTTTCTCCTCTTTATTTCACTTTCTTATTATCCCATCATTTATCACTTGGTGATTCAAGCAAATCTAAAGAGGAAGGGAAGGAAAAGCATTAGAAGAACTACTTTGTCAATTTTGAGGTTTGAGACTTCACTTAGTTGGTTTTTGTATTTGTGTATGATTGAATGGATCTAAAGATTCATTTGGATGTGGAATTGTTGCTAGGATGTTTCTTTGGTGTCACTTTACATGAACTTGGTTGTATATGACAAGAGAGTATTGTGTGGTGGAATTCTGTCTAGGGTTTATTTGAGTCATTCACATTGTTTGAGTCATAACTCAACCTACAGACCCCTAAATTGTGTGATTTTAGTTGCATATGAAACCTAAGACATAGAGATAAATATCTCTAGAAGAGACTCTAATTTAGTTCTAGCTTTATGACCTTGGAAATTGAGATCAAAAAAGGTGACCTAATGTTACCCCTATTTTAGAGAAGCTTGTGATATTTTGCCTATATCTCATGATTTAGAAGTCCAAATAGTCTTACTATCTATGCCATAGAAACTACAGATATAGAGAAAATAATGTCTAGAATACCTCAAAACCCAGTTCTGAATTTTACTATATGCATATTAAGGGGCAGGTAGTGGTATGAATAGAGAGAGTGTCTATCACAACCATGGCATTGTTTTTGTTTTCGATTTCTACCGCATCTTATCTGAACCTTTATGAATGTGAATGAAAATTTTCAAACACCTAGAAATAAATGAAATAGGACTTGCCATATGTGAATTGGATGATTGAATATTGGAATTTAAGATTGGGCATAATGCATTCCAACGAAAACTTACGTGTTCATAAATTATTTGTTTGCGTATGTATTGCTCATATGTGTATAGTATGATTATACAAGCGTGATTTTGACACCCTTCTAATGGTGATTAGTTATGACTTGCATGTATGAACACAAATATAGATTTTGTGATTTGATATGTATATCATATAACTTGTCAATATATGAATTGTGAAATTGGCAAATGGTTCAAGGAAATGTTACAATGCTTACTCTATTGTCTTGGTGGTGGATAGATGGGTATGCCTATATGGTTACAATGCAGCTGTTATAGTTTGATACCTCCGGTGTCCACAGTTCGATACCTTAGGGTATCCACAGTTTGATATCTTTGGATTTCCACAGCACCCATTATTCACACCTACAGAAAATATGCAGGCCTAACACAGAAAGTAAAGTAAAGAGATATAAATAAAAAATACAGTATGACAACATAAATAATCGGTATATGAATGAGCATTTGCATTTGTATTGATAATTTGTATCATTGAGTGTTGAATATCAATGTTTGAGTTTTGAAGGTGAATTTATGGAAAATGAAAAAAATATTGAAGTATGTTTGCATTATTTATTTCATTAAGTACGCCATCATTATTTATATTTGTGCGATGTTCATAAATGTATGTGCTTGACGGATGACTGTTGTGAGTGGTCATCCAAACGAAGTGTTTCCCAACTAAGCTTTCAAGCTTAGCACGAGTGTTAATCTGTGTAGGTACAAATCATAAAAGTGAGGTATAGGGAACATTTGCGAGGACTAAGGCCAATATATAGATGAAAAAGTACTTTTAGAAGGCGTTTTTAGTTAAAGATGATTATACATGTAATGGTTAAAGGAAATTGTATGTTTTCTTTTAGATTAACATGTAAATGTAAAAATGTTTTAATATTGTTAAATGATAATATTAAACATTGGGGAGTTTTGTAATATGTATATGTATAGCATTGAGTAGAATTATATACCTTGAATGCGTGTACTGGAATTTGGTTGCTATGTGTGTAGATGGTTGTAGGTTTCGTATAGGGGGTGTTACACCATCTCTCATTAACGACTGCAAGATAAGATATGCACCAAAGAAGATCTATTTTTTAGAATGTCTTTGATTGCTTCCTTTGCCTTCTTCATGGAATCATAAAAATAACCTATTATTGCCTTCTCATCACTATCAACCAAAAGGACTACTCTCAATAAAAGCTCCAAAACTCGAATTACAAATTGACATTTGGGAACAAAATTCATGTTCTTCAAGTATAATTTTAGGAAACTCCACTCCAGTATTAGACCTAACATATTGAGATATGACCCACTCATCACTTGTAAACATTTTCCTCAACTTCTTCTTAATCAGAACAAAACACTAAAGAGATAAGAAATTAGTCATAAATCTTATAAAGCAAGACAACATATTCCCATTATTGGTGGAATCCTTTCTCATCAAATTTAGGACCCATGCACGATTATAGATGAACTTGGTCACTTTTTTGGCTTTCTGCACATTTTCATTAATGGTAAGAAAGTATTTAATATCCCCTATATTTTCTAACATTAGGTCAATACAATGCATAATACAAAGAGTCCAATAAATATAATTATTCCTACTTTTTAATCTTTTCCTACCTACTTTATAAGCATAATAATTGTTAGCAATGAACTGAACAATGTTTTCTAGCCAAATTCATTCACAAATTCATCAAATATCTTAAATAAAGTCTCAACACTTCTAACAAGGCTAGATGTTCAAAAATATTGTCCCTTGGTAGAATAAATACTTATATCTTTTGTTTATCCAATTATCATACATAATTGAACAACAATAAGTTGCCTAAGTCATTCTTCTTTCATCTAAATAATTATTTATTTTATAAACATAGCTGCTAAAAAGTTAACCTCTAGAATCATCAATTGAAAGAGTTTTATATCCTAGACCATAAGAGGCAATAACATTTACCATAGGTTGGTAATAATAAGACCGGGCAGCATTAAATAATATACATGAATCATACCACCATCTGTCATTGCCATGTCCACGTTATGAGCCACTTCTTTAGATTGTTTGGCATTTTAGATTGAAGGTTGAGCTTCAAGAGTTGTTCGTGGTGCAAAAAAGTTAGACACTTACCTTCTTCTTTTCCTCAGATCAAGTGCAACATTCTCTTGTTATTAGGTAGGAAAACCACTTTTAACATCTACGTTATGATCCTGACCACTGAAAAAAGAAATTGCACCACCAATCTTGTAATTTAGTATTTTCCTTATATCTTTCTCATGCTAACACTCTTCAAGCAAAGTTTTTATTTATTATTTCATGTCATGGCTCACTTTCTTGTAAGACTCAACATCACCTTTGATCCCATTTAATAGTTTCTTTAATCTTGTGATTCTCCTACCTTTCAAACGTTTGTTACAATACAAACAAATGGTATAGTTCTTCATTTTAAGAACCAATCTAACATGAAGTCAAGTTCGATCACCAACTCATCTCGAAATGACTAAATTTTCAGGAGTACTTGAACTTCTAACCATTTATCTATTAAAATAAATTGACATATATTGATTTATATATGTGAAAATAAAAATTATTGCGTATGAAAGTAAATTTACTAAAGACATATTGACCATAGCTAATAAATCTAAATCTTCTCATTGACATATTTATTAACTTGTAACGAGACAACTACACATAATAAATGAAACAACATTATTGTATTATGAAACCTTGTGATATATGTTAATTGGTTTTAAAAATAAATATAGCACATTGATCTAACTTATTTTTCCTTTTATACATTCTTAACCTATTAATCATATTGTATATGAAAACTCAAAATCACCATAACTTTATACTTACGCAGAATTATTTTCTAAATTTTGATAATAAGTACATCAAGTGTCATACTTGATAAATTTGTAAACATTATATATATGAAACTACACCAAATCTTCCAGTTTTATTTTTTCAAACAAAATATGAGTATTAATAAACCTAATTATTTAACACCTAATTAAATATTACCTAATTAATTATTCAAAACTCAATCCAATCCAATTCTTTAATAAGACCAGAATATCAAATGCAAATTAGGATTCAATCATCCAATTGAATGTTATAACAAAATTAGGTGTAATGTTAAATTTATGCAAATTAGATTTAATCATTCATTTGAATGCTATAATGAAATTAGATGTAATATTGAAAATTCATGCAAATCAGATTCAATCATCTTAAATGTTATAATAAAATTAGATGTAATATATTAATATTGGAAATTCTACAAACCACAACAAACAAAGACAAAACTTAGTCCATCATTTGTTAAAGTTAATAGGGTATTTTATATGCTATAATAGAATCAACAAAGCTCAAGCGCACTAGAGTTGGGTTGCTGGAGACTAGTAAGTGGCTAGTGGACCGGTGGCGAGCTCCAAGTTGCATGTGTGTGACGAAAAGTTTGTGTCTTTGCGTCTTTATCATCGTGAGTTTGTGTATTTGTATCTTTACGATGGGGAGTTTTTGCCTTTGAGACGGGTAATTGTTGTATGAGTGGATGGTAGGAGCTCACGACGGTGAGCAGATGATGGGACAGTAGGATCTGGACTAGTTAGATATGTCGATCGGTCGAGTCAAATCCGGGTCGATATGGTGGCTTATGGGTCAACTTGTCTCTGCACAGGTTGAAATGGGCCAGCCTGTGACCCGATCCGCTTGTGGGCTGACCAGCTTATGGCATAGAGCTGTTTATTTATTTTTAAAAGAAATTCAAAATGACGTCGTTTTAATAAAAAATAATGTTGTTTCAGAAAAATAGATAGGTCATGGGTCAGGTCCCCGTCTAGCCCGTGCCTAAAACGAGCTGAGCTAAACTGGGCCGAACCGAGTCGAAATTGCCATCCCTAACATTACTGGAGTGACAGAGATAATGAGCAATGATAGGAGCTAAAGTGGCGGCGTTAACAGAAGAGAGAGAGATGGAGGGGGTGACAACTTGCTAGGATTGGGTAGGTTATATCCAAGGTATATTTTTTTAATTTAGTCTTTTTTAATTTTTGCAATTGGGTCTGGTATTATATTAGTATTTGAAATACCAATGGTATTATGTACCTGTATAATAATATAAAATACTTTATTATTTTTCGGTGGATAGGGTATGACTGTTTATGGTTATGATCCAAAATTAAGATAATAAGGAAAGGTTTTCTTTCTCATAATGATTATCGGTGTCACGAACCAAGAGGAATGGGACGCTATTGCCATGCGTAATCATTTCATCTTTATCTAGAGTTTTGATTTATATGGTACTTTGGTGGGTATAATGCTGCATCATCGGCTCCTTTGACGTGTGCGTTCACTCTCTCTTGTAATGCTTTTCGCCATAGTTGGTGGATTCTTATGTACTTCATTCGGTCTTGTCTTGGACCAAAAAGGAATATTTCCGATTGTCACATTCACCGCCTGAAATAGTGTTGGTGCACAACAAGTTTCCTTGTGTCCATAATGTTTTTTGGTGAATTAGCCCAACGTCAACATATCAAACATAGCGTAGCGAACCCAAATGGTAATAGCTAGATTGATCCAAGATATTTGGACAAGTGCTGGGTTTGGATTCAAATCCAATCTATTTATGTATATATAAAAGAAACCTCAAAATGTACTTCTAGTTCTTTGAAAAATAAATAGAAATCCATTTACGAATTGTAATATGGTCTGCAAATAATTAGAACCTAACGTACCAGGAGATTGGCAGTTGTATTTCCTAATAGTCTAGTTTACTCTCGTCACAAGAAGATGACCAAAGAATGACATAACAAACTCATACCAAACCATGACCACGGAAATCTCACTCGTACTTACCTCTTTTTCTAAATTAGTGAGCTTCAGAATTTCATGCGCTAAACATGATCTTCAATTCCAAACTCCTTGTCCTTATTCTATTCCTTTAAAAGACGGCTCAATCTTACCACATTTTTCATTCAGCATTGACATTATTCCCAATGGAAAACACCTTGCCTAATTCTCGGGGAGACCATGAAAATATCTTCCGAAGTCGATATCCAGCAGTCCCAGTTCCCGATGACGTGACATTGCCTGATTTCGTACTTGAAAACGCTGAATTGTACGCTGATAATGTAGCATTTGTGGAGGCAGAGACCGGGAAGTCGTACACTTATAGAGAGGTGATCAGAGACACCAAAAGATTCGCCAAGGCTTTGAGGTCTCTTGGTCTGAGGAAGGGCCATGTTGTGGTTGTAGTGCTTCCGAATGTGGCTGAATATGCCATCATAGCTCTTGGAATAATGGCTGCAGGTGGTGTGTATTCTGGTGCTAACCCTGCAGCTCATGAATCAGAAATTAAGAAGCAAGTGGAGGCTGCGGATGCTAAGTTAATTGTCACAAATCAACTGGCCTATGCCAAGGTAATGCGAGTCTTATAATTGTCTTTTTACTGGCGGGGATCTTGTACTAGATATATGTGTTGGTGTTGTCATCTCCCAATTATCACCCAACTTAACAACTTTGGCGACCAAATAATCATAAATTTGGTATTCCTGAAACTATAGGTGAAGAGTTTGGAGCTACCAGTCATTGTACTTGACGACACAAAAGTTTCCAATGCCATGAATTGGAAAGAACTACTTAAAGCAGCTGAGAGAGCGAGCAACAACAAACTTGTGTACGAGGAGGATGAAGTTAAACAGACAGATCTATGTGCGCTTCCATTCTCATCAGGCACCACAGGGATGTCCAAAGGTGTAATGTTATCACATCGAAATCTAGTGGCCAACCTTTGCTCCACTCTCTTCAGTGTTGGACCAGAATTGGTGGGTCAGGTCACAACACTAGGCCTTATTCCGTTTTTCCATATTTATGGCATTACTGGTATTTGTTGTGCCACACTTAAGAACAAGGGTAAAGTGGTGGTTGTCAACAGATTTGACCTAAGGACATTTCTTAATACATTAATCACACAAGAAGTGACTTTTGCACCAATTGTTCCACCCATTATTTTGCAATTAGTTAAAAGCCCTATAGTGGAAGAATTCGATCTTAGCAAGCTCAAACTCAGGGCCGTAATGTCGGCAGCCGCTCCACTTGCTCCGGAGGTACTTAATTCCTTTGAAAAGAAGTTCCCTGGTGTCCAAGTCCAGGAGGTGAGCTAGAGCTAGAGCTATATACATAATAGCAATCTTAAGCTATAGACCAAAAAAACAAAAAGGAAGCAAGTTTGACTTTTTATTTCAATAGGCATATGGGCTGACTGAGCATAGCTGCATCACTCTCACTCATGGAGATCAGAGTAAAGAACATGGCATTGCAAAGAGAAATTCAGTAGGATTCATCCTTCCCAATTTGGAAATTAAGTTTGTCGATCCTGAAACAGGCCGATCTATGCCCAGGAACACTCGTGGTGAAATTTGTGTGAGAAGCAAATGCGTTATGGAAGGTAGACTTTTATTTTAAACAAATAAAATAAAAATTATGCGACAAGCCATGGTAAATTTATGTTCAGCTATTGCATTAGTATTAGTTGTGGCCCGGTTTTTACTAATTTTCAGGTTATTTTAACAATGAGGAAGAGACTGCTAGGACCATTGACAGGGAGGGATGGCTACACACTGGTGACTTTGGGTACATAGATGATGATGGAGACATCTTTATTGTGGATCGCATGAAAGAAATCATTAAGTATAAAGGATTTCAAGTAAGAGGAGACTTGTTTTGCCGATTTTTATAAGTTCTTGACTACCTTTGACAAATTAAGTGAAAGTTGAATTACTCTGCAGGTAGCTCCAGCGGAGCTAGAGGCTGTCCTCCTCACTCATCCCTCAGTTGAAGATGCGGCTGTTGTACCGTAAGTATCACCTAAAACTTGCAATCTTATGCTTGATGAAACTATAATACACAAGTTGGTGCAGGCTACCTGATGATGAAGCTGGAGAGATCCCTGTTGCTTGTGTTGTGATGAGCAAAGACTCCAAAGAAAGTGAAGAAGATATAATCAGATTCGTGGCTTCAAATGTTACTTACTATAAGAAGGTGAGGGTTGTGCACTTCGTGGACACCATCCCAAGATCATCTTCTGGGAAGATAATGCGAAGGTTTATTAGATCAAAAGTGGCAGAGAAGTTACCGGCAAGTCAGTCCACAGCAGAATTGTCCCAGTAGCAGTGATGCATTTCGATTTCATAGTTAATCACATCACATATTTCAGCCTCAATAAATTACTGTTTTGGTTTCTTTCCCGAAACGAGATTTGGGCAATTCAGGTGACTTTGTAACAACTCCTTGTCATAAGCAATTTATTGACGAAACAGGAATGGGACAGAGTGTTTAGGCCACACTACAACCTAACAGTGCCCCACTCTTTGTGGTCCAGTCTCATGAATACCAAGCGCCCAGGCTCAGGATATACAAGTATCTGGTTTTCTTTCATTTGAGTCTCAAAGGCTACTTAAGTGTTATTTAAGCATATCCAATAATAAGAAGATGCTACATTAGTCCTAACACTTCCGAATTGCTGCGTCTGCTAAAAAACTATACTCACGTGGACCCCTGAATCAAATATGAGCTTAAGATCTTATAATTATTTGAATTATTGAACTTATTGTAAATCTTTTAGTTCTTCATCATCATCATCATCTGCACCCAGTCTGAAATTCCGCAATGAAGCGGAGTCTGGGAAGGTCCGGTAGTACGCAGCCTTACCCCTACATAGTAGAGAGGCTGTTTCCGGTGGACCCACATGCATGTGAGACAAT
>JAOTAY010000001.1:7401214-7418815 GCA_025629805.1 Erythroxylum baracoense
TCTCAGACTTTATGGAAAGCTATATAGAACAAGGAAAGACATTCCAAATTATCGATGAAACCTCTCTTAACTAAAAATCATTATCACCATTAGTTTCAATTGCCCGTTCCCACAGTTATGTGATCTTAAAAGTAGGCCTTCTATGTTCAATAAATAACTACAAACACAAGCGAACTCCTATTTTAAAAAATGCACCCAAAACCAAGCCAAATAGTTTAATTTTCTGCTAAATCTGTTTAAATCAGAACAACAATGGACGATTATATTTTCTCACTTAAACAAGTGAACGTATAGTTAAACACAAAACAGAAAACTTTTACTTAAGTAGTTTATGTTAAGGTAGCAACAAATGCAAGCTTGACCACTCATTTAGAAATTAATTTGACATGATTTACCACAAACGGTAGAGATGGACGCCGAACTAAAAACCATGCAAGACTTTTTAAGTCCAATACTCAAAACACATTTATAGCCTTCTTTTACACGACACCGAGCGGTTGGTCCTACCTGCCCGGTACCTTTCTTTGCCTGCCCGCAGTTGGTCCAGGTTGCTGCTGCTTTCAGATTAATGGAGTAAATATAATGAAGATTATATTATTTTTTTAAATTTCCCCTATATATATAATTTCTATCTCTGTATTGTGTAATATAAATAAAAGACAAATTCTTTAGAGTCGTAGTAAAAACAATATTTGATTCGATTTGCTACGCTTGTACCAATGGAATTTGGTTTGGCTCTTCTTAATCATTTCTTTTGCTTAATATTTCTGTTTTGACAAAATTGGAAAACGTGAGTATAGTTTTCCTCATTTCCTGGGGTTGACGTGCAGATAGAGCCCCCTCCATCCAACTCGCTCCGTCGGTAAACTATAACAAACCTAATTCACGGCGTTCACAACCTTGCACAACAGTCCAGTGAAAAATACAGCAAAGCCGTGATTAAAAGAGCGAGAGAGTTGTGGGGTGGCAGTGGCACTGTCACTGTGCTAAGGCACAAGTTGTTATCGCGGTCCACAATCCCATATCACATGCTGAATAATTCCTGAAACCAAACTTAAAACGCAGGGGAAAAAAAAATCAAAATGGTCATTTGAAGCCAACAAGCTAGTGACTTGCATTTATTTACTCACTGAAAAAGAAAGCTTCTCTCTCTCTCTCTCCCTCTCTCCTTCTCAGCTTTTTGCCAGATTTCTTTTCCAGCTTCTCTTTGATTGGTAAGTAAAAACTCTTTCTTTATCGTTCCATACGTGAATTTCCTTTCTCAACTTATGTAACCTACATAGGTATAGTAATTGTACATAGGGGGAAGTGGGTAATTTTGTTTGTCCATGTTTTCTTCACCTTTTCATTTTTTTGCTAAATTTGGAGAAGCGGCTGTGGTTTTTGCGACTTAGATTGAAACATCAGTTGCTCTATACTTCCATCATTGGTACGTGGAGCTGGGACTTTATTGAAAGCTAAATATATTACGTTTCTTCGTGGTTCTTCTCTCTATCTATGTCCGTTTCTTTTCAATATTTTCTCGGGAAAGTGGTGATAGAAAACGATGTCTTTGCTTGTTTGACATTTTCCTTCTATAACTGGAAGGGAGGGAGCGGGGACCAGTTAACGGGGACTTTCCCCTTCAGCAAGCGACAATCTTAGTTTGTTTGGTTGCTGGCTCTCTCTCTTTCTCTTTCTAAAAAATTGCTTTTACTGTGAAAAATATAGGAATAAGAGCTCAGTATCCATCACTCCTTGTCACTGGATAGGTGATCTCGGAGTTTGTAAATTGCTTGTCTTTCGTTTCATTTTACTTTCGAATTCATTGGGTTGTTTTGGGTAGGTTGTTGGAGTCATTATCAGTGGCCATCAGGCTTGTGGGGGTTTGTTGGGGAAAGTGTTTAATAATTGATCTATTTAGGGTTTTTTGATCAGTAGCTACTGGTCCTATTGATGGCCCTACTTCTCTTGTTAGCCCCAACAGATTAAATGTGAATTATTGGGGATGGATGGTTTCATAACAGTCCTCATCCCCCACTTGGTGAATGTTGAAATACTTTCACTCATAGCAGGTAATTAGTGGTAGATGTTATTGGGTGGAGAGAGAGAGAGTTCTGTTTGCTACATGGGATTCAGCCTATTCACCTATTAGGCTAGATGAGTACTTACTTCCCACCATAAGGCCAAATCTATAATAAACAAGGGTTGTTGCATACATGTGTGAATTTGACCTCAAATGTTGCAGGGAATTGGAGAATACTGGCCGTAAGCCTTGTTTTTATTCCCGTGAATGGTAGAGACCATAGAGCTTGTTAGGTAGCGTACTTAAAAGTTGTGACGGAGATATTTTATGTGCGAATACTAGTGTTTCTTTATATTTAAGGTTAGAATCTTTGTTTCAGCCATTTGTGAAGGATAACACTTCTTTATATTAACATTTTTTTTATTAGGAAACTCGCAGCTAATTTCCAATGGTGGACATTCATTCTTGTAAGAGACTTTATGGGGTAATTGATTACCAACTTTTTGTTCAATGTATGCTACTTTTACTCAGTCACAGCTGTCTGCTTCCCTTTTTGCGTTCTTTGGGTTGTGGTAACAGTATCGAGTGAAAATATCTGGGAAAATATAAGTTGTCAAACAGATTTTTAACTGTCTTGAGAGAGTGTATGTGGTGGAAGGGGCAATGAAGAAAAGTGTGGCTCTACTAATTTAGATGATACAGATGTCCTAGTCTTAAATTCAGTGAGATGAGGGCTCAGTTCTTAGTTTGTCAAGTTTTAGCAGTACATTGTGTTGATATGATCTATGATCTCTATCAATTATTTGCTAAATTTAGTTTTTCTGACTTTAGCGGCCTTCTTCAATAGTTCTCATCAAACTTGATTTGATATTTTCAGGATCTAACACCCTCTTACTTTTACACTATATGAAGAAGCACAGTTCATAAGACAATTCTATGAGCTCTCTCTCACAGATGGAGTGGAATGCAAAGCCCCAAGTAAGGTGGGACTTGGAGAGCCTTATAATGTTCAATGCAACAACGAATGAAAATCCAAAGAAGTTGCCAAAAACAGATTGGGGAACTGATCGAGATAGAGGAGTTGATTCTGGGTCTTTATATTCTTCTGTGAGTGGCACCGGTAGTGCTAATGGTGGTTCTGGCTCTGATTTTGGACTTGCTTCACTATCGAAGAGCTCAAAATCAGCTTCCAGTAATTCTTCATCAACTGGGGAGGTGAAAACTTTCATCTTCACTTCTGGTGTGTCTGAGCCTGTTCCAGGTGTCCTCAATGAGAGTAAAGAAGTTCTGAAGGTGAGGGCAAGTGCTAATTCCTCTACACTTGAACCCAAAGTGGGCACAAGTGAGCCATTGCTAAGTCTGAAGCTTGGTAAAAGAGCGTACTTTAAAGATAATTTAGCTGAGGGTAACACTAAGATTTCATCACTTTCTACGATTCCTGTTTCTTCTATTACTCCGGTAAAGAGATCCAAATCCAGCTCTCAGAGTACAGCTGCCTCGCACTGCCAAGTCGAAGGCTGCAAGATTGATCTCTCATCAGCGAAAGATTACCATAGGAAACATAGGGTTTGTGAAAGTCATTCAAAGTGTCCAAAGGTCATTGTAGCTGGTATAGAATGCCGGTTTTGCCAGCAGTGTAGCAGGTAATGATTCTGTTGAGACGAATAATCGAACTTGTTTAGAATTATTTACTTCTACTGCTTGTTATTTCGTTAGACCTTGCTTATGTTGTATGGGGAGTAGGGATTTTTGCTACTTGGTCCATGTGTTTGTTCTTGTCCGATAAGCTACTTTTTGTTTATTTCAAAGGTTCCACGGTCTCTCAGAGTTTGATGAAAAGAAGAGAAGTTGTCGCAGGCGTCTTTCTGATCACAATGCAAGGCGTCGCAAGCCACAACCAGAATCTGTCCAGTTTAATTCTGCCAGGCTATCTACATTGTTATATGGTATTGAATTGAACTCATGACTTCAAATGTTTTTCAGCTAAGTAATATAACATGTTGATGGCATTGGTCTCCATTTTGACTGGTTTCCCCATTTTCTGTTGTTTTCACATTATTCTATCCCCTAAGTCTATATGAGTTACCCTTCCACCCCTAAATGAAAACTTGAAATACTTCTTTGCAGTTTGTTGAACTGCAATCTGAATTTAGTCTCACTGCTTTATTCTTTATAAAGACCTTTAAGAGATGAATTGGTTGTTTTCAGTAGATCTTATTATCATTTTCAGATAACCTAGTTTGTGGAAGATGAGGGAAGTGTATAGATGTGGATTACACATTTATTTGTTTCTACAAACTAATCAGCAAGATTATCTATTCATACAAGTTGGGAAGGTAGCACATCATTCTGAACATGGCAAGTTGATGTGAAACATTGTTACATTATGCAGATAGAAGGCAACAGGTAACGCTTGACTGGAGCAGAGAACCACTTTTTCATACCCCCAACGGAATTTTGACATCAGAAGGCACATCCAGCTCCAAGTTTACCATAGTGAAAGAATATATGTTGAAGTCTGAAAAGGCAGAAGATATAACTGGACAGTCACGCGTGTTTGACCATGACCTGACCAATTCCATTCCTGTGCCTTGTCGTGATTTAAATTGCTCATTGCCAAACAAGGTCAAGGGAACGGTGGCCGAGATTCTCAACCAAGGTCTTTTTGTTCTGGCATTTTAATCAAGCCCATCCTTTGTTGATTTAAAGTTCCATGTGACCAGAAAAAATTTCCATTATGATCCAAAGATCCATGATAGTATACCTCCTTTTCTCTCCAGAAAAACACGCGCAACATAATGGACCTTCCCTGGAATTTTAGTAGTCTAACGGAAGGGTTAGCCTTATGGTCCCTAAAAGAGAGAGACATGGACATCGTTTGCCATTCTCTGTTTCAATATATGATCTTCCTATATGTATGTATCTCTGGGGCCTATACAAATCAGATACAGAATATATGTCAAATTAAAGTGTGGAATCAAAATTTTCTATTGGTGGTTTAAACTGAAATTCTCTGTTGGTTTATAAAATACTTATGTGCAAGGACATCTTGTTCTCATGAAAATGATTCTGCACTTTCAAATTAATGCATGTACTCATTTGATGTATCTGAATGTCCCAGGTTCACAGGAATCTCTTCTCTCTCTTAATGTGGATGCAACACAGGATCTTCATCGTGCTCTCTCTCTTCTGTCAACTAAGTCATGGGCTTCTTGGGAGCCAAAATCTATTTCATTTGAGCAGCCTGTGCCTGCATGTCATACTGTCATACCTGAGTCCTTGCCGCATGTGAGTCCTCAAGGCCTGCCTGAGTACTGGACGACCGAACATCAGTCAAATGACATGCATATGCATGCCTCAACTTTGCACAATGATGCCCGCATTTACTTCCAAGAATTCCAGCCAGTGAAAAATCCATATGAGTGCGACTTCTATTCCAATCAGTTGAACTAGCTGCACCATTGTGATCCTTCTTTGCACATATTCACATATTTGCGTAAGAAGGAATTTCAATATCTATAGTTCAGCAATTGCCTCTGACACTTGAATAAGTCGTGCCCTTATCATTATCAGGATTGCTTAAACTATGCACATCCTAGTGAACATGAAATTGACCAGATAAGTTCATTGCTATTTATGAGTTAGATGTAAAGGAGGACCTGCACCAGCGGAAGATGACAATTGCTCATTGAGCGTGGTCAAAAATATTCTGGCGACGGCTTAAAACGTGACAAACGCAGGCTGTTAGTTTATTATTTAGTTTTTCCAAAATGGTTGCATTTTAATAGGAGGAATCATTGTATTTACGACTTCTATGTAGTTAAAATCTTTGTTTGGCATTTCCTCTGGGAGCTTGATGGTCTTGTTTTTTGCAGTTTAGACAATGTTCGATTACACTTGGTCTTGCTAATGACTCTCCATTTTCAAGTTCTTTTTCTTTTTGGGACCTCGCTTGCTATGGCAATTTCTACAGCATGGACATGTATAGTTTATCATTTTTCTGCCATCACATTCCGCTTTTTGTATGTTTTTAATTTGAGTACTAGGCACATATTGATCCGACTGGGAAGCTTTGGGAATATGTGATCTTTTCTTCGGAAACTCGACCTTCCTGTCTTCGGAAGTTAAAATATTTGAAATTTTCGTTTGAAGGGGTATTTTTCAATAAACAAGCTGTCGGAATTTGAGGAATTGGAAGCAGTAGAGGTGTGTTTTGAGGGGAAGGCTCATTCATGGTGGAGGTTTAAAGAAAGGGGGAGATCATTCACTTCATAGAAAGAGTTGAAATCGCAGGTGATTCAGAGTTTCTTGGACCAGATGAGAGGTCAATTATTCAACGATTTTTTGTCGTGTGCCCGATCGACCTGTGTAGAATACTAAGATATGTTTAGTCGACAGTTTATTATTGGAATAGAATGTAATATTATTCCATCGTTTAAGAGGAAGATTTATAATAAAATATAATAAAATAAGATATCATTATTTGAGAAGAGGGTTTATAATGAAAAGTAATAAAATAAGATGAAAAAAGAAAGTTTCATATTATATCTAATTCTATTTTAAATAGTAAAATTGAGAAACTTTTGATTTGGGGAGTTTATGATAGAATGTAAAATGATAAACAACTTTTCACTATATTATATTATAAATTCTTCCATTCCTCCCAAACAATAATTTTTTAATATTATATTTATTTACGTTTCATTTCAATATAAACTATTCTATTTTATTATATTATATTTCATTTCATTAAAAACTTTAAATTAAATATAGTCTGTCAATAATTTGAGAAGAGAGTGGCAATAGTTGCAAGGATAGAGGATAGTTACATGGCCGTCTTGAAGAGAGATTATGGGCCAAACTTAATATGGTTACCCAAACTGGCTCAAAGAAACATTGTTGCCAATAGCTTCGGTTGAAAAAATGAGATCTTTGACTAAACTCTGTAATTGGATACCAGAAATAGCTCCCTTTTAATCCAACTCGAAGTGAGACCCGCATAATCCTACCAAGCCCTTACATTTACCATCCCATAAAAAATTTCAGCCCAAATCGTAAACCTAATTTCTAATACCAAGATTGAACCGAAAGCCCACCCAACTTCTTCCTCTTCCTCTTCTTTGAATGCTAAAGTCAAACAATTATCAGCAGCTAAAGCTCAAGCTCGAAGAGAGAATGACTTATGCTACCGATATGATGAAAAATGGCATGTGGATAATTCTAATTATTGTTAGGTCCTAATTCTATAATATTATCTAGCTGATATCAATACTACCATCCCGCCTAACCTTCATTTCCCCATTTCCTATTTTCTTCATTCTTTATCTTCTTTAAATATTTTGTGAGTACAACTTGTTCTATCACAATGCTTTCATCAAATTTTAGGATCGATCTTGTGTCTTCATCTCCATGACTACAACCATGCACACAACTATCATTTACCCTGACTTGTGGAAAGACAAGATTTGATATTGTATATGCGATGTTTATCAGAAGTCCATCTTCCTCTAAAGGCGTTTTCTAGTTTAAATCTGCACAGAAGGAAACTATAAAACACCTCAAGAATCTATTATAGAACTTGACCTGTTTAGCAATCAGCTGATTATATTAGTTGTTAGCTGATTCTATCAGCTGTTAGCTGATAACTGATTGTATCAGCTGATTTGACTAGTGGATTACATTAGTTGTTTGTTAGACATATTTGGTAAAATTAGTTGTTTAGTATTAACTATTTATCTATAAAACGACTTATGAGGACATGATTTAAAAAAATTATAAGGGTATGAATATTATATATTTTAGTCTTTCGATGAATATTCTTATAAGAATTTAAATTTTAGATATTTAATTCTACAAAAATTAAGATTATAACTTTAATAGAAAGCATGGAACATAATAATAATAATAATAATAATAATAATAATAATAATAATAATAATAATAATAATAATAATCATCATCATGATGATGATGATGATGATGATGATATATCCAAACATAAAATATAAGAGTCCAAATGAAGTTTAACAACACAATTCAAATAGAGTAAAAGAAACGAACATCATCATTTAAAACAAAGGTTTATAACAATTTAAGAACGACATCTAACTACCATTAAACTAGAAGCAATATTATCACGAATAGTTGTCATCTCTCGAGTTCTTTGTTCTTCAATGCCCTCTTGTTTAGGGTTAACTTCAACATCTTGAAATGCATATGGAGGTATAAATTCAGGATCTTGATCGATGGTGTTAAAAGCCCGGTCACCAGTTGTACTTCTAATATAGTTATGCAACTCAAAAGCTGCGCAAATTATTCTATTTTGATCCATCAATGAATATTTAGGCATTTTCTCCAATATCTTCCATCAAGCCCTAAGAAAACCGAAAGCCCTCTCAATATAACTTTTCAATGATGAATAAGCTTGATTAAAAACTTCTCAAGATCCTCTTAGATTTGCACCACGAAACTCTGATTAATGATACCTTGTCTTTCAGTAAGGTGTCAAATATCATTCTCTTTCTAGATAGCCTTTGTCAACCAAGTAATATTTACCTGAGTGTCCATAGAGGAAATATAATTATTATAAATGATATCATAAAAAGTCTAAATCATGAATAGCAACTCCTACAAATCTTAAAATTACCTGTCGATGATTTTAGAAATTTAAGTCTCATATTATCAATTATATCAAGGCAAATACGAGAATCGTGTGCTGATCCCTCCCAACCTACTAAACATACGTAAATAGTAAGTCAAAGTCACATACTGCCAATACATTTGTAGTCGTTATTCCTTTCCATCCTCTATATCTTATTTGATCCTCTTCTACAATAACTACCGCTATATGTGTACCATCAATAGCTCCAATGCAACCATAATATAAAACAATGATTATAAGATGATAAAATAACAATTTTCAATGAAAAATTTAATGAAGGGGGAGTAAGAACATATTGAATTACCTTAAAATGTGGCATATATCTAACATCATTGGCAATTTGTTGTGGAATCTCCTTGAATTCGGGATCTTTTGGTACGAGTATATTCCTTGAAAATCCATCAATGACAGTCAAAACTTCTTTAAAAACTCTACTTACAATTTCACCAGAATGTTGAAAGCGCTCTTAGGTATCTCTATTAGGGGAATCTTTACTCAGGACATACATGAATAAACCGACTTTCTCCAAAATAGACATCCTATCAGAAGGTGTTGAACCATAATTGTTTTCCAAAACGATACATAATTGACGAAATGTATTTTGATTCATCCTAAATGTATTAAAACACTGTTTTTCATGACCATTCAATAATTCATTCATCCATAGTTTTCCTGTTTGATATGAAGTCATGCATGATTCCTTGTATATGTGGTTAAAAAAATACACACCCATGTAGCCTGTTACACAAGCCACTGAATCCTATAATCAATCTCATTTTCCAAAAATTGCTTAATTTGCAGAAGTTGCATAATTTGCATAACATTATCATCCATACTTACAAATCAACAAGTAAAATTATATTCTAAATAAACATAACACTAATATGTCTAAATATAAGAAATAAATAATATAACACGTAATAAAATTATAGATTACCAACAAGATAACATAATGTAATAAAATAAGCTAACCAAGTTCATAATGTCTTAAAAAATACCATGTCAACATAAGTGCATAAATAATAAAACAATAAACTAAATGTAGCAATACATAGATAGAAACTATGTTTAATGTTTTTTATGTTTGTCATACTCATATATAAACTTTATGTATTCAACTCTCTTTGTATCATCTGGTAAATAAAAAAAATGGCTCTTCTTTGTGGATCTTCAATCAACAAGCAAGCAAAGTAAAATTCAGGAGTACCAATCTCTAAACCAGGCAAAGTATATAGTTTTTCCAAACCATTCTTAACATCATGATATGACGCACCTATCTTTGTGATGCACCAATATTCATCATGTTCAAAATTTTCGTAATAGAAGTATTTATCTCCATTGTTGCACGTTGTCTCTCTTGAATCAATTGCATCACATCGTCAGGCCTCTCATACATTGCTGCAGATCTTTCTAATCTTTTAATGGAATCATTTTTTGCACTCTTGTTGCTTTGTGAACTATTATTCTCCAAAACCCTTTCGCATATTCTCTCACTCCCTTCATCATTTGAAGCTTAAGGGGTAGTAACAGGAGTAGATACAAGGGTCAGGGTGGTTTCTCTCCACACCTCTTTTCAGTTACCAGTCACTTGATAATTGTTTAGACCATTAGTCTCATCTATATTCTCTTGATCATGATAACCTGACAATTGATGATGAACATTATGGCTATTAAGCGGTGAAGGAACATATACTTCCTCAACTTCTCGTTGTTCTTATGGAGGGTCAGCCATAGGCAAAATGTAATCTCTCCTTAGGCCAAACATCGAAAAAGTTGATCCAACTTACATTCAAGCTCAGGTTCAAGCCCTTCCTCTTTAAATGTTTTAAAATTGTTGTTCTCCTATAAAAAAATAATTAACTTACATTTAACTATTTATTTCTCATTAAAGTAAAGGAAAATAACTTAAATTGGGCTAACCTTAATCTTCAAAGTCCACCATTCCTCACTAGTAGCAATTGTTCCTTTGTCATTATCCCATCATAATCCCGTTTCTTTCCCTTTCAATTGTTTCCAAAGACTCCATTTACTTCTCATCCAATCAAACTTATTTTTAAGCTTACTTTTATCCCATTGTAAGTTGGTCGCTTTATAAAACTCTTCCTCCACCTTCTTCTATGATATCCTTTGACAAATAACTCCACCACGTTTTCCCTTACTCCTTTGAATATGTTGGTTAAAAATGTCACAAAAGAGAAGAAGTGTTTCTTTTGGCCAACGAACCCTACCTATATCATCCCCCCTTGACTTTCTCCTTTGTTTTAAAAAGATGTCATCTAATCATACAAGATGAGAGAAGGTTATATACTTGTTAATCAATTTGCAATTGGTTTCACTAGTGAGTTACTTTAATTGGTTACAATTAGACTATTCCAACAAAATAATTATATAAATACTTTTTATCATCGATATATTTTGAATAATTACTTAATTTAAAATTATTTGATCTCTTAGTTTAAAATAAGTAAAAACAAGTGTTTAGTGTAATATAAGATTGTGTTAGCTTTTTCATTTTAAAGGTGAAAAGAGACAGTGGAGTCGCTATGAGTAATCAATGAAGTTATAAATGAAGTTAAATGCAATAAATACAAAGAGTAGCTACTTTTTACAAACACCAAAAATATACTTCAGATGACACAGTAAAATTACATCAAATCTATATTTATCTAAACTACTATCAGACTTCTTTTAATGAAACTAAATCTATCTCATATTTCATTCATTAAATCTCATATTGCAGGCACTGATGTTTTTTAAAATCAAATACAGCTAGAATCTTAGTCTACCACAAGAACATTGAGTTAAATAATTATCATGACAGAAGCTTCTTTCAGCAAAGTAGAGTGATTGAACTGTGTACCTGGCTGAAGCTACAGACCTTCTAGATTTAAAAGATTCAGAGAGGGACAGACAGTCCTTCCATATTATCTACATCACCACCACTAAAGAAAGAAAAATAACATTAGAGACTAAGATGACTCAAGGCCTGTACAAAATGATAAGATATATTCAATCAACAAGAAAATAGGAAAGATTTGGTGTAACATTCTTTAACATCTTAAATTTATCATTAGGTCCTAGAAAGATACCCAACTTCTTCAATATAGAATAAAACAGTACCTCACCACCAAGATAGAGCTTGAAATCAAGTCAACAAAGCTTTGAATTGCCAATTTAACTTATAGAATTGATGGAGTCTAACCGTTGACCTTTACTGTATTAGTTACCTTTAAGGATTCCAGAAATAATTCTCAATGTGCAAATTTGAACAAACAAAGCAACTTGCAGTTTGTTTAGACAAGATAATTAAGTTTAAAGCTTCCATAGCCCTAATATATGTTTCCATAAGTAGACCAAAAAAGACCAATTCCACTTAGTTATCCATATAAAGTATCAGATGTACCGATTACCTTCATAAAACAAAACACTTGAAGTTGTGAAATCTACTCAAGTCAATCAAAAAACTATTAATTTTAACTATTTTCTTTCCCCAAAAGTATGAATGCAGAAAACTAAAAAAAGAATATTCACCAACCACCGTATATAAAATGATGATCCGTGTAATAATGGTCAAATCTAATTTTGCAGCCAAAATCTGAAAGTGAACGACTAGTCAGTTTATGATTCAAAGCCATATATAATGGAAAAACCAAAAAGGAATGGAAGTAATGCACAAACAAATCTAGAACCTTAAAGAGAAATAACAACAATAATGGAATTATTGTGTTAAGGTTGCTACATACAATACATGTACTTGCAACAAGTAAAAGAAGGAACTCGAGGTGTTATGCCAGTAAGAAAAGATCTTCAAAATAATCACCTTCTCCTTCAAAGTTCCTAACCACACTTCAAACTCATACAATGCATAAAACAAACTTTCAATTATGAATTAGTTCCACAAACATCTATGCCAAACTGAAGCACAATCATAATAATTAGAATTCAAATATACCTTTTCACCAAAAAATGGATGCATTTTGATAGTATTGTTGCAAAATTGACCAAGACATGCCAAGACTATAGTTTGATAACAAAGACAACACTATATTTACCTACAGAAAAAGAATGTATCTGCATGCTATGTTACACTAGATTGGTCCCAGTTGATGTGGAGTCTGTATAGGTATGTATGTCTAATAATGCCTGTTCTCACGGCAAATGAAAAATAAATGTCCAAGCCAACCATTATAAAGTTTCATCTTAAGGTGACTGAAACAGACCCTTCACTAGTAGTGCATTTTGCTTGCTTATACTCTGTTTTAAGTATTTAACCAAGGAGCAGTATGCTTGCTTACCTATCATCTCAATTGCTAAACGCTTAGTCTAATAACTCATAATCAACCCTGTTAGTAATAAAATACAAAACGTCAATAATAAACAAAAACAATAGTTTCCCTCCCATAATTCAAACAGCACTGAGTCCAATGGAAGGACTTCTCTCATATCTCCTTCCTCGGAAGCTCTGGATCCTAGTTTATGCCATAACACCAATAAGAGAGAAAGAGACCACAAACACACCAGTACCCTTAAATAATTGGAACAATTCGAAGTTCTCAGCTCAAAAACCTTCAAAACAAGCAGATTGCTATTGTGTGAAAAATCACAACCCCCAAAAAGTACGCAACTTTATAGTTTTCGGTGCTTAAGAAGGTGTCGTTAATAAAAAATTTGCTCCAAATGGAACTCAAATACAAACTAGGTTTAGCATAAGCAGAACACAACAATTGACCAAAATGAACAACTAAACCACTGAAATTACCCAAATTCCCGTATAACAATTCCTTATTTCTCGCATTAGCCACAAAATGGACACAAAGCCAAAAGGCTAACTAATTACAATATTAACCAATTATGGCCTAGCACTTCCTCGGCTCGATAATTAACTAGCAACCATCTCAAAAATGGTGTTAACATATATGATGGGGTGGTCAGGCTAAAGAGAATCAATAACCACAAACCCACATGGCACTGTCTGGTGCAAATCCTTAATAGGAAAACCTAAGTTTAGGCAAACCGAAGCAAGGCCTCACCAAGTTAAACAAACTGGATAAAATAAGTGAAATTTGTTTAAGCAAAGTAAAGATCTAAGATACCTGCCAAAGTCTGACAAAGAAGAAGAACCCAAGTTAGACAAACCGAAGCAAGGCCTCAATAAGAACGTCCTCCATGGCAAGAGCTCGATTGATAACAACCGACGACTAGCGATCCTCTTTGGGCTACTCTAGCCATTCCTCTTTCACTAAACAACGATTGGTGGTTGGCAATCTGGTGGAGATGTGAGAGCTATAGAGATGTGAGAGCCAAGAACATTTTGGACAACCTAATGAGAAATGAGGCCGAGAGTAGAGAGCAGAGAGTAAAGGGGGCGATACTGTCATAAATGAATCGACTAACTCCAAACGTTGCATTGAATGAATTTATGAAAAATTAGCTGGTTGGGTTAAATCAGCCATCCCAACCAGCTCCTAACCAAATAAATAAATAGCTTTTTAATATAGGAAACAATTCATTTGAGTCAAACAGCTGAAAAGCTATTCACTAAACACGGCCATAAGTTCTTAAATGCAAACTGCATATGATATAATCACTAATGTTTTTTGGTTATAATAAATTTTATTAAGACAACGGATGATTGATGAAATGTAGGTCAGACCCTATGTTACATCTATGAGATAAGACTATCATCTGTGGTGAGAAGTTAATCATACAATAGTTTAAGAAAATCATGAATAAAAATGAACAACAAAGACAAATTAGGAAAAAGAAGAAAACAATTGAATTATTATTTTGGGACAAAATATTAGAAACCTAATTGACTAGGGAAAATTATAGGCAACAAACAAGGAAGGCATACTCATGATGCTTCCACTAAATAGCTCCAAAAGAAGAGTCATTATAAAGGAGTTAGTGAAGGAATTTTCTCTGAGGCTAGAGGTCTCCCTCGATCCCTTATATATATCTTTCAAGATGGAAACAAATACGATTTAACTTCAAGCTCAAGATAAATTTAGGAGTAGGCAAATTATTGACATTCAAGTCATCAATCGTTAGGTCTGGATGATTTAATAATTTCCTAAAACCTCGGCCCTGATGAAGGAAGTGATCATGTTCTTATAGTTTTAAATTTAAAAAGACCTTGTTCCTAAAAAAATTGCAGTAAATATCTAGCTTGTACCTTTTACCAATGAAATATTCACTCTAATAATAGGCCTATAAGTCTATCTTCTCTTAGTCTGCAATTAGATTATAATCTTTTCCATCGATGGCCTTTTAAGTCCTTATTATAAGCTCTAATTCCTGCCTATGCTCCCTTATAATCTTCTCATGAATTTGGTCATCCTAGTATAAATCTAAAGCAACCTTTCTACCTACACTGGACTTGTCATTGTAGACCTCCGCTGACAAGAGAACCTACAAAACAATTCCTAGGGCTTAAGAATTCATACACAAAAAGAATAAGTATCACTTTAGCGATGCTGACCTTAAGCTATCATTGTGATACCTCTGATGAATTCTTTTCCAATAATTTCCTATCTACTTAAAAGACTAGGCCTTAGCAAATTTATACTCAAATTATAGCCCTTTTAAAGATGCAAAGCATCCACTTTAGGGAAAATACTCCCACTTGAGACTTAACTATTTGTTTCTTGTCTTTAAAGGCATTATTGGAAGTGGTTGCCTTGGTACCCTTATTACGGACTTAGAGGGGTTGTGGCACTTTCTTATTTTGCTTAAGATCTAAAATATTGTGAATAGTTAACTTGGCAAGAGTCTTCTTTTGAATCAGTTGTGCACTCTATAACTCCATCCTCTTCCTCCTTTTGACAACATCATCTTTTTTACATGTTAAAATGAGCTTACAAAGGTCTATCTTTGTAAAGCCCACGTGAAATAAATACTTAAAAACTATTGCAAAAAACAGACCACGAGTAACTTATAGATGTTGATCTATTACGTCAGCCTCTAATATGAGATCCTCTCCTAGCCATTTCTCCTTGGAGGAAAGTGCATTTTTGGAATCCAATAGAGCTTGCATGTAAAAGTATAGAAGGGGACCCATGCTCTTTCTTTCGTTGAAATTTAGGTCTACGCATCCCTAAGTTTGCTTAAGCCCCATTCGACCCATCAAACAAAGGAAATGATAAAAACCACTTTTTTTGTTTCATACATATGTCTCTCTTGGAGGCTTTTTAACTCATTGCAGGGCTGACATTTAAGCTATACTAACTTGAAAGCTTATTCGAAAGGCAAATTTGAGGTACGTACATGAATAGGTGTGGCTCTATTATTTTAGATAACATGCTATTTAGAAGGAAGAAACGAGGACCAAGAGTGGAAGTGGAGTTGGCTCAATGAGAAATCAGTCTCCTAGAACTTGGTAGAGAAAATGAATTTGGTGAGAGTCTTATCCATACTTGAAGCTATTACAATGTACACTAACTTTACCAGGTATGAAAAGCAAGTCTTCTTAGCCGAGATAGGGCATCTAATATTGATATGTGGAGGAATGAGAAAATTTGTCCTCATCTCCTCAAAGTAGCCCCCCTTAATCTTATTTGCATCCTTTTCAGCTCTAAACCTTATTGTTTACGTGGGGAATTATAACTTGACAGTATCTCTCTTCTATCCTCCACATTGACTCGTCATTGCTAGGAACTATAGAGCCCCCAAACTCTCTCCCGGACACACTAGTACTAGACATTTCAGTAAGAGGAGTGCTAGCTCAAAAGGATAGCACAAAGAGATAAACTTTACTTCATAGCTAGGAGTTCGGACGAAGAATATGGGAAACTTCGAGGGATTTTCGCTAAGTTTATTGCAATCAGTGAAGATTATGTAGTGGGAGGCTAAAGGGGTACGTATAGACATTTTTAACGGGTTAGATGCATTACATTTAGACTGTTAAGTTCAGAGACCTTTTCTTAGACTTGTAACGAAGTTGGTTAGCAGCTCGTTCGAAGAATACATCATATTTTGCAACCTTTCAATCGCACAAGCCTCTAACATGAGTCATCAATAACAACAAATTAAAGTGGCAATATCAACTCTTTACACATGTCTCGTACTACGTCAAACTGCCAACACAAAAGGGAAAAGAGGCATATACAAGTCAAAGTGTCCATTCACACCTTTCACCGATTGATTCTGGGATAATATATTTTTTGTCAAACTCTATGGATGCCAATGAGTAACATCCAGATACGCTGACCAACCTCGCCTTAGCTGCTACATATGGATAAGAGAAAATGACATAATCGACAATCAACGTTAATCTGTATCATCAAGTGTACACATGAAAGAGGAAGTAAGGTCATTGGCTCAAAGTATGTCCTTAAGACAACTGTTAAGAGAAATACCTTATTCCATCAAAATAAACACGAATTTTGAACTTATAACACTACAAGAAAATAGTTAATTACAGACGAAAATTACCGACGGAATAGACAAATATACCGTCGGTAAACTATATTACCAACGGAATAAACCGACGGTCAAAAACGTTGGAGATTCGGCCGTAGCTAAATTCCCCGACGGAATGTTTCCATACCGTCGGTACAAGTACTGACCGAATCGATAAACCGTCGGTAACATCAACTGAAAAGTTACCGACCGTCAGATTTATTCCGTCGCTAACTTTACCGACCGGTGGCTTGCCCGTATGTAAATTTGGCATCGGAATATTTGAATCTTACCGACAGTAAGATTGTTCGTCGATAAATAAGTCATTATTACCGACGGAAAGGATTGTCCGTCGGTAGAATACTTTGTCAAATGCCGACGGAAATAGTTTCGTCGGTAAAATTTTGTATTATATTTTTAAAAAAATATATATTTCCATTATATTTAAATTATAATCATCTTACAATTTTATTAATAATATATATTTAATTAGATATAAATAATTAAATAAAAATTTTAATTAATGAATTTAAAT
>JAOTAY010000001.1:7452364-7478708 GCA_025629805.1 Erythroxylum baracoense
CTGTACAGTTTGATGATGTATAAACTTTTGAGTTTGAGCAATGAAAAGAGGAAGAGTTTGGTTTTTAAAAATCTTGTTGATTACAATTACTGCTTTAATTATTCAAATTGATATGATGCCATGTGGAGTACTGTAGTGATCGCACGTAGCGTTCCCTTATCATAGGATATGTATCGGAATGACCTACGGGCATCCCGGTGCGTACTCTACGGTAAGGGGGTGTTACATTCACCACATCCACCTCACCACATTGTATTATCTCCCTTATGAGATGATACTTTCTCTCAATATGTTTGGCGATTTTATGGTTATGAGGTTCTTTAAAATTAGCCACTGCACCACTATTATCACAATTAGTCAAATCAGTAACACAAGATTGCTTGACACTCCTCCAGACTATGGCTCCACCCTTCCAAAGTAAAGATAAAACAAAAAGTTGATTTCCTTGAATCATCATCTGATTAGAAATCAGAATCCATATATCCTGTGAAAATAAGAACCCCTTCAGAGTAGACAAGCATTAAATTCTTCATCCTACGAAGATACTTCAGTATGCACTTGACCGTAGTCCAATGCTCCATTCTTGGATTAGACTAGAATCTGGTCCAGTGCAAAGAATGGCATACATTAAACTTCTAACTACCGAAGCATATAGAATGTTGCGCACACGTTTGAAGTCCTCTTGGGTTTTAGGTGCTTGCTCCTTTGAAAGTTTGATTCCGTATCTAGTAGGTGTAAAACCCCTCTTGGAATCCTACATGGAAAACTTATTGAGCATGTTCTTAATGTAGGTCAGTTGAGATAAGGCTATCTGTTTGTTCTTACGATCCCTTATAAGCTTGATCCCTAGAAAATAGTTAGCCTCTCCCAAATCCTTCATTGAGAACTATTCGTTCAGTCATCCCTTGACCGTAGATAACATTCCAACATCATTCCCAATGAGTAGAATGTCATCGACATACAAAATTCGGAAAGTAACCTTGCCTTCTTACATCCTTTTATAGACATAAGTCTAATCTAGGTTTTGTATGAACCTATAGGTTTTGATAGCCTTATTAAACCTAATGTTCTAAGACCTAGATGCTTACTTAAGTCCATAAATGGACCTTTGTAACTTACATATCTTATGCTCATTATCTAGCTCAATGAATCCTTCAGGTTGGGCCATATAAATGGTCTCCTTAAGATCCCAATTAAGAAATGTGATCTTGACATTCATTCGCCATATTTCATAATCGAAATAGGCTGCTATGACCAAAAGAATTCTGATGGACTTAACCATGGAAACTAGAGAAAAAGTCTCCTCATAGTCTATACCCTCCTTTGAGTATAGCCCTTAGCTACAAATCTAGCTTTAAAGGTCTCTACCTTTCTATCAGATCCTCTTTTCCTTTTGAAGATCCATTTACACCCTACAACTTTTACACCTGGTGATAGATCTATAAAGATCCAGACTTCATTGGCATACATGGAATCTATTTCCATTTCCATTGCCTTGAGCCACTTTTCTACATCAACATCATTAATAGCCTGTGTATAAGTAATGGGATCCGTTACTTCTTGGTCTGGTATGGCAATTATGCCTTCTCCTAGACATAGATACCTGTCTAGTTGTCTCATAACCCTCCCACTATGTCAAGGCATTACTTGACGTTCAGGCCATTTTTTCGATTCAACTCTTGAATCCATTTTGACATCTTGTTCTGCTATATCTGAAACAACTCTTGGTTTGGATAAAAATAGCTAACTCCTTAAGTACTACTTCATTCTTCCTTTATGATTTCTCACAAATTCTTCCTCTAAGAAGGTCGCATTTATCGACACAAATACCTTCCTCTTCTGAGGAATATAAAAATAGTACCCTCTTGCACCCTTAGCATATCCTACAAAAAAACATATTTCTGAACTTGGTTCCATCTTTATGGATTCAGAACTTAGAACATAGGCTGGGCAGCCCCAAGTCCTTAAGTGCCACAATGAACGCACCCGTCTAATCCACAACTCCTTAGGTGTTTTAGGCACCAATTTAGATGAAGCAAAGTTAAGAAGATAAGTTACCATTTGTATGGCATATCCCTAGAATGCTTCTGGAAGGCTAGCATACGACATCATTAATCTTACCATTTCCCATAAATCCTATCCCTCCACTCAACTACACCATTCTGTTGAGGTGTTCTGGGAGCTGACAAGTTAGAAACAATTCCATTGTCAATTAGGAATTGTTGGAACTCTCCAGATAAGTACTCACCACCTTGATCCGATCGAAGTCGTTTTAATGGCTTGCCTAGTTGCTTTTCAGCTTCAACTTTGAATTCTTTGAACCTTTCAAAGGACTCACTCTTTTTGTGCATTAAATATAGATAGCCATGTCTAGAGTAATCATCTATAAAGGTTATGAAGTTTTCATAACCTCCTCTAGCGTGTATGTTTATGAGTCCACACACATCAGTGTGTACCAGGTCTAACGTGGATTCAGATCTATTTCCTTTGGAAGGAAATGAGGTTTTGGTCATCTTTCCTTCAATACAAGATTCACAAGTGGGTAATGGATCATTATCCAAGCCCGCAAGGATCCCACCCTTCACTAACCTATCAAGTCTTTTCTGATTGATATGACCCATTTTTAAATGCTACAAATATTTTGAATTAATGCTAGAGTCATTGGAATGTCTTGGTTTTATTAATACTGTAGTGTTTAGTGAGCCTATCATAGTTTCTATAAAAAAACAATCCCTGTTTAATTATCACATTACAAATAAAATCCTTATTCTCATAATTGAAACAACATTTTCAAAATATAAGGAATAACCAAATTTTATTAGACAAAAAATAGAAATTATGTTCCTTACAATCTTTAGGATTTAATATACATCCTCCAAATATAACCTATGACCACTAGGAAAGTCGAAGATAATTACTCCTGGTCGATAAAATCTGCAAGTGCACAGAGTCGTTCTTAGTACTTACACATCAAGTATTCCAAGGTCATATCCCACGAGGACTAAAATACTCACTACCAAATTAATCATAATTACTTGAACCAAATTGATAAGAAAATTAAAAGATGATTGGATTAAAGTGAACAATTAATTGTGACTAATACGAATAAAAACATAAGAAAAAATTTTGATGTTAAGACTTAGGGCTTCGGGATTCACCAATTTAAGAGATTGATCGATAAATTATGGAATTGATTGAATGACAAGTTATAATAACAGCTGCACAAATTCACTTATATTCTCTCTCAAGACATACAATGTGAAACCTAACTAGTCAAATTCATTAAGAACAGGCAACCCTAAGTTATCACACTAGTTTAGGATATCTCTGTCTCTAAATCTGATGTGTTTATCTTCCTAATGCACAAATCACACTTCACCTCTCAGTTCATCATATGATTCCTAAAATTGCATCCATGGTGATCAAGCATAGAAACAACAATGAAGCTCAAGAAAGATAAATATAACTCAAGAACTTTCATTCAACACCAATCAATCTATAAAACATCAATCAATCCCCAAAATAGGCTACATCCCTGACCCTAAATGGGGTTTAGTTCCAGTACATGATAAAAGATTCATAATACATAAAGACAATCAACATCAAAGACAGGGTAGAGAGAGAAGATAAAACAAGCTTGCTTCCAATCTTGATTCAATCCCCTTCTTCCTCTTCTTTTCCAATTTTGGGTGCCTCCAACCTTGCTACCTCGTTTTTAGTGCTAGAACCCCCATTTAGGCCTTCAAAATGAGTATTTATAGTGTCTTGGGGTCAAAGAAACCTAGTTTTTACTAAACAGGGGAATAAACATCGTAACAGTGCCGTCAAAGTTAGTTAAGTGGACCTTCTCAAGCTTTTGGAGCAATTTTGGATAGTGAATGTTCGTTAAGTGGACATTCACGGGTCTTTCAAACTATCTTCTTCGCTCATGTCTGTTTGGAGGGACCTAATGTCTGCTAGGCGAATCTTCTCAAGTTCTCTCCAAAAATATGCAATTTTGCCCTTTAGATGGCAAAATCTCTTCTTGGAGTCTTCATGAAAGTTGTAGAACTTGGAGTCCTCTTCGAAAGCATACTTGAATGACTCTGATTCGACATCTACAACTAAAGTTATGCCTCTTACCCTAAAATCTATCCATTTGTACTTATTAAGCAATAAAGTTGAAATGTGTGAGAATTAACCAAATAAACTACATAATTCACATGAAGATAAGTCAAATTAGTTCCAATTCATCCCAAAATTGTATATAAATAATTTAACTTATCAGTAACTAAGGCCTAACTCAACCTTCCTTCTTTTGTTGGCAATAAAGCATAGACAGTGAAATTTTCATTCTAATTTCCTCTCAAGCATGTTAACCCAATTAAGCAGTGAGGTCTTCACTTAAGAATGAAACTATCTGAAACATGTAAATGTGTTGAACATTGTACTATAAGGTTAGCAATGTAGCTTAAATTTAAAGAAGATGGAGCTATCTTGCGTTATTTTGGTATTAGCTTTTGAAAGCTTCGAAATTGTAGGTCCCTTTAAGGGACCTACAATTTAGCAAATGAGATCCTCTGTGCCAGTTAGGGTGTTCCAACCTGTTCTATTTAATTTTATTCACATATTTATGTAGGTCCTACATAAATGTGTAGATGAGATTTAATGGAATATGGTAGGAACTAGTTTACGGGAACAGAGGATCTGTCGCCTCCTTAAAGGGGACTCAACCAATTTTTTATACTTTCATTATTTAATACAAATTTTAAATTTTTCAAGAATAAATTTGCTAGATGAATGATGATACGATCACAACTCCCAACTTATATATTTGTACACTTTACCTCCATGGAGATTAATGCGTATGTTTGAGGTAGGTCAGCCATGGAAAGCAGTTGCCCAATCTTTATCTCCGCTCCCTATTAGTTAATAAGAAACCTCATTAAATGATTTATATGTAGATATTAATTTTGTGTGGCTGGTTGATGGAGTACTGATAAACCTTGTTAAAGCTAATTCGCACTGTTAGATTTTTTTTTCGTTTTGAGGCAGACATAGTCAGAATCACCCATTATGACACGTGTTATATTGATTTTGGAAACTTGTCTTAAAGGAGTCACATCTTCAGAGGTTATGGTTTCGTTGGCTAAGTTGTCTCTCATTTCTTTTGAACAGAGTAAACATCCTTCACTTTTCTATCTTTCACACCTTCTGTTGTGCATGTCCAACAAATACTTGACATGGAACAAAGTTAAAGAATGCAATTTTTTGCACATGTATATACATACACATTATTGGGGTCTTATAACTTCCTGTAAGTAGTTAAATTCCTAAGCTTTCTCTTTATCAATGGAAAACATGAAAGTTTTAATCGATCATGTATTATAAAAATCTTCACAAGATTATGTGCAAATACTGTTGACTGACTGTCAAAATATGCTGGATTCTTAGAAATGCTGGAGGAGAACTCTTAAACAAAGGAAGTAATTTGAGTCAAATTTTACCCCAATAAAGCCTACTTTACATTTTCTTTTTCTCAACTACTACACATTGGAAAAGCAACACCTAAACAACAACATCCATATTCTCTGCCAATTCCGGTTCAATTATTCTCATAAGCACAATAATTAAGTTACCTTTACATCCACGTTGCACAATAGCCAAAAATATTATACTGGTAGAATTTGTCTACAAATCAACTTGTTTGATTCTTAGTACTCAACTTCTACCTCTCAAGTCCTGAGAGAAACGGGCCTGATTTAATTACGTAAAAGAGAACACAAAATGAAATTCCTAAAAAGAGTCAAGAAAATGCTATGCCAATTTAAGAAATTCACAAGAATAAAAGAAACGTTTTGGGACTTATTACCTATGAATGTTAAGTACAACAAGACCAAAACAAGTCAAGTGAGATGTACTCATTTCCATTTTACTTACTTTCAAAGTCTTCATCAACACTCTTTATAGATTGTGGATGACATGCCAAGAAAATCTCAAAGAGTACCTATTAGAAAATCTCAAAGTTGTTACCTAAAGGAAGATGTACTCCCAAAGTTGCTATACAGAGTGTTCCTTGAGATGACTGGAATCTTCATCTCTATCTTCGTCTCTATTGACTGTGCACTGCAGTCTATACAATAGAGATACAAGTGGTGAAACTTAAGCAAATAACACAGTTACAAACTCTAATTCTTTACTTAACACGAGAATCGTGAAGGATAAGATGCATACCTTTCGTTAGTGACTCCACTCCCTTCTACCAGTGACAGATAGGAGGAATCTGGCATTGATTCTACCCAAAAAAGTCGATCAAAGATCAGTAGAAGTAGAAGAATGCATGTTTTTTTAAGATGAGACTTCCTTACCTTGGTCATCCATCATGATGATGAAGAAGCCCCGTTATCCTAATTCGGAAGCTTCTCAGGTCTCCTTTCGAGGGGAGATATTTTTCTTTACCACATACAACGTTCTTTGATAGTTAATGCTTCCTACAACTACCTTTGTTATATTGTCATTTTTCTTTATGTAGGAGAAGGTATTATATTTGTGTATTTACATTCATATTATCTCTATTAATTTCATTTAATTTTTCAAAAAATTCAAAACATTTTGATTAAGTGTCCTGTGTAGCTATCAAAATGCATGGGCCATATAAGTGTCATGAAGTTTGTAGGATTATTGAAAACACATTCCAAGAACCAAAGCAACTAACTCCAAGAAGACAAGTATATCATCACATCAACTTGAAAGAATGTACCGAGCCTATCAATGTGAGACCATACAGTACACTTAATGTTGTAACCATCAAGGATCAATTTCCAATTCCTATAGTTGATGATATACTTGGTGAACTCCATAGAGCTTCTTATTTTACCAAACTTGATTTATGAGCAAGATATCACCAGGTATGAGTACATCCCATATATATTCATAAAATAGCATTTTGCATACACAATGGTCATTTCAAATTTTTAGTTATGCATTTTGAACTTTGTAATGCCCCATCCACCTTTTAGGCAATTATGAATTTCATATTTTGTCTCTATCTTCACAAATTTATGTTAGTTTTCTTTGATGATATTTTGATCTATAGCCCCAATTAGACCATGCATCTTGATCATGTTCAAAAAGCTTTTTAAATATTAAGGCATCATTATTTTTTTGTTAAACATAGCAAATGTACATTCGACTAGCAAGAATTGGAATATTTGGGACATATTGGAACTCCACATGGAGTTAACGTGGATCAAGAAAAAATTACAACCCTGCTGAATTGGCCTAAGTCTACTAATGTCTTTGAGTTGCATGGATTTTTAGGCCTTACAGGTTACTACAAAAAATTTGTTTGCAACTACGACATTATTGCTCATCCTCTCACCAATTTCTTAGAAGAAGGGCAATTTGGATGGACAAAAAGAAGCATAAATTACATTTCAAGATTTCAAGAAAGTTATGACCTCCACTCATACACTAGCTATGCCAAATTTTAATGAACCTTTCATTATTAAATCATATGCTTCAGGGAACAATATAGGAGTAGTTTTGACTCACATAGGAAGGACTATCGCATTCACGAGTCCAGCCTTAGGTTCCACTAAGTAGTCTTGATCCATATATCTAAGGAAGTGTTAGCAATCATTCAAGTCATCCAAACATGGGGACCCTACCTACTAGGCTGTAAGTTTTATATCCAAACTGATCTACACAGCCTCAAAAACTTGTTGGAAAAATGTATTGTCACACTGAAGCAACAAAAATAGGTGACTAAATTGCTTGGTTATGATTATGAGATCAACTACAAACTGAGCCATGAGAATAGTGCAGCAAATGCACTATAGCGATTGTTTAGCAGTTCTAATCGTATTGCCTTGTTTTTCTCAAACTATAATATAGATACAATCAAAGTTGAAGCTCATAACCATCTATACATGCAGAAAATAAACAAACTCGCAACAGAATAGTCGGGTGTATCTTACACATGGCGCAATGGATTAGTTTGTTACAAGAATCGTATGGTAGTACCTCCAAATTCTTGCATCATCCACAACTCTTACAGGAGTTCCATGATTCACCAATTGGAGGGCACTCTGGGATTCTCATAACATATAAGAGACTAGCTCAACAATTTTATTGGCTATTAATGTATCGGGTGATGAAAGATTATGATGCTTCTTGTGACATCCATCGATGAAATAAAGTTGACACTTTGTCACCAGCCAAATTTCTCCAACTGTTACTAATTCCATGTCAAGTTTGGGTTGATATTACTATGGATTTCATAGAAGGCCTTCCACCTTCAAATAGGAAGAATACCATTCTTGTTGTTGTTGATCATCTAAGCAAAATAGTACATTTCTTAGCCTTATCTCATCTGTATACAATAAAAATTGTAGTTGAAACTTTTGGTGAAGGAGTAGTAAAGCTTTATGGAATGCCTCAGTCCATCATAAGCGATCGTGACCTATTGTTCATCAATCATTTTTTGTGAGAATTCCTTAAGACTTCTACCACATAATTGAAGACGAGCTCTGCATATCATCCTCTAGTGGATGGGAAATTGGAGGTGGTACATTACTGTATTGAATAATATCTTTAGTGTTTCACATCTCAGCAACTGAAAAAGTGGCATTCTTTCCTTCCATGGGTAGAATTCTGGTATAATACTACCTATCATGCCTCTACAAGAATGAATCCCTTTCAACCTTTATATGAAAGACTGCCACCAACAATTCCACATTATGATGAAGGCCATTGTCCATTACATAAAGTGAACTAAAATCTTGCTTCTCAAAATCCGTTACTATAACAACTCAAAGGCAATTTTCATGTAGCAGGTAATAGAATGAGGCAACAAACTTATTCTAAACGACGGGATATCGAATACCAAGTGGGAGAATGGGTTTTTCTCAAGCTCTATTGTTATCGCCAATAGTCAATGTTTAAATGAGCTTATCAAAAGCTTACAAGCCAATTTTATGGTCTATATCAAATTGCAAAAAAGAATTTGAAAAGTGGCCTACAGGCTTACACTACTAGCTAATTCTCACATTCACCCAGTCTTCCATATGTCACTCCTTAGAAAGAAGATAGGAGATAACCTTATACCTAGTACTGAATTGCCACCTATTATTGACCATGGTGAACTTATCATGCAACCATAAGCTATATTGGACACACGTTAGACAAGGGATGAAGTTATTGAAGAAAGCCTAATCAAATGGAAGAGACTTCCCGTGGATAATGCTCCGTGGGAAAACACTCAAGTAGTGAGAGATAAATTCATAAGCTTGAACCTTAAGGACAAGGTTCTAGTACAAGGGGTAGGCATTGATAAGCCAAGAAGATCTCAAAGAGTGCCCATTAGAAATCTAAAATATTTTGATTAAATGTCTTAGACGTGGCTATCGAAATGCATGGCCCATGCAATGTCATGCAGCTTGGAGGATTATTGGTAGTAAAGACTTGGTCTTGGTTGGTTAGGTCACGTCACTTGGTTGGTTAAGAATAGGTCATAGAATTGTCATTTTTTTTAATAATTTCAGCTAGTTGATTGAAACTAGCTATAGAGTCCTAATCCTTAGGGATAGGATCTACGATTATAAATTAGGAGAAGTTATTTTTCCTTTGTATTTAAACTTTTGCTGAAGATAATAAAAGAAAGCTTATTCCAACTAAAATACTATGGTTCATTCTCACCTGAGTTTAATCCTATTTCATTACAAAAGTCTTATTTGGTTGGATTGGGACTTATTAGTGGATTATCCAATTTACTAGGGTGTACCCAGGTTATTATCACTATTAAGCACTGCTTAATATAGAGAGGAATTAATTATGACTAGACCATTTTTGGGCCAATGCTTGGGGATCTTTTAAAGTTAAACAGTATGATCCTACATACAAAATGTGGGAATTTTACAGAAATATCTTCGTCGTTCATGTACCAATTACATATCTATGATCTTAGTTGGAAAGGAACTAAGTGCACTATATAGCTTCAAAAGTTTGTAGCTACGTTTTATTTTGTTACCAATTATGTTTTCGCCAAATTTCTTCCAGCCAACATTGACTGATATTCAAATTTAGATACATTTTTAGTGGTGTAGCCACGAAAAAAATTCGTAGCTAATACTTTTTGTTTACGATTTTTGAAAACGACGTTTACGATTTTTAACTATGGGAAATTAGCGACTTTATGCAATGAAACAAAAACATTATAAATAACTATATGTGACATTTTTCGTATAACTGACTACATTTTTTTATAGCTAATTGTCCACTTTATTGTATACATAGATTTCAAATTGGTATGACCTTTTTCCATCCAACGAAAAGCAAAAAAGAAAATATACTTATAAGTTTTCCGGTAAGTGACTTATTTAAATATCATTGTTCATTTCAGTTGACATATGCTGCTTTAATGTCATACGTTATTTTTCTTTTTGTTTCTCCGAGGGTATTAGTGTTCCTAATCATAATTTAAATCAATAGTATTCCATTTACAACTTTAAATTTAAAAGAGTGAGATTTGACATAGCTTGGTTTTATCTGTCGTAAATAACTATGCGTTAAGCTCATTAAGCCTTCTTTAATGAGATGTAGTAGCTGACTAGCGTGGCCATCCTGATCCAACAAAAATTCGTAATGACAGAAAATTTTGGTTTAGTTTGACGAAATTTAAACTTTTCGATATTTATTTATTTATGTAATAAGACTACCATATGTTTTTAAACGTGACCCTTTTGTTTTTCCTTTCACTTTGACTTTGGTGAATAATGGTGATTGGCCATCACGTAATTAATGACAGTGCTGGTGAATTCTTTTCAGCTGGCACGCAGACAGATGGATTTTATAGTATTTCAACTTGCTCTTCAGTCATTACGAAATTACTGCACTACATAGCTAGAAATGGTAAACATTCTGTCACTTTCTATGATTTATGAACAACGAAATGAAAATCAATGTCTAATGGAGGATATAATAAGTTAAAGTCTTGTTGATATCTAATAATATATAATCTTATCCTAAATTGATCTATGAATGTTTAGCATTTGATAAAATAATATATAATCTTAATTATCCTAAATTGATCTATGAATGTTTAGCATTTGATAAATTAGTGAGGCATATTTTAAATTAGCAGTTGCAGTTGAGACCTTTATGGGAAAGAATCTTTTGGCAGTATGAAGCATTTTTCACACATCTTATAGTGCGGTCTCAAAACTTTGAAGTGCTTTCTTTGCCCATTGTCTCCATGGAAGAAAAAGGAAAAAGACTCTTGACTCGATCTTTATCTGTATATAGCATATTTAATTTACTTGAAACTGGAGCACCATGTTCGCATAAATGTTGAAATTTATTATCTCTAAAAGCTTATTCAGTTTTTACTGGCAGCCAGCAAATATACTGTGTGTGGGGTTATACTTTATCTACGGCGACGGGGACTCGCCAGAACCGTGGATGATAAGCCACAATCCAGGCGTTGGTGTACAGTGGATGTAAACAGTTGGAAGAAAAGAAATTAAATGATCAAACTCTGGGTTGGGCTTGCACATCTTCATCGTTTTCATCCTTGTTATTTATTTATTTGGAAACTATATATTTTTATTAGAAGTTAAAACAAGGATTGAAAATTGAGTCTGGTCTGGTCCAGTCTGACCTAGTCTGAATTAATCAAGCATCACGCCTGATTTTCTGGTCCGGGTTACCCAAGCTCAAGGCTTGATAGACATGGACAAAATAATATCATTTTGTTAAAAATAACGTTATTTTTTAATTTTTTTAAAAAATAATTTCGAACTTGGCAGCTCTAGGTCTGACAAATTGTCATCCTTAATTAAAACAAGACTCTATATCTTAAAAACTTCACATGTTACAAAATCTTGATTGAGAAAATCGCTATGCAAATTCTTATGCACCCATGTATCCATTTCTATTAAGTCATTTCAATAAAGAAAATGTTTTGTGATCAATTGTTAGATCACCTTATCACATAAGATAAAAATATATTAAAGAATGTTGTTATAATTAGTAAGGATAAATATATAAATTATGTTAAAAATAAAGTTGTTCCCTCCGTCTTCATATTCACATTCTGTTTTTTAATTCTTTCCTTCATCTATGTAGAAAATGCTGATTTAATTGTTCAAATTTGAATAAAAAATAACCATAAATTTTCTCACAACATAGATAATCCATCCATTATTTCGTTATCATTCATCTTTTTCTTCTTTCTTCCATTACTATCAAAGATGTTCATATCATTTTATATTTGAAGGTAAACACTACGACGTTACTTCTACAACTTAGAATTGGAACGATTTGTTTTATTTATTTGTTTATTGCTTTTCTGGAAGAGGGAAGCAGACTTTGGAAAGAAGAATAAGGAAGAAGATCACGCATTCAGACCTTGCATATGTAAACTTTGTTCCCTTTATAACTAATATGTCACTACATACTCTCACTCAAGAGGATAATTATATTCCCATTAACCTTCTTGTAGATATGATAAATTCACAATCATGTGCAATACAAACTCTTTGAATTTATCATGAAAGTAAATCTTTTAACATCTTGTAGCCTTTCAACTATACATCAAATGCATTAATACAAGCAATTGTTTTAATTGGATGTATTTTCATGAGATTTAAATTTTTTAAATTTCATCTTACTTCTACTACTTCCAAAGACTTACTATTTCATATCTAATATAAAATCTTACTAATTGATTTAATTAGAACTACTAAAGGTAAGTTATTGTTCTAGGAATAGTAATAGCATAAATAAATATTGTCTCATTTATCTAACTTTGTATTCTTGTCACTTATGTTTAGCCTAAGTCTCCTTTGATCTAATACATACAAACTATTTGTATAAATTTAGGTTAACTACTTCTACTCAAGAATCTATTTCTTATCATACCTTGAACGTTCTAGTAATGTTGAAGATGAATTCAATATAAAATACTCATAAATATGAACTAGTAATACATATGATCTTTATCATATCATGTGCATTAACAAAATTCATGCAATCATTTTTTTTCTAATGATAACTATTATCATATCTAAGCTAATGCCTTTAACTTTAGTCCATATTTATGCTTTTATTTGGCTAAATTTGAGTGGAACAATTCCATCAAGGTGCTGTACCTTTCAACTTTCCTTCATGCAATCTCTTGCATTATGCTATCATGGTGTTGAAATACTTATATATTGTCACTACAGTGATAAGATGTTACTCAACTCAAAATGTTAATACATTTTTTCATCTATATGTTGTTAGCATGTCTCTAAAACTTTATCACAAAATCCTCAACAAGGAGTCTAGCAAAATTACAAAATGACATACAAATGTTCTATTTGACTTTGAGAATTGTTCTCAAACGTAGCTTATGCCTAAGAAATGTGGTTCATTAGCAACATAGTATCAACTATACTAAATAAAGGTAGTTTCTAATCAGAACAAAAAATACATGTAAGCAAAGCAAGTAATAGGTTATATACTATAAATACTAAATAAGATTAGGAATTTAATAATATATATTTGGTTATTTCCACCTTTTTATTCAAAATAATAGGTCTCACTAATATTCAGAAAGCTTATTTCAAACTCTTTAGTGGGCTAGGATTCCATTCAATTTTATTTGATTTAGAGTTTGCTCAACAAACCAACTAAACTTAAATTAGATAGATAACAACTTTATCAATCACATCTCATGTGGCTTATAGATCAGTTAGGAGACAACTTACTAAAACATATCTTATATGTTACTCTTAAGCCTACCTCTAAATTTAAGTGATCATGAGTTTTCTTATCCAAATCATACAAATTTAGTTAAATAGGACCGGTTATTATATCCCGATTAAAACAACTTTAAATTTGCTCAATAAACTTAACAAAAAATAGAACTCCAATTTATTCTTATAATATGGGAATGCAATAATCACTTTCTCAATGTGTACCTAATATTTTAATATTATATTTAATTTTATTTGTCTCCTCAATCACAAATTTGCATGTAAAATATTTTACATATAAAATATACAATTAAACATGCGTCCATTCTATATAGTAAACATATAAATTAAGCATACAATTTCTCTTGCCAATATAAACAAATTATATGCATGAGATATCAAGTCCTGTTTGAATCTAGTTATTGATCTTTATAATCTAAAATATTGTTTCTTACTCCTTCGATAATTAAATTACATTAAACTCATTGATTCCTAATTAAAGTAAATTCTTATTTCAAATAGAAAATGAAAATAATTTTCAAACTATATTGGAAATTATTTCTAATTATCTTGACTCTTTTGACAAAATTTAAATGAAAACAATTTTTAATAAATTATGCTTCTTACTTATTATTATTTAGAAAGTATTCCTTTTTTAACGTACAAAAGGTAAGAAATTCTAATCCAATTAGAAAATTATTTTCAATATAATTATAAATTTTCCTTAATAGAAAATAATTTTTTAATATTAAAGAAAACTACTTTCAAAATTAAATAAAATATTTTAAATTTAGTTAAGAATGTCCATTACATTATTTTAGAGATTAACTTCTCAATTAATAAGAAAATAACCCTTCAATAAATTACAAAAAAAAATTTCCAAAATATCAAAGAAGGCTCTTTTTTAATTAATAAATGAAAACATTTCTTTAAAATTATGTTAAGAAAATACCTTTTCTAATTAATTAAGAGACATATTATTCAAATTAAAAAAGAAATAAACACATTTCTTAATTAATTAATAAATTTTTTTCTTAATTTTAAGGAGTCTAATTAATTATTTTCAATCTAATTGAAATACAATGAATTTAATTTTTGGAAACAACTTTTTTAATTCTAATTAGGGATTAACTTAATTATTAATATTAATCTACTTAAAAAAATAATTAATTTAATATTGAAATCAAGATCTCATCTTAATTAATATAATCTCATTATATTAATTTTTCTAACATAATTTAATTATGAAAGATAAACCTTTTAAACATTTCCTTGATAATAATTATTGATTTGATAACTAAATTAAGTCAAATGATCACTTATACAATAATCATAATAAATATAGTCATACAAATATTATTTTTAATGGATTTCTCATATAAGATCAATTTAGTGAACTTATTCTCTAATAAACGTCTACATATTCGTTTAAGTATATTCATACTTTAGTCTATACAATCGATTATTTCCTTCATAAGGAAAAAATAGAATGTGTACTAATCTTTTTATGTTCTATTTGTGTCTGTCTTAATAGAATAGTGATTAGGAATAATACATAAAATATCATAATTATGATCTTATCATAATTTTATTTATAATGCACATTTATTTCATAAATTTTATCATATAAATTTGAATCCGTATAAACCATCAGTCTACGCATCCATACTTTACATGTTCAATTATTACATCTCTTTGATGATTATTTCTTAGCCCTATGAACTCTAATTGAATTTGCATTCTAGCCAAACTAATTCTCGTGGTAAATTTGATTTAACTAATTAGTTAGGAAAATAATTGGATGTTCAATTTTTAAATTATTATTTAAATAACAAACTAGCTCATCTTATTTAACCATCATAGTAATAACTTTAGTCGAAGTTTATTTTTGATATTATTAATATTTTTAATTTTGTTTAGTTTAAAAAAGTTTATGGACATAAGGTTACACGATAAGTTATAAATAATGAGAAAAAGAAAGCATGGCAGAGGAATATTCGGCTTTCCACCAATCATGCTTCGTCTGGTCCAAAAGTCAAATATTTTGTTGCACTTCCACTCGTCTCTAAAGTACTTTGGGTTTCGTGTTTATTTATGATAATTATAAGGGTAAAGCTGACACATTGTGATTTTTTAACATAGCCCAACAGTCCACAAAAGACTGCAACAAAACGTGCTTAAGCGGAAGGAGCACAGACGTCTCTATCAAACAAAGCCACGAGGACATTTGAAGCACATTTGACATGACTGGTTTTAGCCAAAATCGGAGCTTCCCATTCAAACTCATGCATATCTTATGGACAAACTGATGAAGTTTATACTTCTCCAGTAGAGAGGATCAACTTAAGTGTTGAAATACAACTGATCATGGTAAGTATCAGTCAGTCTCTCCTTATATATATTTACCGAAAAGAACAGCAAAAAGTATGTTTTTATACTAAATCTGATCATATTAGTTACCTCTAAAGTTCATCAGCATGACAAATTGACCGTTTTCACCACTGGAGTCATATCTGGCCACAAAGAAGAGCCATGTCCTATTACTCCCAGGAGAATGAAAGCATATGAGGAGATCCAGTTACAGACGATCCATCAGCTCCAATCTGAAAAGTACTTTGACTATGGATATCAGAACTGTTGTCACCATCATGGATCAGCACAGATCCCACTGGCTCACATTTTCTTCCAAGACTACTATAGTCTAGACTTGAGACTAGGGGCTGAGCTTGGAGATTCAGGTTAGGCTCCACAAGTTGGCTCGAACCAATCTCCAGCGGCAAGTCAGCCAGCGGTGGAGATGACAGAAGAGAGAGAGCACAGTTAGAGTTAATGGCTCGCATCAATCCATCAGAGAACATTTTCTGGCTGCTACTACCATTGTTGGATATTGTGGAGCTGGCATCAAGGTCAGGTTGATTGACAGAGTCTCCAGGACCCGTGGAACTAATTTCTTGTAAGAAAGGGAATTGCTTTTCTCCTTTATAGCTAAACGACAGGGATTCAGGAAATGGGGTTTTCCTTGCGCTGAAGTTTAGCGAGTGATTATTATAAAGTGAAGGTTCACTCTCAGTTTTGATCTCCCCAACCCAAGCAGAGCTTGCAGTGACGGAAAGTGTATTGGAGGTAGCGAACTGTAAGTATCTTGTACCTGAAATACATCAATCATATGCACTTAAACCTAAGGATCAAAAGGGACAAAAGATAAAGGTAACTAACAACGGAACGATAAACAACCACCAAACCAAATATGTACAATTGGAAGACCAGACCTGGAGATAACAAAGCAGGATTTCTGGATGGAGAATCAGGCTGAGGTTTCCTTCGTCGCCTGTTGTGTCCATCAAGGCGTTTTCTGCAACTTCGTTTTCCTTCATCAAACTCCATTAATGAATGGAACCTATAAAAGGTGGATTTTGAGGGCAATAAGATACCAAGATCTCAGAATTGGCAAGGGAAATCATAACCACAAAACCATATCCTTAGAGCACAGTTGAAATGTCCATCTCACACACGACTACAAAAAGAAGGCATCACAAGACAAAGCAGCTACTCCAGGATTTTGAAGACGAAAAAGGATAACGCATGCTTAAAGGAATGATTGAGGGAAAAAGGGCATGTGACTATAGATCTATTTCAAAACTTAATGTCTTTGCAACCTGACAGTGTTGATAACCCAAAGGAATGGTTCTCCATGAGTTTCACCTCAAGTTAACAGAGCACAAAATCAGAAATAAGTGTACTTACATTGATTCAATGTTTTAATTGTTCTGGCATTCAGCCAAGATGCAAGTATAAGCACATGGATGCAAAAGTATGTACTTTATAGATCAGTACCCAAGTTGAAAACATTAAATAAAAGCCCCAATCCGAGAACTTGAATTCAATTTCTTTCAGATCTATCAAGAAAGAATGCATTCGCGTGATTATTTTTAACAATCAAGTCAAAGCAAAACAAGCTAAATGCGGCCCCAGTGACTACAGCAACTTACGTAATTCTTGCCAGTGGCAATAGGGAATGCCATGTCCCCATTAGAACGTAATTTACGTCACCAGACAATAATTCTAGGACACATTAGATGTTAAACGCTTAAAACAGGTTTTCTCAAATTCATGAGCCTAAGAGAAACCATGTAAGGGTTGAAAAGAATTATCAGAAATTGTAAAGAAAGCATACGGTTCTTAGATTGAGCACTCCAATGTTAATGACAAAAATCAAAATACCGGCAGCAGTAGACATGAAGTTATAAGAAAACAAATCCTACGTAAAAGTTACTTCTCACCTGCTGCACTGCTGACAGAACCGTTGTTCTAGACCTTTGATAAAGACCCTTGCAGTCTTGGAGTGAAGTTCACATACTTTATGTCGACGATGATAGTCCCTGCATTTGCTAAGATCGGATGTGCACCCATCAACCAAGCATGAAGGGACTTGTATTCCATTGCTCGGCATCCGAGCTCTCTTATATGCTCCTGATGATGACGATTCCATCAAAATTTCCACAACTTTTGACCTTTCGTACTAGCTTGTTCTCTGGATCACCCAAATTCCCAAGTTTTAAGTCTTCTGAACAATATTGACGCCCACCAAAACTACCACAAACAGTGGTTTGAGCAATACTAGGGATCCTTTAGTTTTTCCAACCGCGTCACTTACCAAGGTGACTTAAAATTGTAGCCAATCGGACATCCTGGTTTCCTTGTATAACAGCCTCCAGTCCACAATCATTTCTTTCTCCAAATGTTCAACCAAGTCAATTCCCAAAGAAAACTGAATCAACACCATACAAACGAAGATGAAGTTAGAAACAATAATTGGTAGTCAATAAGATGGGTTAACCCATGACTTCTCCAAGGAAGATAACCAGTTCGTATAAATGAATATGGTACAGTCAATAGGGTAAGGAGCATATTTATGGACCGTTAAATATCAGAAGCAAGGATACAAACAATAACAACTTTCCTATAGTATTCTCCAGATTTTTTGGCCATATCACTCATTGCATTATAGTAGTAAAACACAAGTTAGTATTGATGTTCAAACATGTCAAATCATGGGAATCACACTCTCATCCCAACTACACTCGGCCTTGAAGAACGCCGATTTTTCTTTGGAAAAAGTTCATTGTTTCCTTCTTGAAAGGACTACCTCGAGACAATTGCACAATTGCCCAGAATGAGTCCGCTAAATCGAAGAGTTGTATGGTAATATACTTCAAATCTCTTCAGCAATACAAAGAAAGGACTACTTCCCTTAGCAAAAGTTGATGTTGAAGAGATATAAAAGTAAAAGCATCTGCATCACTTAAAAGAGTCGACGTCTAAACCTCCTTTATATTGTGCGCTTCTCTTTTAGAAAATCAAGTACACAGTGCAAGCTACAGGATGTAAGGAAACAAAGATCTGAATAACAACTTTTTGAGCAGTTCTAACTAGCATTTTACGAGTAAAGGAATAAAAGAGACTGTATTTTTGTGACTGGTACTGGTACCTGGAAAACCCCAAGAAATCCTGCACTGAACAGAATAAAAATCCAGTCTTTGATAACTTCAGCAAGTCAGGTAGCAAAACGGATCTTGGAAAAACAGGTGGGACATGAGGGAACTGCAGATTGGGGTACAAAGAATCAAGATTTGAAGATCTAAAACACAGGAAAAGTAGTGACACACCAAGTCCAAAGAGTGAACGAGACCAAGAAGAAGACTACTCCAGACTTCCCAGCCATTAACTCTCTGACAAACGGCTGAGAGATATGAGCTGGCTTTCTCTGGCAATAGCCCAGAAGAAAGCCGGACAGAGCGTGTGGGATAAAGAGAGTGACTGACTCTGCGTTGTTTACGGTGAGAATTATTGCAAGAGAAATCGAAAAGAGGATAATGTACTCAACTTTGGGGGTAACCAGAAAGTGTACAAGCAGAGAGACATGGATAGTGATAGAGACAGAGAGATACTTTAGATGGAAAGGAAATTTGGAGAGTGGATAACTATGAAGAGTCAAGAGTTGAGTCATTCAAAGTCTCTCTCTCTCTATCTCTGCTTTCACCAGCTTCATGGTCGGGTCGCGGTGGTGTCAAGGGAAGGGAAGGATATAGTCATATAAAACGATGTAAAGAAGGAAAAAATAATGAAAAATACAAAAGACCTAAAAATGAGTGGTAAGGAAATGGACAGTGTGGGTGCTTTCCACTTTTGTGTCCTGAGTTTCTTGTGTTTCACATACCATACCATACCATGATGTTTCTGATGTTGATAGGGTCATCCTCCAGGCCATAGGATGTTTGGACTTTCGAGTGTGAAATCAGGAAACAAGCCAAAAGGTTTTAACTTTAGAGAGGGAAAGAAACACTGTGGCTGAATGGGATTGGAAATGGGGAAACAAATCGCCACAAAAGCATCATTAGGTTGGGGTTGATCCCCCAGAACCAGGACCCCAGTTAGCTTTTCTTATAATATCTGACTATCCCAACTAAGAGTCATGTATTATAATACTCTTTTACCATTATTTAATTTGAGTTATACCAAAACGGAAACTTGGCATGCCTTGGGCAGACTTGCTTCTTTTGTTTAACGTGGTTACCTGAGGAAGGGATACAGCTCGCTCGCCCTTTCTATTATTATTTTTCTGTTTAGTCTATTTTTACGAGCATCGCCATTGCTTAATATCTTCAACGTATTATCTATTTTCCCAAAAGTCTATCACAAGCATGACTTTTTAAATGAAAACAAAATATCTTCTCAAATTTATTCAAAAATAATTTATCTACTGCTCAGATTAAAAATAATAAATTTGATAAAACTTTTAGCATACTCCAATAGAATTTCATAACTAACGCATTTTTCTAGTTTTAAAATTGAAAATAATAACTATGATAAAACTTTTAGCATACTCAAATTGAATTTCATAATACCAGATTAAACTAATCAATTGCAATTAATTTTTGAAAATAAAGCCTCTTAAAGTGAATAGAAAAATAAACTTTTCTCAATATTACACAATTTAAATTAATATGAAAGTTATTAATTAGTATTGAATATGGGTTAATTATTAAAAAAATCTCAAATTTTACTAAATTTCACAATACTATCCCAAACTCTAAAAAGATGTATTAAAATATCTCAACGTTTTATTTGTTGAAAAATAATCCAACGTTAAGTTTCTCTTTCACGTTGCTGACATGGCTAACTATGCCATATTTTTTTGACATGCCAAGTGTTTGACATATGTCCCTATCTTTTTCAATTCATTTCTTTAATAATCAATTAAATTAAAAACGCAAAACCTAAAGCATATTCTCAATTTGTTTCCTACTACAAAACGATTACTCTCCTACATCCCCATTTACGGTTGTTGCCTTCTATTCTTGGCGGTACAATAATGTCCTATAATTGGGAGTGTCTCCTGCGATTAGGAGTGTTGTACATTTTTTGAGAAACTCTCTTAACTACGATTGGGAGTGTAGCACAGTTTTGGGAGGTGAGTTAATCTAACCCTAGGCTATTTGTTTGGAAAACAATCTAGTATTGATGAATTTGGTTATTTGATCTTCTACATATTTCTCATTCTTCTATTAAATTTCAACCGACTCAGTTTTTTTAAACAACCTATTTCACTTCCTTCTTATCAAAGTGTCCACATTAGAGGCAGAGGTGAAAGATCAAACTATTTCCAATAATTCAGTATTCTTTCGATAGAAGTGCTATAATTAAATTCTTTCCAATAATTCAATATTCTTCTGCTTTTGAAATTGGTTATTTATTTTGCTTCCTTTTAGATCATTGTGAGTTGCTCTTTCAATTTTAGCTAACTGAGCTCTTACAATCATTGTGAGCTTGCTTCTTTATTAGCTAAATTCGCTTTTGCAATCACTGTGAGCTTGCTTCATCTTTAGTGAAAGGAGAAAGTCATCTCTTATCTAAGTAAGAATTTTAATGAATGTGAATGAAGATATTTATTCATTAAATGAACTTGTAATGTTCTAGCATAGACTATGTGAAGATTGAGGTTAATCTCAAAGATAGATCCATTATAGTATATATTTTAATCCATCATCTTCAAGATAAAGAAAGGGTGTTATCGATGATAATTATAACGATTTTAAGTTTGAAGTCATTGATGAGAACGCGTGAACTTTAGGAAGATGAGGAAGATGAAGAAATGATGATACTGAGAAAATTTGTTTGATGGTGCAACATTTACCAACTTCATCCTTACATAGTATGGTTTCACCGCCAGAGTTTTCAATATAGGAAATTAATGTTATTGGTCCAATTAATCCACTTATGTCAAATGGTCATATATTCATTTTAGTTGTTATTGATTATTTTACCAAATGTATTGACATAGATTTATACTCAGATTACCCTTTTGGTTATTTGGATAATTTAGCATGTAATTATAGTATTGATTTGTTTTCTAAACCTATTCATTATTTATTGTAAGCTATTATTTTATATGTAGCCTTTCGTTAGCTAATGTAACACTTGTATGAATATGTGTTAATCATACTTAACCATCATGTGTATTGTTAAAAAAAGGGTGCAAGTAAAATATATTTGGCTTTTATTGCGTCTACACTTGGTATCTACTTGACATGGGAAAAGTGTAAAGCTATTGCTAATGGATTCAAGAATACGATCTATTGTTATTCTAACAATTTAGCATAGCTGAAAAGAAATACTCTCAATTTTGCCAAGAGAAGATGTTTTGTTCAATGAAAAAACGAGATTATTAATTTTTGTTATTATTATATTTAGTATATAATATGGTTAATATTATCCTAAGTAATTTTTCAGATTTCCTATATTGATTGTCCCAGTTATAATAACAAGATGAAACTATAAATATCAAATACTAAGCCTAATAATGGTCAACATTTTTATCAATGTAATAATACAAATATGAGTATTGTTCTTATGTTTTTTATTAACACATTATGACTATTTCAATTATTGCTTAAATGATATTAATGTTATAAAATTGAAAATTGATCATTCAAATTATAGGTGTCTTGTAGGTATGTGGTTTTGGTAAAAGAATTGAGGTTTGGTTATTGTAAAAAAAAATTGCCAGACTTCTTCTGCATATTGGGGTGAGACTTTTATTCATAAGAGACAATATTGCTTAGAAGAGGTAACTTTACTTTATAATCTATAAATACTTCAAATTTTGATATAAGTTTGGTATTTGTTATTTTATTTTTATTTTGTAGGTTCCATATGATTATATATCATGGGCATCTGATTTTTTTTTAATAAGAACCTGCAGTGCAACAATATGTGAAGGAGTAAAACAAAATAGGAAGGAGTTGCATATGCTATAACCTTAATATGTACATGAGGTGTTCTTATTAGGCATGTCAATGGATCGGGTTGGGCCCGACCCGCCCTTGGCCATGATGGCTCGCTGGGCGGGATGGGCCAGCCGGTAGCCAGGGCAACGGCCAGCCGGGTCAGGGGCGCGTCGACCTTGCCCAACCCTTCGTTTATTTTTCAAGTAAAAAATTTTCAAAACGACGTCATTTTAGACAAAACAACGTAATTTTGAAAAAACCGGCCCGGCCAACCCAGGCCAAAAACGGGCTGGACCAGGTCATTTTTGCCATCCCTAGTTCTTATTGTATATGATTATAAAAGATTACTTATTGTTGTTTGACCATCTAATGGTCCTAGTTCTTATATTCTTTGTCTGTTGCCTAAGCTTACTGCGAAAATATGTAATAGTTTAAACATATTGTTTTTATAAATTTAAGTTGATGTTTGAGATATGGTATTATCAATATTTAAACAGGCTCTATTCTAGAAACTATATTGTTTTTGCCCTGTATTATTCTTTACTCTTTGACACACTAGTAATGTTAATATACGGAAATGATGGCTTCTAAAAGAAAAATCCTTTTTATGCAAAACATATAAGAGATCTTCATTAAGCTAGACATATAATGTGTGGCAACTGAGAATGGCGAATAATTTATGTGGCGAAGACAATCAAACATCCTTATCTATATCCCAATCAATTTTCCAAGATAGTCAAATCCCAATCAATTTTCCAAGATAGTCAAGCATTTCTATCCATATCCAAATCAATTATCCGATACATTCAAACATCCCTATTCATATATAAATCACATAACAAAGTTCAAATACATATTCATATTCTTATCCATATCACAAACACACAATTCAAATATATATCGAAATCAAAACACAAAGTTCAAGCATGACTCATTTCGTTGTCGATTCACCATCATCTATTTAAGATTTTGTTGGAGTTAACTTTTTGGCCCTTACATTATATCTCTTTCGGGTTGTAATTGTTGTTTGAGCATTTGTATTTAGAGAAACGTGAGTTGGTCTGAGCACTTGAAATTGACTTCCACCGATTTAGAAAACATTTGTAAACAAAAAGTATACTATTATCAATTAGGAATAAATAATAAATAATTAGCCAAACTTTATAATTCATGCTGTAAATAAGTGTTCTCACTAACTTTTCCAAATGTTACTCTATATCTTTGGACATGATGTATATACAAAAATGTTTGTGATATTTAAAAAAGTTGATAGAAAACCAAAATTAAAAGCATCACCATTTTCTCCTTTTTTAAAATTGACGTTGCAATATTGAATCCTGTAAATACTAATTGTCTACCTCTTTTTATACCACTATCAATGTTGAATTTAGTTGTCGAATTATTCATTGGTCTTCCTTGTTTTCTCTACATTATACACATAAAATTTGAAATAAATGATTGAAAATTTAAAGAATATTTATCACAAAACATAATATAAATTCAAAGTAACCTCTTTAACATCGACATTAGATAGCTAAACATTTCTTGTCAAGTTCATACACTAATCATGCATTGAAAGAATAACTTCTTATCCTAAATCATTTTTTTATTATTCTTTTTATTCGTATGAAGATAAAAGGATAATGAATAAATATACATGTCATTAGTTTTCATTTATTTTATTTTATTTTCTAATTTTTTGAACTAGAGAAAGATAATTCAAGGATAGAGGCGATTGATCTGTGACAAAGATGGTAGCTCATAAAATATTGAAAAAATGGGATTAGAAGAAAAATTAAATAAACCTTGCCATAACGATGTTGAAACAATTATGGATTCAATCATCAACTAGTTCCTCAAGTTAAAACAAGGGCCTGAGCTCAAATAGTTGATTCACCATATACAAGATGCCACCGCACGTCATTTCTTTAGTCCGTCGGGGAATGTTCCACGCGTTGGCTTCTAACATTAATTTATTTTCTCATAAGCTAGAAACATCAACTATGGAATGTACAAAATATGACCCCTGAGAAGTTTAAAACGTTATAAAAGACTCTCATCAGGTGTTAGGCTCCACGGATTGAAACCACCGCACAAAAGCTTCATCAAAGAAATGCCATGCGAGCATATCAAAAATGAGCATGAACCCAAGAAAATATTAAGTGAAAAACAGAGGCAAGTTAAATAGAATTGCGTAGTTACTTTTGGCTCTTCGCTTAGATGAACACTCTGTTGTTTACGTGTTATTCGTAGGATATGTAAGTAAATGTATGTGGATAGCTAAATAGGAATGACAAGGTTTAAACGCAAGAATTAATAAATATAGAACCTGTAATTTAAAAATAATGAAGGTCCATATTTTCTCTATGGCCCTGTGTCGGCAGGGGTTGAAGAGAAAATTTTCGAGTTACCTGAACGCTTCTCCTTTGCATGTGGCCACATACCTATACAGACTACATATCAGCACAATTATAGGCAGCCAAGTACCACCCCATGTTTTGGCGAATCAGAGATCATTAATATCTTATCACTTCTCACTAAATTTCGGCTACGAACTTACCAAATTTAATAGTCAAAAATGAAGGGGTCAGCCGCTGTGTGCTGTTATTAGTCAATTGATGTAGCATCATAAGTATTAATTCAGCTATTACTCATTGCCATTTTAAGCGCAAGCAAAACCCAACTCCAATCCTTCTTTAAAATTGAGAAAAAATTGGCTTCAATATAGCATTTTTTTTCCTTCCATTTTGGAGATTGGGTGTGAGACTATAACTCCACTCCATCCTTGTGAGTCCCTTTGGTTTTTTCAACTTTTCAACCGATTTTCTTCTTTCAACTTTCCAGGTTTTCTTTCTTTCTTTCTTTGTAATTTTGTTATTTAAAACAATATTTTCATTTTATGATTATTTAAGTAATTATAACTTTATAATAATTTTATAATTTAGTCTCGTGTTTATAAAAATTTTCATTTTATGTTTATAACTTTATAATTATTTACTTATGAATAAATATTTTAAATAAATAATTTACAAAATATTCATTAGAAAACATTAAATAAGTAAACCACAAATACATTGATGTTAATAGCCAAATTATAAAATTCAATAAAATTGGATGTTTGATATTACGTAATTATATTGTTTTTTAATATATTTAAATAATATGAAATAGTGTAATATATTTTATATATTATTTCATTTAATATTATTAAATAACAAATTAAAGTATAGTTTAATTGAAAATTTATGATTTACGATTTATTAAAATAAAAAATAATGTAACGTAAATATAACATGGCGTTTAACTAACGAAAAGTTAATTCTATTTAATTTTTTACCC
>JAOTAY010000001.1:7486734-7519650 GCA_025629805.1 Erythroxylum baracoense
AAAATCAAACAATCAAATAATAACCCAGAAAAATAATTAATACTTGACTGATAAATCAATTGAAACAAAGAACAAAATTCTCACAACATTCAGAGTTCAATAACTAGGATTCCATAAACCAAGAAAAAGAATTAGCTACTCATAATGAAATTAAACATAAAAGAAATAACAAAATATATTGTCTCTATCCCAAATCTTTCTAGAAAATTCAAAAATATATAGAAGAACACTGCATAAATGACCCTCTTACTTTTTCTTTACATGATTTATTGCATGTTTCTAATGAAAGTAATAATCTTTTATCCATTTCAGATTTTACCTGTACTAATGATGTTTCCATTGAATTTTTTCCTCATAATTTTGACATCAAGGATATCTGCACAAAGGAGTTACTTCTCAGTGGACTGACTAATAATGGCTTGTATTCTATGCTGCTTCAACCAATTTCCCCTTCTTCGCTCCCTAAAGCAATAACTTTAGCCAATCTTTCTCTTTGGCATTCTCGTTTAGGACATATAAATTTGTGTTGTGTTCGTCAAGCTCTTACTCAAGCTAAAATTTCAATGTCTTCCAATAAAATATCGGGCCTTTTTTATACATGCTCGATTAGTAAGGATCATAAGTTGCCTTTTCCTCAATCTAGTTACAAAGCTAATTGTCCTTTAGATTTGATTTGTTCTGATTTGTGGGGATCATCTCCTACGATATCCATTGATGGAAAACGCTTCTATGTTTTATTTTATGACCATTTCAGCAAATAGTGTTGGATTTATTTTCTTTCTCACAAATATGAAGTCTTAAATGCTTTCGTCAAATTTAAACATATCGTGGAAAAGTTCTTTAGTAGATCTATTAAACAATTTCAGGCTGATTAGGGTAGTGAATTTCAAGCACTTACTAAATTTCTTTGTGAGGATGGCATTACCCATCTTAGTGCCTGCCCAAAAACACCAAAACAAAATGGGTGTGCTGAACATAAACATAGACATATTGTTGAAACTGGTTTGTCACTTTTATATCATTCTTCTATTCCCTTGCAATATTGGAATTATACTTTTGACAATGCGGTCTATATTATCAACAAATTGCCTACCCTAATCTTACAAAATCGCAGTCTATATTTCTCTTTATTCCAAGCTCATCTAAATTTAAATGAGTTGAAAGTTTTTGGCTCTGTTTGCTACCCTTGGTTGCGTCTATATGCCACAAAGAAATTAGCTCCGCGATCCTCTAAATCTGTTTTTATTGGCTTTAGTAAAATTCATAAAAGATATTTTTCTGGAGTTATCTACCAGAAAAATTTATACCTCACGACATGTATTATTTGATAAGCAGGTACTTCCCTTTAAAGAATCTTCAACTGGTCCAGATATTAACGTCCAAGATTCATCATTACCAGTGACCATTCACTTGCCAATCTACCATCCTACATCTCTTCCCATTGGTTGCACCTTAAATTCTACTCTCCACCAAAGACTTACACGTCCATTCCAACAGCAACCATCCTCCTCTCCACCTTTGCCATCTACTGGTGTCCCACCAACGTCACCCATATCTCCAACTCATTCCCTTCCAAACAATACCTCACCCGTTAGTCACTTACAAGATCCCAATAACATAACAAATACACCACCACTACCTTTATCATCTCATACCACCTTCACAGGCCTTCCTTTGGTTGTTGATCTTACATAGTACCCTCTGCCATCCTACTCATCCTCTCCTCTAGTCCATAGACAGCACCACATGATAACTAGATCCATCACTGGTTCTTTGAAACCAAAGGCTTTGACTACTAGATTTTCCAAACCAGTTGAGCCTAGCTGCTTCTCCAAAGCTTATAAGCAACAAGAATGGTGAAAGGCAATGGCAAAAGAATATGTGGCATTAATGGACAATCATACATGAGATCTTGTTCCTTCTACTAATAATCAGAATCTCATTGGCTATGAATGGGTCTTCCATATTAATACGCGACAGATGGAAAACTTGATCGATACAAAGTCAGTCTCGTGGCAAAAGGCTACAACCAATGACCTAGAGTTGATTTTCATGAAACGTATAGTCCTATCATCAAACCAGCAATAATATGACTTATTTTATCTCTTGCTATGTCCAATAACTGGCAAGTAAAACAACTTGATGTATCGAATGCCTTTTTTCATGGTACTCTAGATGAGGAAGTTTATATGAAACAACCCCAAGGCTTAATTTGTCCATCCAGATTTTCCACATCATATATGTCGCTTATGCAAGTCAATATATGGATTATGACAAACACCACAACAAAGGTTTTCATGTTTGAAAATTTCATTTTTACAGCTTGGTTTTCAAGGCTCCAAATTAGATGCATCACTCTTCTTTTTCAATCAAAATGACGTTCACTTATTTTGTCTCATTTACGTTGATGATATCCTTTTCACTGGAAATAATATAGTAGCCATACAACGAATTATCATGAAGCTCAGTTCTGAGTTCAAACTTAAAGACCTTGGCAAACTCTCATATTTTCTTGGGGTTGAAGCTAAATGGACTTCTGAGGGCCTACTGTTAACCCAATGTAAGTACATTCACGATTTGTTACAAAAAGCCCATATACAGGATGCTAATACTCTGTCAACACCTGCTTGTACCACCCTCAAACTTTCAGCTTCTTCTGGTACTTCCATTCAAGATCCAACACTATATAGATCAATTGTCGGTGGTCTTCAATATTTGTCTATGACAAGACCCGATATCTCCTTTTCTGTGAATAAAGCTTCATAATTTATGCATGATTCTTGTGATCAACATTATCAGGTTGTTAAATGTATTTTACGTTATTTGTAAGCCACTTCTGATCATGGATTACTCATCAAGAAGTCATCCTCAAACTTTTTACCTACAGTCATCTTTTTATCAGGAATTTCTCTAACACAAATATAACAATGGGTAGATCCAGGATCAATCAAAGCATGCATTTCAAATTTAAAGAGAGAAACAGTAGGTATGCCAACGGATTGTTTTCCCACCAAAGGTGCCTAATGATGGTGCCAATGGGTTGTTTTGCCTACCAAAAGTGTGCCAACGAGCTATTTTGGGCTAGTTCCATTGATGACAGAAAATCAACTAGTGGTTATGCTCTGTTTGTGGGACGTAATCTGATATCCTGGTCTTCCAAGAAGCAACGCACAGTGGCATGATCCTCCACAGAAGTTGAGTACCGAGCAATTGCATCTACTGTCCAAGAACTTCAGTGGTTACAATCTCTACTTAATGAAATTGGTCAGTCTTGTTCACAGACTCCCTTACTTTTTTGTGACAACCTTAGTGCCATATATTTAATAACTACACCGATTTTCCATTCCCGTTCTAAACACTTGGAGATTGATATTCTCTTTGTACATGATAAATGTGCTCACAAAGAACAAGTCCGCTATATACCTACTGTAGCTATATCTACTGTAGACCAACTTGCTGATGGATTGACAAAACCTTCCAAGACCCGCTTTCTTCACCTACGGGACAAGTTGTCTGTTGTTTCACACCACAGTCCAACTGTGGGAGGGTGATAAGGATCACTATCCTTGATCTCCTTTATCTGATACTTGATAAGGATCACATCCGATATTTAAAGCCTATCATTTATATGCTGTAATCTTTTATATCTGTTCATGCTTATCTCTGTAGATTATAACTGTATAAATACTGTACAGAAGTCTGATGTAAAGTAATAATCTCTTCGCGATTTATATTGTTCTTATAATGTGCTGGAAATCTTTTGTTATAGCATTGGAACGAAACAATGCACCGTGCTCTCGTAAGTTTTTATTTCCTTTTTACCTTGTTTCGATAAAAGTTTACGAACCATCCTCAAACACGTAATTTGAGTAAGTGTAATGAAGTTAACTGAATCAACAGAACAAAGCGATTCTTGGTTAAGAAACCTGAAGAATTAACCAATCAGTGTTCTCTCCATTAATTAAGCATCTTACAAACCTTTAATGCTCTAATGTTCTTCGCTCACATGGAATGAAAGTAAGACTTAGTTAGACCAGAAAAGTACTACATCCATGCCTTGTGAGCTTAATAAGCTTCATTAGCAGATCTTATTTTGACGGGTTTAGCTTGGAAGCACGTAAATATAATGTACAAGATACTCTGTCAGAGTTGTGTTTCTTCTGCAACAGATGGTTGGTTCATAAATTAGCTGATTAGAAGGCAGGGTAGATTTGCATCTGGCTCAATATATGCTCGAAGTTATCTGTAGATTTTTCAATTGGATGGGAATGCATTCCTTCGTAGGTTGTCACCACAACTGCTTCATCTTTAGTTAATCGCTGGACTTGCTTTTTCACATCGCATCCTTGATGTGTACACCGATAATAGCTTCTGCAGATGGTAATATGCAAAGAAAATAAGCAAAGTTATTATCAATGTACTATGAGGTCATTCAGTCATTGATTAGCAATGGTTTTGAATTTGTTAAGATCACCAAAGTAGATTAGTTATTCACGAGTCAACAAAATCTAGAGGAGAAACAATGCATGTTTGACTTATTATTAGCGGGGTCCCCAATTTCTTATACCACTGATAGTAGGATAAACTTGAATTCGATGTTTCCGTTCGTGATGGCCATTTTTCAAATTGTTCTAATTCTCTCTTTAAGCAATTCGGTTGATTTAAAGACGCAAAACAATAATATAAATATACCTTTCACCTTCATATCGTAAAATGGTTGTTCTTTTTTCTGCATTTTGAAATCACACAGACTAACTTTGTAATTGAATAATTGGCCAGTTTAAACGATTAAGCAAGTAGATCAAACATTGCTTGTTTAATTTGTTAATAATATTGTCCAAGAGATACCATGATAGCTAAGTAAGAATGAAAATTCCAAAATGCCCAACTGCGAGGGAAATTACAATGTCTGGATCTCGAACTTGAATGCCAACAAATGGAAGCTCATGTATATGATATATCTGGCACGGTGCCTCCTAATGTTATTTCAATTGCAATGTTTATTACCATGAGAAGATGATGCAAGATGGTAGAGGGAACTATAAGCAAATGTTCCAGAGTGCAAGATATCAGCTATTCCATGCATAACGCATATTATGATTGAAACGTGAGGAAACTTAAAAAGATTAATATGCATGATGTCTGAGAAAAATTAGATTTCTGATAATAATTACTAAATCAATGTCCCTCAAAATTATTATTACAGAAAACTTGTCGTGTCCAAGATCTAGGAACAAGTTATGATGCTAAAATGAATGAGAAAGACAATTTATAGCATGGGCTGTCCAGTTTCTGGTTAAAAAAAGGAAAAAGAACGAAGCTAACGGATGTATATCCTGTAAGTCATATTCATGAAGAACCTAGTATGCAAACAATGGGGTGAAAGTGACCAAGGGTATTATGTATATATATATATACTTTTTCGTCTAGAATCTTATCATAATTTTTATGCTATAAGATTCTAGAGAAAAAAGTATATATTTATTTATATACATATTGCCGAATGTGCTCTACGAAAAGCCCGAAATAATGAAGCCGAATTAACTAGTTCTTAGTAGCTAAGTACCCCCGGTGTCATGATATTTCAATGAACACAGGGGAGAATTAGTCCTATAATCATAGAAAATCAATGCGCCAGATTATACTGACTAGTTTCTCTTGCTATATATCATCTAGCTACTGAAGGAGCTAGCAAGAGTATAATTCAGTAGAAATACTGCCAGTCAAAACCTGAGGTTACCACCTTAAACACAATTTCTTTTTGATTGCAATTCCATGTTGTTAATAAATAAATTAAGCTAGCATTGCATAGAAAGGAGAGACAACAAGCATCTTTATTAAATGGTAGTCCGATTCATCATGAAGCAAGTGGAGAGAGAGTCAGCAACTTGTGGCCGAAATCTTGTGCTTGAAGCAAGTGGAGAGAGGTTTTCTTCTTCCTTAAGCATTCCATATAATTTGACCAAATTTTTGGTCCAATAGGATGTTTACTTGTATAATTAAAACTTTAGTATTTTTTATTTTTGGTTTCCTATAAAAGGAGTGTACTCAAAGCCTATGGAGTTGTATTGTATTTTGGGATTGAATTTATTCTCTTTTTCTCTTCTCTCCCCCTCTCTTCAGTGTGTGGACGTGTTATGTCATATGATATCAAATTGCCATCACAGCTAGTTAAATCCAACTCCAGTTTTTAAAGCGATTTGTGAAAAAAAAATAGAGAGAGTGTTCTTATATTTATGAGAAAGTGGTTCATTTAAAAGTGAGAGATGTCAAACAATTACAATATTGTTTGGTCAGGTCCTAAACTAAATAGTAAACTTAATTATAATTATTGAGAGAATTTAATAATTGCCCACTATAAGGCTCACAAAATTTAGAGTCTTATTTATCCACATTTACAAAAAGGAGCTGATATAAATGTTCAAAAGAAGGACTAGTTGACGTTATCACAAATTCACCAAGGAGTAGATTATTCAGTTTTTGGCAAAATTACTAAAGCTAAAACTGCCAAAGAAGCATGGAGTACCTTGAAGTTAGCTTACAAAGATATAGATAAGGCTCAAAAATTCAAATTGCAATCGCTGATTTAGAAATTGTTGGACAATATTTTTTTCGTGTTACTAATCTTGTCAAAAGTTGTATGGAGAAGTTATTTCAAATAGCAAGGTTGTGGAAAAAATTCTATGCACTGTGGCTATTAAATTTGACCATATTGTGACTACATTAATACTAGAGTCATATGATACACAAACTACGACTATAACAGAGTTGCAGGGAAGCATTGAAAGCCATGTTAGCAAAATATTAGACAAAACAAAAAAGACATCAGAAGAAGTCTTAAAAGGCCAAGTTAATTTCAATAATGTTGTAGAATCTAATCAAAATGCGAACGGTAGAGGTCGAGGGGTTTTAATAATTGAGGAAAAGGAGATTTTAGAGGCAGAGGTAGAGGAAGTTTTAAAGGAAGAGGTCATGGCAATAATTTTAATCAGGGGAGAGAAAATAATCCCAAAACTTTCAATCCAGAAAGAGAAGGAAATAATTTTGAGTCTACTAGTAAAGGAAGAGGACGAGCTAATCAATATCAACAGAGATGTAATTTTAGTTGCTTTAATTGTGAAAGGTATGGACACAAAGCTACTGATTATAGATCTAAATCTAAGAACAATTATCAAACTAATGTTGCAGAAAATCAATACCAACATTTTAGTGAGAATTTTAATAATGAAGAAAGTTTATTTCTAACAAGTAACTCTTTTGTGGAAGATAAAAATATCTGGTGCTTGGATTCTAGTTGTAGTAATCATATGTGTGGGAATAAAGAGTTATTTTACTCTTTAGATGAAAATGTTTAGTTAACAGTTAAATTTAAGAATAATTCAAATATTCTTATTTTAAGAAAAGGTTAAGTATCTATTAGGTTGAAGGATGGTTCTAAAAGTTTTATCTTTAATGTTTTCTATATTCCTGGTCTGTATCATAATATATTGAGCATATGTCAATTATCAGAGAAAGGTTATAAAATGCAAATTCATTATGATTTTTGCACCTTGATAAATATGAGTGGAAGATTTACTGAAAGGTAAAGATGTCTTCTAATTTTCTATTTCCACTAAAAATTCATCATGAAAAATTTGCTTGTTTGAATTTTATGATATTTGATTCAAATTGGCTATAGCACATGCATTTTGGACATTTTATTTTTCTGGATTAAATTATCTATCAAGAAAAGAGTTTGTGTCTAGCTTACCTATTCTGAATATTCCTAAACATGTATGTGAGACATGTAAGATGGAAAAAAACATATTGATGTATTTCCAGTTGGAAAGTCCTATTGAGCAAAGAAACTATTGGAAATTATTCATTTAGATTTGTATACTGTTGAAGTTTCATCTAATGGAGATAATAGGTATTTTATTACTTTTGTTGATGACTTTAGTTGAAAGGCCTGAGTGTAAACAGAAATCAGAAGTTTATGATGCTTTCAAATCATTTAAAATGTTTGTGCAAAAGCAAAGTGGCTGTAGAATTAAAGCATTAAGACCAGATAGAGGTCAAGAGTATCTTGCATGCACAGAGGTCTTTGAACAGTATGAAATTCAATATTAGTTGACCACCAGATACATGCCTTAACAAAAACGGAGTAGCAAAAAGGAAGAACAGAACTATTATGGACATGATAAGATGAATGTTAAGATCTAAACAATTGCCTAAAGAATTTTGGACAGAAGTTGTTGCTTGTACAGTTTATATTTTAAACAGGTGTCCAATAAAAAGTCTCAATGACAAAACACTTAAGGAAGCTTGGAGCGGGAGGAAACCTTCTATTCAACATCTCAAAGTTTTGGGTGTATTGCTTATGCCCATGTACTAGATTAGTTGAGGAAGAAGCTAGATGCCAAAGGTGAGAAATGTATCTTTATAGGCTATAGTACAAATTCAAAGGTCTTTAAATTATACAACCAAAATACGAAAAAGATGATTATTAGCCGTGATGTAACCTTTAATCAGGATGGAATATAAAATTGATTTTCAACTTTCCAAAAAAGGCCAGTGGTAATTTCTAAAAGCTATGAAGAAGAAAATACTCAGGCAGATTCAGTATCTCAGTCATAGACATCTAGTGGACCCCAAAGATGTCATCAATTACAATTCATACTAGAAGATTATGTGATAGGTATTGATAATGATCTATCTGATAAAGAGATTATTAATTTTGTTTTATTTGCAGACTATGAACCAATTAATTATTAGGAGACATCAATTGACTTGAAATGGAGAAAAGCCATGGATGAAAAAATATATGCAATTGAAAAGAATGACACATGGGAATTAACATATTTGCCCAATGATAAAGAGCTTATAGGAGTAAAGTGGGTGTATAAGATGAAGTACAAGCCTAATGGTTAGATTGGCCAGTTTAAAGCTATATTAGTTGAAAAAGGATGTAAGAAAAAAACTAGGTATTGATTACTTCGAAGTATTTGCTCCTATTGCGAAATTAGATACTATTCGCATGATTATCTCTCCTTTAACTCAAAATAACTAGAAGATTTATCAAATTAATGTAAAATCTACTTTTTAAAATGGAATTTTGGAAGAGGAAGTATATGTTGAGCAACTTGTAGGGTATGAAGTTAAAGGAAAAGAAGATAAACTTTATAGGTTGAAGAAAGCACTGTATGGATTGAAGCAAGCATCAAGAGCACGGTACAAAAGAATTGATTCGTACTTCATAAAGCACAATTTTGAAAGATGTCTTTTTGATTATAGGTTGAAGACAGCATTGTATGGATTGAAGCAGACACCAAGTGCACAATACAAAAGAGTTGATTCATACTTCATAAAGCATAATTTTGAAAGATGTTCTTTTGATCATATTTTATATGTTAAATTTGATGAACCTGGTGTTATTCTAATTATGTGTCTTTATGTTGATGATTTAATCTTTACTAGAAACAACTCAAAGATGATTAAAGAATTTATGGAGGCTATGGTAAAATCATTTGACATAACATACTTAGGTCTAATGTCTTATTTCCTTGGAATAAAGGTAATTCAACAGCATGATGGTATTTTTATTTCCCAAAGGAAGTGTGTGAATGATATTTTGAAGAAATTTAAGATGGAGAATTCAAAACCAGCTCTCACCCCAGTTGAAGAGAAACTGAAACAAATTATAAGAAGATAAAGGGCACCCTATAAATTCAGCTTACTACGAGAGTTTAATTGGAAGTCTGAGGTATTAAACTGCAACTAGACCAAATATAGTTTTTGGAGTTAAATTATTTAGCTTATTCATGGAGGAGCCTCGTACCTCATTTACAAGGAGCAAAGAAATTTTTTTGATATATCAAAGGTACTTTGAATGAAGGAGTTTGGAAATAGTCTCTCTACTAGATAGGGGTAAAGTTGTGTACTATCAGACATCGCTAGACCCCATACCTTAATAGGACTTCAACTAGGTGTTAATGATGATTTGATTGAAGGAGCTTTTTATGTAAACATTAATTATGTGAATCTTATAGGTTACATATAGAGTGATTATGGTGGAGATATAAAAACAAGAAAAAGTAAATTAGGGCATATTTTTCATCTTGGCACTGGCGTAATATTATGGTCTTCAAGAAAAACAACTCGTGGTTACGTCATCTACAGTTGAAGCAGAATATATTGCAGCAACTAGTTATGCTACAGAGGCAGTATGACTAAGAAAAATGTTTTAAGTATTACATCAAAAACAAGATGCTCTAACAGAATTATTAAATGATAATTTCGCGAGATACTAATTGAAAAGGAAGTAGTGACTAAGTATTGTCACACTAAAGATCAAGTTGCATATATTTTTATTAAACCATTGCAGTTTAAGTTTGAGTTGTTTCACAAACTGAAGAAATTATTGGGGATGATAAATTTTTACATGCTTGATTTAAGGGAGACAATGTCAATAAATAAATCAAGCTAACTGTTTATAGAAAAGAGAAACAACAAGCATCTTCATTAAATGATAGTCGAATTCATCATGAAACAAGTAGAAAGAGAGACAACAACTTGTAACCGAAATCATGTAATTGAAGCAAGTGGGGAGAGGCTTTCTTCTTCCTTAATTATTCCATATGCATGATTTGACCAAATTTTTGGTTTAATAAGATGTTTGCTTGTATAATTAAAACTCTAGTATTTTATTATTTTTTGTTTCCTATAAAAGGAGTGTAACCAAAGCCTATATTTTGGGATTGAATTTATTATCCTCTTCTCTTCTCTCCCTCTCTCTCTCTCATATTTGTGAGTGTGTTTTGTAATTTGATACTAGGTATTATAGTATAGTCGATCGGTGCCGAGATTTATCATTTATCAAAGTAATAATACAATTTTCAGAATCATCACATTCAACGTCTTATATGAGTGGTCATTCGCTTTGACAATAGGGTAACGTTAGTGGACCAAACTAGCAAAAACTATTCATATTATAATCAAGAACGGATGCATGGAATTGTCGATCAGTATCATGCCTTTCTAATAATATAAAGTATGAATTTAAATTACCTAGTGAATTGTATATACACCACTTCAGTTGACATGTTTATGCATATCGTACTAATCATTTGAAATGTTTTTCTATCAGTAGCATTTGAACATATTCCTCTTTCTTCCAGAGAAATATAATTCTTGCTCTACTCAAACTCTAACAAGCTTTGTTAACATATATAGAGAGAGTAGTCTGTGTGCTAATGTGCTAATTTCTGGAAGTCGCATAGCGTATTTTATGGAAAGTCTAGTCTGATCAACATTACTTCTTAAGAAAGAGATGGATATTGATATTTTTTTCGTATATATTGCGTCGATACTGAGTGCTTTAGACTCGTTATGGTTAGTTTTACAAATCACAGAATGATAATAAGATTCAACTACACAAGAAAAAGGACTGACCTTGGAAACTTGTTGCTCTTCACAGCCTTTTGTCCATACTTTCTCCATCGATATCCGTCATCAAGTATATCAACGTGACTCCTTGTCTGAAAAGCATATCTAGGCTTTCTTACCTTCTTCTCTCCCTTTTTCTTACTAAACTTGATCACTTCACATTGAGCAGACCCAGCGAAGCTTTTGCCCTGATCAGGATTCTTGTGTACTTTTGAACCTGTATCAACATTCATTTCCTCTCCAGTCATCAATCCCAAGAACCCATTTCCCTTGATACCTTCCAAGTCGCTAAGGCTATGTGAATTGCCATTAATGCTCAGTGATATGGAAGAGTTAGCCGAAGTTGTGGGTGAGGGAAGTCGAAGAAAGGACGTGTAGTTCTCCATTTTAGAGATGTATAAGTAGAGGACAGGAGATTAGTAGAAGAAGAAGAAGAAGCCTGGTTTTGTAGAAGAATGTGATATTTTTGTGGTTGATAAAGTTGGAAGAAAGCAGAAATTATATGATCAGTGAAAGGCGGCTCGATGGCTAGGAGTGGTAAATCCTCCTGGTCCCACGCTTGTTGGCGTAAACGGCACGCAAACGCTGATAATTACCGGTATTTAAGAAATATCTTTCCACTAAGATTTTTTTTTTCGAAATTTTCCTCTAAGATTAATGGAATTATATATTTTAATTTGACGATCTAAGTGTCTCAAAAACAATATATTACGTGTTTCGATAATTTTATTTGATGATATAATTGTTCCAAAGATAATATTATGTTTTTTGCACCGTATTGATAAAAAAAATGATACAAAATTAAGTATATAAATATTGATCGTTAGTACTGATCGATACCTATAACTTCGGATAGTACCAATTGGTGCTAGTCGGTTGTAAATTTTAAAATCTAGAGGACTGTTTTGTGGGGAAAAAAAATCTTAAAACCTCCCGGCCATCCCAACGCAAGCTGCTCTCTCACTCTCTTTTTCATAGGTTTATAGATATGAATTCTTTTCATTATTTCTGTATATTTTTTAAAAAAATTATGAAACAGAAAATAAATCGTTTATTGTAAATTTTAAATTATTGAATAAATTTAATATATTTTTAATTTATTTATTTATAAAATATAATTAAGATGGCAAAAGTGATTTATCTTTTTAATTTATAACTATAATATTATTTTTATTGTTCAAATTAAGAATTATTATAATAAAATCTGTATTACTTTTAATTTAATTGTAATTATTATTATTTGTTAACGAGCATATTTTAATTTATATGATTTAGATTTGTATATTATTATATTAATAATATAAATTTACTTTTAAAATTTTCACTATGTTTAATTTTAACTTATAGGTGTATAGATATGGATTTCTTTTCAATATTATGTATATATATTAAAAAATTTTGTAAAATTGAAAATAAATGATATATTGTAAATTTTAAATTATTGAATAAAATTTAATATACTTTTAAGTAATTAATTTTATAAAATATAATTAAGATGAAAAAGTTATCTATTTAATTTATAATTATAATTATGATAATATTATATTATTGTCAAAATTAAAAATTATTATAACAAAAATTTTTAATGGTGTCTGTATTACTTTTAATTTAATTGTAGTTATTATTTTTTATGAACATATTCTAATTTATATGATTTAGATTCTTGTATTTGGTATCCATTTGATTATATTAATAATATAAATTTAATTTAAAATTGTTCTTTAAGTAATAATTGTAGTTATTATTTACATGTAAAATATGCGAAAATAATATTAAGAAAAATAAATAAATTGTTATTATTTTAAAATTCTATTATTATGATCGTTGAAGACAAAATTGTTATAAAATTATAAATTGTATAGTATAAGAAGTATTATTTTGTAATTTTAAAAAAATTCAGAAACTATTTTACAATTTTAAAAATACCTAAAATAGTACTCGATATTAATTAGTACTAATATAATACCGTACCGTACTGTACCAAAATCAAAATCCAATACGTTATCGGTACTATATTTATAACATTGCCCAAAAATCCAGGCTTGTTTGAATAAAGATTTGTATCTCTTTTTTTTTTTTTTCCAAAACTTAGAGAACCACAAGTTCTTACAATTAATTCAAACTATAAATTTGAAAATGCTTGATAATAAAAGGTAAATTTAACTGGCGTTTTATGCTTCAAATATGGGAATGTTAGTATACCAGGGAAATGGTAACGTATCAGTAAACATTTAGTTTGACTAGTATAAAAAAAGACGAAGAAGAAGAAGAAGATAAAGAAGCTAAAAGTTAACCACTCACAGATATCCTTTGTTCGGTTATACTATATATTAAATCTTTTCACTTAAAAATTTCACAAGTACACTTGGTGCATATCAGATTAATTATAGTCGCTTCTACGTAACTTGTGTACATGTATAGAACTCGATTACACATAAACGATTTCTAAGTGCTTGAAATATTACATCTGAAAAGCAAAAAGAAAAAGCATTGTCCTCTTTGATCGCGTGTGATAATATAATAATGTCTAATCTCCACTATGCGTACCTAAGTTCGATTCATGTGAATATGTTCCCTTGTATCCGAAGAAGGAGAGCCAAAGTGACGATAGTCGTTTTACCAGGAAAATAGAAAAGTTGACTACATAGCCAAATTTCAAGACATGCTTTCAGTTCCCACTCTCAAATTTCTCCGATGCTGAAAGGTTAAAGGTACACGTGGGGTTGAACATTGTCTAATAACATTTTATATTATGAATTTATGATTCTCGGAAGTTACATTAACAAGTCGTTTACAATTACAGCCCATAGGGGCGGCGCTGCCTCTCTCTTCCATCGACCTCCCACAATCTACGATTGCCTTGTCTTGTTTATAAAAGCAATGAGTTTTCTCTATGCAACCATTTGCGATTTATTAATAACCATAAGCGAATATCCTTCTTTACTTTTCAGAAGATAATACAAGTCGCATTTGCTTTTCTTTCCAGAGTTGGCTAATTTTTGTTAAAACGTTATTTTTAAGTAGAGAAACTTTGAGTAATAAAGGAAAAGAAATTACGTCTGCGCCCAAATTTCTATTTGATAATCACTAACTACGCGAAATTTCTCATTTACTAATATCAGTGTATAAAAAGACGTCAGAAATAACCTGGCAATGACAAGATGAAAAATGACCAATGAGATGGGTTGCCAGAGAGTTAAGGAACTTATTCTTGCAATAACTTCTAATTTATTAAATTCTTTATAATAGTGGAATCCGTAACTACTTTTTTTAGATATGCTAATAGCCGAGTCACCGATTTGAAATCAAGTGATAAGCTCAATTTAGTTAGCATTTATAGGCTCAACTGATCTTTACTCTTGTATTACCATCTTCCAAGACACCAAAGTCAAAAGCAAACTAAACATGAATTGCCTTACGAATAATCTAATACAATTTTAAAATTCCTGTTGAACTTTATTTGGACACTCACATCTTATATGTATATTCCCATTCTTGATATTCATTATTTTTGGAAACTATATTTAGTTTTGCTCATAATTGCATACATTTTAGTCTTTTCGATAATTTCATTCCTATCCTATTATAAATTAATTATAAGATTTTATTGATGATCATCATTAAAATGATTTAGTTAAAAATCTATAAAGCTTTTCTCATATTTTTACAATGACATATCAACATTATAAGTTCAATTGTCTACCTAAATAAGATAACTAGAGGTATTAACTTTACGAGTTGTATAAAGCATTTCTAATTAATATATACAAAGTTTTAAAATTAAAATTTTGAATTTGCATAATGTCATTATGATACGTTATTATGAATTATTGTAATATATGTATATGTTTAACTAAAGTGATGTATTGGATACTCTTGATAATTAAAATATTTACAATTTGATTTAGTTATTTTGCCTATAACACTACTATTATTATTAATAATGCTTCCATTAAGATTTTGGATAAGTCAAATTAAAAGAAGTAAAAATAAGTTGTTGAATATGTTTTAAGGATAGTTAATATTGGTTGAATGCTGCAAAAGGATATTACAACTCAACTAATGGATGCAAGTATTGTTGAATAAAAAGATATCCTTATTAGGTGGAAAAAGCTTAATCATTTGACTTTGATTGTTATGAAGCACTCAATATCCAAGACCTCCTTAGTAGCCCATTTAAGACATAATATTTGAAACTTTTGACCTTTTATAGGAAATGTGTACAAAGTCTTTGATAGGAAAAAAAATGGTCTTTAAGGAAAAAATTTTAAATAAGTCTTAGTCAATACATAATGACTCACAACTTATCGTGAAAGTAAAGCTTCCTTTAATAATTTCCTTAATCTCTAATCACAATCCTATTATGATACAAAACCTTGTCTTTAATTATAAAAGAAAAAGCTATTTCATAGTTAATAATTTCTTGGTTGAAGTAGAGGGCTTTGAAGAAGCAATTACTAAAGCAAATGATTCGCAAGAGCAAAAAATTATTCACTTATATAAGAAAAATTTAGAAGGTTAGGGAAGAACTCGAGCTTCTCAATTGCAAAAGGTACAATAAGACCTATTAGGTTATCATTGATACCATAGAGAAGTTGATCAAGGATCAAACAAACATCTACAATTCTCTTTTAGATAAGGATAAATAAGAAGAAGAAAAAATAACTCTGAGATAAATAAGAAGAAGAAAAAAATAACTCTTCTTAACTATAATCAGGTAGTAAAAGCAAACTTTTTCCCTTTTAAAATAAAGATCAAGTATTTAGTGGCTCAAATAAGGAGGTAGAAACACCAACTTTTTGCTGAAATCTATTCGGTTAAGGAGAAATTAAAATAAAATTGCCTCACTTAAGAAGGAGAATGGTCTTCAGATTAATTAACAAACCAACTTATTACAAGAGGCCTTCTCATACTTCTCAAATACTTAGGACACATACTAACAACTTTTTGTTTGTGTAAGTCCTTCAATCTTTCATTCATAAGAAACTTACTGATCTAGAGGTTGAACTCTTACTTAGACCCTTCAGTATTAGTGATGTGGATAAAGCTTTGTTTAAACTTAAACCTAATAAAGCAACTGGGCTTGATGACTTAAATTGTTAAGTTAGACCCTTCAGTATTAGTGGTGTGGATAAAGCTTTGCTTAAACTTAAACCTAATAAAGCAATTGGTCTTGATGACTTAAATTGCTATTTCTTTAAGAAAACATGTCTCATACCAAGCTCATGGTCACAAAATTAGTTTGAGTTCTTCATTCATGGTAAGAAGTTGAAGGAATTGATACCTTTATTAGCCTCATTTTAAAAGTTCTCACTCTAAAATTCTTTGAGGGATTTTATATCCATTTTTTATTACAATACAATCTATAAGATCATCTCCCAACTCCTAGCTTCTGGACTTAAGATTGTACTAGCCCATTATATCAATCTTTTAGAAGGGTTTTTCATCAAAAGAAGGAAAATTAGAGACCACATATTACTAGCTTAAGAATTATTCAAAAACTACAATATGAGACACTCAAGCAAGCATACTATAATTAAGATTAACTTTTATAAGGTTTTGACTCCATTAATTGGAACTTTATCTTGAATACATTAAAGACATTTAGTTTCCTAACAAAATTTATAAGGTGGATTTAATAATGTATCATAATTGTCTTCTATAGTATCCTTATGAATGATGAGAGTAAACTTATCAAGTGTAAGAGGCTTGAGGTAAGATTCTCCTTTATCCTATGTCTCATTTCTTTAAGTATATAATTCCTAAATAGACTTATTAGCTAGGCAAGCAACTAGAAACAGAGTTTTAATTTCCATAACAAATGTAAAAAAAACTAAGAATCTATAGCTTATCATATGCAAATGATTTGATTTTTTTCTCAAGAGCTGATGCAAGCTCTATCAATACTCTAATTCTTGCAATTCATTCTTTTAAAAAGGTTTCAAGTCTTAAAATGAACAAAGATAAGAGCCAACTATTTATCTTTTAAGAGGCTTCACATCTTTTTAGTTCTCTCTAATTTTATAGGTTTTAAGATCATAAAGACACCCTTTACATATTTAGGCATTCCCATATTCTCTCGAAGACTCACTTACAATGAGTTTCATCCATTTATTAAAAGAGGAATTCCTTCTACCTCATCACTTGAAGTATGGAATTCCTAACCAAAATTATTAGCCTGGTAATCAACCAGGAAAGGAGTTTTAAGTTCCATATCAAATGTAAAAAGCTAAGAATCTGCAACCTATCATCTGTTGATTATTTGATTCTTTTCTAAGGAACTGACGCAAGCTTTATTTCTGTTATAATGTTTGCAATTCATTCTTTTAAAGAGTTTTTAGTCTTGTAATGAACAAAGACAAGAGCCAGATTTTTTTCTCTTCAGGGGGCTTTAAATCTTTTTAATTGACTTTCTAATTTGATAGGTCTTGAAATTATAAAGCCACCCATTACACATTTAGGCATTCCTATATCCTGTAGAAGATGAATTTATAATGAGTATCATCCATTATTTGAAAGAATTTAGAGGAGAGTTAGCAATTAGTGTAATAAGAGTATGCCATTAGCAAAAAGAATACAACTTATCAACTTAATTCTTAATAGCCTCCATATGTATTACTCTTCTCAAATTATATATTTCAATTAGTATAGTTAAGAATTTAGGGTAGATTATGAGGAGATTGTTATGGTCAGGAGATATTTCCAAAAGATCAATAGCTAAATATATACAAAGTGGTGTCTATCTACGAAAAAAGGAAGAGGGATTAGGTATAACTTCCTTTAGAATTACCAACAAGGTCTTAATAATTAGAAAAAATATGGAGGATCCTAAATTACAAGTAGGTGTTTTAAGTGAGATAGATCTAGGCACACTATTTGAGGATAAAAAATTTATGGAATATTCATCCTAATTTCAGATCTTCTTGAACAATGTTACATATTTTATACTGAGAGAGAAAGTTAGGTTGAAATTTAAGCATAACCTTGGTAATGGGGCTTACGTATGGATTGGCACAATAAATTGGTCTAATATTGGTCTTTTAATTAGGTTAGCTAAGCTCACAAGTATCAAAAACTATATTTTAGATAATGCTTTAGTGAAGGATGTCTGAGGTAACAACTAAAGTTTCCAAGATCAGTTATAGAGGATTAAAAAAACACTTCATCTCCATAACTACAATCTCAACTCTAAAAGAAATGATTCAACTTAATGGAGTAGATATCTTTCAAGAATATTCACAAATGGCTCTTCTAAATTTTTTTTAAGAAATCAAGCTTCAAAGGTAAACTAGCACAAGTTTTAGTGGCTTGATCAAGAAAGTCTAGGAATTTCCTTAATTTTATAGCTTACTATAAGGTGGAGGCTAAGTAAAAATGATATACTTACTGGCATAAAAGACGCTCTAGATAATTTCATTTTATACAAACATAAGCCTGAATCTATTGAGCTTATTTTCTTTTAATGTAGCTTCTCCTTACATGTTTTGGAAAATATATAATAGTTATGTAACTTAAGCTCCCCTCTAATAGGCTAGCAAGGAATGATCAACTGGATATGTTAAAGATGCAATTTTAGTGAAGGAGGCTTCCTAAGCTAGAAAATTTCCTTTTGAAATGTAGTATACTTTATATAGATAGAAACAAATTAGAGAATATTTCAAAAGAAGGTAATTCAAAAGTAAGGATTCTTCAAAGAGTTAAAATGCTACTGATAGTTCATTAAAGTTAATCATAGGTGTAGTGAGGCTACTAAATGGAGAATTACCTTGTATTGATTAGTAAGAAGAAGCTTAGTATAAGGATAAGCCTTAAATCCACATTTCTCTTCTTATGTTAGATTTCCTTTGAAATTAGTCAATAACCTTAGGGAGAGATGGGGAGCTTTCATTTTTAAATAAGGTTACCCGTTTTGATGCGCTAATAAGGAAGCAGAGATATCATATATTTGAAACTTCTAAGTTGTTCAGGGCTTTTAAAACTTCTATAAGCACGAACAATCTTAATAGAGAAAAATAGTTTTAATAGCCTAGAGGTTAGTTTTCTTCTTTGTCTCTATACTAATATAGAGTTATCTGCATTGTTTATCCTTGATCTAGTTAGAAAAATTATATATCTGCTTTTATGCTTGTATCCTAAGAGACAAATCTTTATTTATTAATTCAATCTTTTATTTTCTCAAAAGAAAGTTTTCAACAATGCTAAAAGCGGAAAACCTTATAAGTAACTTAATAAATATAAGATATAACAATATAAAAGGGGTTAGATGGTACATTAAAAAAATGGTCACATCCAGGTTAAACTAAAAAGTGTTTAACTTGTCATTTCTACTATGTTTTTTACCTAGCCCCAGTTTCTTACATATTGAGAGTAGCTAGATTAGAACTGCCTAGCTAACTAATAACCAAGCCTTGAATATGAGTACATGTTATTAAGTATATTGATAAAAAAGAGGAATTTTAAAAATAAAAGATTGAAGTTTTTTTTCTTATTTCGAAACTTAAATCTTGTTTTCCAAAGAAATGAAAGAACTAAAACAAATCCTATCATCATACTTCTAAATAAATTCAAGACACCAGGAAGCACAATTATAATCATACTTAAAATGTTAGAGGTTCCAAAGTTGCATTTAATGAAAAAGTCGAGTGCGTTTTATATGAAAAAAGAAAGATCATAAGAAAAGCAAATAATAGTGTTTTACTACTTAGTTAGAAAACAAGAAGAAAGAAAATAATAATCAATTATCCCTTATTTATTTTAATTCTAACTTAGATTTTGTTCCTATTAATTACTCATTAATTAAATTTGGGTCTATTTTTCACATTGTTATTATTTTCTAAGATTATGTGACAAAAAGAAAGTCAAATAAGTGAGAAGCAAGATGAAAATAAAATAATGTTTAGTAAATCTTGAGTTTGTATTAATATTTAGTCTAAATTTGGTATATAATCATCAGCTAGTTTTGTAGTGATGTTTAGTAGATATTGAATTTGTAAGAGTAGTTAGTCTAAATTTGGTATACATTCATCAACTTTTCTTGTAATAACCTTTTTGCTACATAGTTATAATTAATTTGAATTCTTTATTAGAAAATTTTAGTTAGTCTCGAATATAGTAAAAAAGACTAATGTTTTTCAGAGTATCACAAAGTATTAACCCAATAGTCAAACTTCTAGAAACAAAGGGCAAAACTACTTTGGCTATTTGAAAGTGATACAACCTCTCGATACTTCCATATAATGGTGTCTAAAAGAAAAGGACAAAATAATGTTTCCCAATTTTATGATGGTGATGGGAATTTGCGGTCCATAGGTATGGAGATTGAAGAGTTGATACAAAGTTATTTTCAAAGTTTATTTAATTCTAGAGATATGGATATGGAGAGTGTTCTTTTATGGTCCAAACTATAGTCATACATGATCATAATATTTTCTTATAGAAGAATTACCCGTAAGGATATTAAGAACATTATCATTAGAATGTACCTGACAAATCTCTAATATTGATTACCACGTAACTCTCATGATCTAAATTTCAAAATTTAAAAGATAAGATTGAGTGATAAAAGATAGAGGAGGTTGGGGAAACATCAGGAAAAAACCTTATAGTAGCAGAAAGCACAAGAAACAACAAAAGAAATCCATTTGGAACAAATTTTCATCAATCTAGAGTGAAGTTTTTAGAGATTTTAAGGATTTCAATCATGTCACTTTTGATTTTCAACTTTTTCTTTACCTTTGATGTTTTGATTTTTATGATTATAAGATAAAATTCTTTTTCGTATCCAGATTAAATGAACCTTAGGTTGGATTTGTAGTAAGTTTACTTTATTTTAATTTATTTTTAGTTTCATTGAGATTTAGTTATGTGTTATTATTTATTCTTGAATTAATATTGTCAACATGCTGATTCATTTATGATTTCATGTAATTGAGAATGAGAAATCCAATGTATAAATATATCTAGTATAACTAAAAGGAGTTGCACGCAAACTTAAAAATAGGTTGACATAAATCTTCTAGATTAGGGTCAAATTTAATAGTAAAATTCATAAATCAATTAATATGATTATAAGGGTTTTAATTAAACAGACATTTTAATTAATCAACCTAAAAATGGGTGTTAATAGTATTAAGAAAATATTAGCATAGTTGAGGAATTTTTATAGTCCTATGAACTTTAGATTAACTTGATTAGTTAACTCATGATTATATGAGAAGTCATAAGGCGATTCAAATTCTAGATATCATTGTTTCATTGGTTTATTTTTCATTCTTTTACTATTCTAGTTTATTTGATTATGTTGCCTTACCATTAGTTTATTTTATTTTATTTTAAAACTGGTTCATCAATATCACCTTGGCTGGAGGTTATATGATAGGAAAAAAATTATTACTAGTACTCATAGTCTTTGCGAGATTAATGGGAGAGCTTAAAAGTGGTACCAATTATATTTGAAAAATAGAAGTATTCGTTACCTAGTTGCTTGGGATGAGATTGTAGTTACTATTAATTAGAGGTTTGATGGAGAGATATTTGAAGATCCTATTAGAGACATTAAAAAAAAGAAGAAAGGTATAATTTAAGACTACTATGCATAATTTAATCACGACTCTAATAAACTATCAATTCCTAATAATTACTTGGTGGCCTTTTCTTGAGAGGCCTAAAACTGGAGTGTGAATTCAATATAAGTTATTTAATCTATAAATTTAGAAGAAGCATATGTTCTTGAAAAGAAGCTAGAGGAAGTGTAAGAACATAACATCAATTTATATCAACTCAAATGGGGAATAAAATCACCTTATACTGTGTGTATCTCAGTAAGTGGATCGATACTCAAAGAGAAATTATAAGGACTAGTTCCCACCAAGTATAACCATGCAAATGCAATCCTACCTACCCCTAAAAGTAAGAGAAATACTACCATAATAAGTTATGTTAAAAACAAAAGAACATTAAGAGTATTTGTAGCAAGCATTTAGTAGCAAGGATTTTGATAAGAAACAATTTTGATAAGAAACAAGTAATGGGATTCTGCTTATGATGTTATGACATATACACTTTATGAAAAAATTGTAAAATAAAATTCCATCTTTACATTAGGACACAAATGTAGATACTTAAAGAAGAGGAGCTGAAGATTGATCGATAAAGAGCAAGCTATTTAAAATTTCTCACTATGGGAATAAGTGATGAAGAGAAATTCAAACATATAGGAGTTACAAGAGTTCATTAGAATAGTCCAATTCACATCTTAATTGATAATAGAAGTAGTCATAAGTTTATAGATATGTTATTAGTTTAGAAAAGAAACCAATAAAAGAGGTATATCCTTTTTGAATAAATATATATGGAGGACTTAAACTAGAATTCCATCAATGCTACCTAAATTTCATATTGAATATTCATATAATGTAGTTTATACTTGTGCCTTAATCATTGTATTAGGAGGTTGTATATGGTTTTTAGGGTATAATGGTTGATTACCTTAAATGATATCTTATGCTAATTTAGATGTTAAGTTATGATATTCAATTGGAAGCCACTTAGTTACATTGACAGGAAATCCAAGTAAGAGATTTTAATAAGGTTATAAGGAATTCCAAATTCAAGAGATTTTAACAAGTGAACTTAGAATTGGATTTACTAAGTAAATTTGATGAGATCAATAGATTTCTAGTTTAGTTTGAAACCAATTTCAAGGAATATAATCAACTACCAAACAAAAGAAATTAGGATCATGGGATTGACTTGAAAAGGGGGATAAAGGCAATTATTATTATACCTTATAAGTATTCAAGAGAGAAAAACGTTAAGAATGAAAGATCAATGCAAGAATTAATGAAGCAAGGTTTCATCAAACATAGCATTAACATTTATGTGTCATAGTTGAATTTAGTCATTTCATTATGTGATGATAAAAAATTTTATTCTAATTCCAAATAACTCCTCCAATTCGCCATTTGGTAACCTTTATTATTCTTTAAAAAATTATAATCCTTTGAAATTATTATAGAGAAATAAAACAAAGATAGTCAATGATAAACCAAATAAATTACTAAGATGATGTCATTGAGGGAATTCACAAGAAATAGAAACACACCATTTCAATTAAAATTTTGTGCTTACATATATGGCTAAAGGTTATTGGTATTTATTTATCTCTATCATATATGGACATAAGTTAGAGTCTTGTAGGTGGTAACCATCCATGGTCCATAGGCCCAAAAATATAATAAAAATTAAAAATCATTATTTGAAACGTTATTAATTATTTTTGTAAATTAAAATATAATAGTGATAATAGGATTCAAAAGAACAAAGAGTGCAAAACCAAGAGGCTATAATATAAAAATTGACTGCACTTAACTAAAGTGGAGGTAAATATAACCCTAATAAGCTAGACTAGCAAGAAATAGAAGATTTCATCCCTCAATATAGGCAATTAACTTAACTAGCCCCTAGGGGGTGGTCGAGTTGGTGGAATGGGGGGCATGGGGCCAAAGGTCCTATGTTCGAATCCCCTTACCTACACTCTCTCGATCGAACGTATCGTACATAGCTTGCCTAGTGCGGAGTACCCGATTGGCATGATTTGCAAGTTATTGTGTCAATCCAGAGGTTTACTCAGTGCGCATCCAAGGATAGCAACTACGGGTTCCTCCGTTCAGAAAAAAAAAACTTAACTAAAGACATGAAACCCATGTACATAAATCCATGTTAGTATCAGTATCAAGGCTTCATTAGATGGGGATTCTTAGCTGCTAGAAGGTTTTAACAAGTAAAAAGCCTCCTACTATAATGAAGATGAATCCGATATTATGAATACCATAACGGACCTGATATTGGATTGGATTTTGGTATAGTACTGGTCAATATTAGATATCGTTTCAGGCATATTTTTAATTTTATAAAATAGTCCCTAATTTTTTAAAAAATTGCAAAATAATCCTTCAATATTGTACTGTATAATTTAAACTAACTTTGTCTTAAAAATCATAATATTAGAAATTTAAAATAAAAATAATTTATTTATTTTCTTAATAGTATTTTAACATATTTCACATATAAATAATAGCCATAATTAATATTAAAAAGATTATTTTATCATCATAGAAATATAAAATTAAGAACAATATAATGTATTTAAAATATTACAATTTTATCATAAAATAAATAATAATTACATCAAAATATCAAATAAAAAGAATAATTATCATCAATAATAAAATATAATTTCCATCTTAATATTTAATTTTCAATAATAAAAAATATATTTTTATCTTAATATGTAATTGCTATTAATAATAAAATATAGTTATATTTATATTAACAATTTTAAAAAGACATACAAAAATTTGAGGCTTTTTAATTTTCATTTTAATTGAGGCCTTTTAATTTTCATTTAAACATTTTTTAATTATTCTTTGTAGAAAAATATAACTATTATTTACTATATGAATTTAAATATTATATTATTAATAATAAAAGAGATGATGATGGTGAAGAAGAGAGAGAGCGAGAGTGTGAGAGAAAAAATAAAGAGAGGAAGAAGAAGGTAGCAGAGTCGAGTTGCGGGGTGGGTTTTTAAAAAGTTTTCATTTTTTGCAGAAGTGCCCTTGGTTTTTTTACCGACGGTACCAGCCAGTACTAGGCGAAACAGGCTAATATTTGGATCCGGTATCGAAATATCCCATTTTGTAGCATACCATACTGGCCGATACGGTACAAGATTCATTACACTAAGTAAGACATGATTGAATAGTAAATTCCCTACCTTTATTTGGCAGCCAATGTAGGTATCATAACTTGAAGAATTGGGAGAGTAGTCAAGAAGGTAAGATCTGATCCTCTTCTTACCGCTAAAGACTAAGGCCCAATTATCTTGTTGAATTATATCCTTAACCCAGGCCTGGATAGGAATTCTTCCAATCTAAGTTGAGATGTCCTTTCCTCAAGATTAAAGGGCTATGAGTAGTCCAATTTTCAAACCAAAACCAAAAAGTTTTCCTATTACCTATGTCAACTTTGACAAGGGGATAAACAATTTTTCCATGCCTCTACATTTGAATGAAATACTAAGAGAACTTTCTCTTTTCCTTTGTCTTCTAGAAACTAGATGAGTCCAACAAAGCTGATCCTTTTTTTATTTTAGCACCTTTGGAGTTAACAACACTCGTAGTCCATAAGAAATTCTTAATGCATTTTTCCAACTCTTTGTTGATCTTTTTAGAAAGGAATAAGTGTGAACACCAATATATATGAAGGCTCCTCAAAACTGAAGAGATAAGAACAAGAATTTTGCTTAAAACAAAGACTTGTTTTGATAAGCATTGATTTTATTTTTATACCTTTCCAAAACTGGAAGAAAATCTTGGTACCTTAGCTTTTTGGAGGAGATGAGAACACCAAGATATTTGAAAGGGAGAGACTAAACATTCAATCATATCAGCATCCTTAATCTAGCTATGGATCTAACGTCTGAAGAGAAGTATAGCATGCTTTTGTGTTTAGGCAAGTTTTCTTAATTATGATGATAATTAAGATGAAAGTTGTAAGATTTAAACAAGTGTTTACTATAGAGAACCTTGTAGAATCTTTCATTAAGCCTCTGTCCTAATAATAGCATAATCGTCATATGGTGATATGATATAAAATACTTAAATGATTGGCTTAGTGTAAGTAGAAGATTGTTCGTTTATGGCTTATAGCCAATCGATTGGTTGTAATTTAGTGACAAAATAATTTAAAGGAATTTTTTATCTTGTACATGTTTAAATGTATATGATAAAGTCCATGAGATAATTATACATTGCAAATGAAATTATAATGAGATTATAATTATGAGATTCATATTTCATTTATTTCATCATTATCATCATCACCTAGTCTGAAATCCCACATTAAAACGGGATCTGGAGAGGTCTGATAGTACACAGCCTTACTCCTACAGAGTAGAGAGGCTGTTTCTAGTAAACCCACATGTAAATGTGACAATGAAAAAAGAAAACAAAAAAGTAGGTAGTATAGTAATAATACAACAAAAACTACAAATAATTGATGCAAGTTAAAAAGAGTAAATAAATAAAACTAAAATAAATAAGTAATTCATTTATTTTAGTCAAATAAAAATAAAAGAAGTCACAAAATAACTAAATACATTTAAAAAATACTTAAAATATAGTAATACTAAATAATTAAAATAAAAAATAACTTCAGACAAATAAAAAAATAAAAAATAAAATAAAATGTAGCAGTATAATAACAGTTTATCAAAAAGATGTCCAACTTGTCGACAAGATGGACTTGTCAAGAAATTCACATACAAAACAAAACTTGCAAATAGTCACAATAAAGATGCATTCAAGAGTTAAAAGCAGTAGTCATAATGTATGTAGCAACAAAGATAAAACAATTAGAAGGGGATAGATATACGGTTACTCTTTTACAAACACAAAACCTGATATTGGGAATAGGACTAGAATCAAAGACGATCATACTCCTAGAACTTAAAAAACTCCACTTCACCACCTGCCCAAGGTGCAACATGAAAACAACATGAAAAGCCAAATAAAGGAAACATAAGGGTGTTTCAAATTTAAAAATGCAATACCTTGGATATAAGCCAACGAGCACTCAGTTGCTAACATAATCAAAAGAGGAGTTATATAACAAAAAGTAAGAAACTTTTACATTGAATTGCTTCCAGCACAACATAGTTCCAAAAAAATAATTCTCCAGCGAAGACAAGATTTTGAGAAGAAAAGTGTAAAAAACAACCTGACAGTACAAAAAAAATCCTCAAAACCTAATTTTTGTTCTCTCTGAAAAATGCACATAGGCAAAACAAATCAACAAGGCAAGTCACAAAAATCCCTAGACTCGTCACTAAAATCAGAAGAAAAGAACCCTAAAACAACACCAAACTACATCAAAAACAAAACACTAATAACCAAGTAGTACCATTTCCAGAGAAAACCTAGATCTCAAATCTACAAAACAAGCAAAAGGGTCCCCAGAATATACTGAAAATACAAAAACAGGGTTTAAGTGTATCTTACTCTTGCATTCTCATATTGCATTTATTTATTATCCCTAAATTGTTCCTAGTCGTTATTCTATTAAGATTGGACATTAATAAAATATATTTTTACTTATAAAGGAAGTAGTCGATTTTATAGACTAAAGTATGGAGATACTTAAACAAACGTGTAGGTGCTTGCTAGAGAACAAGTTAACTGAACTAACCTAATATGAGAAATCTATTTGGAACATTACTTGTATGTTTATGACAATTCTCATTGTAATAATTGTATAAGTGATCATTTGACTTAAGGTCTCTAAAATTATCTTGTAATGAATTGTTATGTTTTGATAGTACTTATGACCTATTATAATCATATATAGGTCATTCAATTGGTAAACATTAGATGTAGCATGAACTATATGAAAGTAGTTGTTTGATCCAGATATGACTCATCACCCTAAAGAAATTAAGGAGAATATTTTGTTCTTCTCAATTAGTGTTGATTTAGGAAATCCTCAGCTAAGGTGGAATGATGTATTGTAAATAGTTTACAAATATCAGTAATTGAACCAGTAGCTAATGGCGGAGAACTAATTTGATTATACTCAAAATATAGTAGACATTTATTCCATGCTATATGTCTAATCAGAACATTGTATGATAAAAAAATGATTGAATTATACATAACAATTATGTACGAAAAGATTAGTGAAAACTACTTTAACATTCCTAAATATTTGGGTGGTCATGATGTATTACTAGTTGTCAATCTTGATCTATGATTATAAATTGTTCAATTGGAGAATTAAAAATAAATTAAAATAAATTTTAATATATCTAATTATAATTATGAATTAAAATTAGAATTTATAATCATTGTCAATATATTTGAGAATCTAATGGGTCTCACATAAAGAATAAGTTGAAAAGAGCAAAAATATTTTAATCAAATTGGACTTGATTGTAAATTTTCATAAACTTTATGTTTGAATATGAGATATCTAATAAATAAGGATTAATATGAGATATTAGATTGTATTGGAGCATAATTGGTATTTAATTATAATTATTTATAATTATAATTAAAGTTTAATTGAAATTAGAATTTAATTTCAATTAAATTACTAAAATATCTTAAACTTATTATAAATAGGCATAAACTTTAATGGAGCTAGCACTTCTTGCTTATCCCTCTTTGTATGAGTGACATAGTTCTCTCAGTACATTCTGTGGATACTATTAGAGACTGGACATTTGTGTGACTACAGTCGTTGGGATAGATCAGTTTCACAAAGGATTCAAGGCATATGACAAAAAAAAATCAAGCTTCGAAGCAAGGTATAAATTAATCATTTTATATAATTAAAGTGATCTTAGTTTTCAAGAAATCAAATTACAAAATAAATTTTATAATTATTCCGCTATGTACGGGATCAGATCTCGGCCCAATTTTTCAACGTAATAGATATACACAAACTTGGCAGCTATAATACCATGGACATTAGGTAAGGCAACCTACGATAATATCTGTCACGTTTGAGTTCTACTTAGTCATGAACACATGATGAGGATTAATTCCATATTGTCTGTGAAAGAAAATAAAAGGAGTGATTATTCTTGGAATATAATAAAATTATTATCTCCGATCCATGGGGTTCATCAAGATCGTATTAATTCTAGCTGACATTATATAGTATTCGTCAAAGCATCAGACTTGTAATAACCGGCGTGCTAGTCCATAAATGATTAGTGTGAAGAACAGGGACCTATGAAATAATGCCTACAGGGACCTATCAAATAATGCCTATCTGATGTCGACGTTATCCCAAGTTGTCACCGTTCTGGTGACGATGGTAAGCTTGTCCTTACCGGCTTGGGTTGTTTCTTTTTCAAACTACACTCAATCAGGTTTTGGAAAGAACTCCTTTTTCCTACAACTTTCCCAAGCAGGATTACTTCTCTTGACCAGGAAAAAGGTGGCAATGCAAAAGATTCAAGTTCTAACAAAAATTTTAAACTTCTATTTGGATTCTAAGTTTGTAATTGCTACTTAGAATTGTAATATTAATTTCTTTAACTCCAGAACGTAGAATTGTATTTCCCAAGGTCATTAATAAAATTTAAGTACCCTATGGATATGGATACGCATTGACTAATCATATACCAAAATTTTTTGGCAGCATTAAATAGGTGTTTATAAGGAACATAAGCCTTAGTCGGGTTTGATTCGTTAGTGGCAATCGTATTTAAATAATCTGTTTATTTTTGTGAAAATGTTTAACGTGTTACGTCTTTGAATAAGATCGTTGTGACCCTGAAGTTTAAAAAATTGGATGTCATTATCGTCATATACCAATCTTTTATAGATATCGTATAACAACACCACTATGCAGAAACCACGTGGGGCTTCCAGGGTGATGGTGTTTTCGATCAATAACCAGGCGGCCATCTCTAGTCAAATTTTGCATGCGGCGGCTACCCAGCTATGCCCTTTTTTTATTTTTTATTTTTTTACATTAAGTATCTCAGTTTAGTTGGACTAATATTAAGTTTCTAAGACCCCACCCTAAGAGCTCTAAAGGATGTAAATCTAGAACTCTAAGATCCCTCAAGTTCCTACGTAGCCTGTACACTTCTGCGTACAAGGAGTCGTCACATATTTGATTGGTCAACTGCTGATTGATTGTTAGCCCTGCTCAGTAACAGGGTCCTAACAGCCCTCGAGTTTCCTAATAGCTTCAACCTCCACACTGCCGCTGGAAGCGAGACGTCCGTAATTGATCCAATCAAAAAGCTTTGCCCAGGAAGCTAGAGGATCATCAATAGAATAAAATTTTTATTTCTCCTTCTTTTGTATGACTTGAACTCAAGACCTCCTATAAGGGAGAGTCTTAAGTGAAGAGTTTATACCATTAGACCAGTCTTAAAAGAGGAGTTTACACCGTTAGACCGTTAAGCCTCGCCAGCTATGCCCTTTCTTGTTTATTGTATGTGCAATACCACTACGCAGAAACCACGTGGGGCTTCCAGGGTGATGGTGATTTCGATTAATAACCAGGCGGCCATCTCTAGTCAAATTTTGCATACAGCGGCTACCCAGCTATATATATATATATGCCCTTTATTGTTTATTGTATGTACACAATAATTTAAATTAAGAGGCCTTGTTCTAATTAAAAGCTGTTATTATATAATAGACAATTGATACTCATAACCATTAGAAAATAAAATTTTAGAAAGACCATTTTAATGGATGTTGACAACTTAAAAAATCGAAAATAAAGGTTGAGAGAAACTATCTTATATAGTTACTTTTTTTTCAATACCATAAAAATGTGCATGTTTTTATTTAAATTTAAGCTTTAATAGAAGATTTAAATTCAATGGGATTAATGTTTTATTAATTATATAAACATAAACTTATATTATCTTAGGATAGCAAGTTTTTGTTCAATTATCTTTCATAAGCTTCATTTAGTCTTATGCCTGCCAGAATCCTATGTAATACGTAACGGTACCTTAGTTATGTACCCCGGATCGAACGTAAAAGGACAAAAAACGAAGAAATGCGAAAATACCTGATTTTCGGTTCAAAAACTTTAAACGAGCTTTTCAAAGTCAAAACGATCCTGAATCTACCACCATCTTCACGAGAATCTATCACCGAGTCACGAGCTAGATCTTTCTACAGTTTTTTCAAAACGTAAGCTCTCTTAACGGGTCAGAGATTCCTTATGCTTAGGATTGATCTGAGCAACTGCAAGAGACCTTAACCTATATATATAGCTTCTATATCGGGCTTCCCCATCACAAGGCCGATATGGACCAAGTCTATACTAAAAGAGATCCATTTTCTACCTGAATTTCTATCCATTGATTTAGATCATTTATTGGGCCAATTTATTATCTTTATCTGGATCAAATTACGTAACTTAACGGATAATTTATTTTAAAACCAAATTACGATTAATAACTATCTACTGTATAGGAAATTGACAAAATTGCCCTTAAGGGCAAAAATGTCTTACAATCTCCCCCTCGGATAATTATTAATTGCAGTTTTGACTCAACTTTTAAAACAGTTTAAAAACTGGGTTAAGCTATGCTACTGTATTAGTCGACTAAGTTTAAAAATAAAACATTTGATCCAAAGATAATGAAAGTCCAACATTCCGTCCTGTAAGGCTTTCGATACTGGAAAATATCAAACACATGTATCATGTGTGACACAGGTTCAATATAATCACAAATATCTAATACCTTACTAACATGAATGGGAAAATGGAGAGTGGCAGACTACAATGATACATTTATGATCTAATATGTATCATCTTCATAAATAGGTCTCGATTTCTCCAATTTTATGCCAAACCGCATTGCTAAACTGCATTAGAGAAATCCCGTTTTCTCTCATCGAATGCTAAACAATATTAAAGAAAACTTGTTTCCTCTCACCATATGCTAAACAACATTAGAAAAAACCTTTATATTCTCCAACCGAATGCTAAACAACATTAGAGAACTTTTATAGGATTAAAAACTTATATCCCCCTATGTCATGTCAAACTTTAAGGATATATCTGTATAAAACTGTATGTGTCTAACGACATAGGCTCAAGGTTAATCTTTATAAATGCCCAATGACCTTTAAAATGCTTAAGATCAACACAAATCTTAAGGCTTCCATACATATTATGACAATGTATGACAACCTATATTGCTGAGGATAACCAATGATCATCTTTATCGATGAACCATCATATCATCATAATACTTCAAAAATCTACAAATGTACGTGGAGCAAACTTAATGATCTTTTAACTAACAGTGTCTAAGGACTTTAAAACACCCATAATGTATACTTGTGTTCTAAACACAAGTGGGTAAAGTCCTTCAGTTAAAGAATCAACTTACAGTTCCTCAGTCTTTAGATGCGCCAAACCTTAATGTCACCTTTTCGTATCAACTACTTCATGATCAAGAATTTAATCTCAAAATGCTAAGACCCTGTGATATTCAATGTTGTTGTTAAACAACACAGAAGCTTGAATATCACATTACAACTGAATGAGTTTAGCCACTGAATCAACCACAAACAGCTCAGAAATCAAATTTCTGAGCTAAACCATATGTGAAGTAGCCCCATAACAAGCAGTATGCATGCATGGTCGAGAAATTTACCTATGTCTACTTAACACCCTTCCATGATATTGTATCATCTACTAACTTAAACAGTAACCTTAAGTGAACTTTCGATCATTCGGACACATAGCTAGTGTAACATCCCGCTTCTGTATAACGGGTTGAATTATAGAAACGGGTACATGTGAGAAATTAGGAAAACACAACTCATGCTCAGGCATTTGTGCACAGTAATTATTGCACATAAAAAATACCTGTACATGCATTCATGACATTTTCCCGGTATCATTGTGAATAAATGGGAATTTTGCAAAATAGGCCTT
>JAOTAY010000001.1:7535777-7552754 GCA_025629805.1 Erythroxylum baracoense
TTCAATGCAACATTATGCATGCAAAATCATCAATTTATCCCACCCCCACACTTAGAATCAACATTGTCCTCAATGTTAGGTAAGATAAAAGAGAAAGGATAATGCAAAGAACGGAATAAAGAGTGAGGGAAAAGAAACCACCTGAATTAACAGATTGCATTGTCTTAAAACCAAATTCCACACCTTGGATTCCTATCACCCATTAAGCTATGCATCACAAAATTATAGGGATAGAACAAAAGAGCCCTAAAGTATCCTTACAATTGTCCAAAATAGAAGAAACAAAATAAAATATAGGGTCAGCAGAGCATAAAGTGAGAAGCTAATGCATGAAGCTGAAAATGCATATGCAATCCTAGGATCCTATAGTGTCTCATCAAGTGCTATTCCAAAGGGGGTGGCTGGCGCTCCATAAAAGCCCTTAACATTTCTTCCATCTTCGTTTGGGAATCCACGAGATTTCCCACTTGAGCTTGAAGTCCTTGAACTTCTGTGCAGACTTCTTGTAACTGGGCTAGAATCTAATGGTCCCCTTGGCCTTAAGTAATTTGGGATTGCTGTGCAGCAGTTGCGGTGGGATTGGCCCTCACTCGATGCAGATTGACCCACCTATTCAGAGCATCTTCTTGATAATCGAATTCCCTCATCTTATCCGCATTGATGACATCCATATTAGTTGTATGAGCCACTTCTTCATTTTTGTAGAGGACTTTAAGGTGCCCAAACAACTAGCTCAATAGGATTGGAAATACAAACCTCTTAGTCTCAGCTTTGTGATGCACTAATCGCAATACCCTAAAATTGGTCATCTCGGAAAAACATTTTGTCTAAAATATATAAATCCTTATTCCGAAGGTACCCCGAGTCACTAGCCTTAGGGATGACATTATGGGCAGGTATGAATGCCACCAATCTTGGTTCAATATCAAGGGGGCCGCAATGCATAAACATGCGCTGGTTTGCAAAGCGCATAGCGACCTTAACTCCAAAACGAGACATAACATTATCCTTGGTCTATTGGCTATCAATTGAACACCTGGCCCACTTGTCAAAGGATGGGACTTGGCCTCCCATGGGTAGCTCCAAATGTTCACTAATCAGCACTTCGGTGATGACCACTTCTCTCCCATTTACATGAGAAATGAGTTCCGATGGTTGTTTATCTGCTGTCGTGCTAAGGTTAGCATAGATTTGCTTGACTACGGATGGATAGTATGCTCCCTTTAGGTCCAACAATTTACCCCAATGAACTCTATCCAAATTGGCTCTCACATTGTACGCTGCATCAATTCCTGCTTCCACTGAGACTTCTAGCACAAACTTATTGTTCTTTTTCTTATTATACCAAGCCTCACATTGCTCATTGATGAATAGAGCTTGAGTAAGCTCAGGTTCCTCTGTTTCTTTGGCCAACTGTTTACCCCTAGCAGCTTTAGAGGATGGAGTAGTGTTCTTTCTTGCCATTTGCTTAAATCGCAACATTACGAATAGGTACACCACTAGCTATAATCTCAACGAGGTAGTGGTCAATTCCCAACACCAAATCAGTCGTAATGTAACCACACTCTCACTCTCAAATGCACTTTTAACCATAACTGCAACCATAATGCAACCACGGATTCAACTTCACTACAAACCCCACAACTTCAACACACCTCCAAATTTAATCAATAGCACAAAACCCCAACTTCCACACAATCACAAATTCGACATCAATACAGCTCAAATTTTGTTTCAGCCTAACCACAAACTCAATTCCCATACAAACCCTAAACAAATGAAATCTCAACAACACAATCTCAAGCAACCCACACAAATGGGGATGTCAAGCTTTAACTCCACAAATTCAAAACTTCCTAGCAATCCAAAGATTCTTCAATTGAAACGAGTTCAGCCATGATTTAACCCCAAATGGTGAAATAGTACTTACCCGAGCCGACTGGGAGTGGAAGGTACATGAACTCAGCCCTAATCCTCAAAAGAATTCCCCAAATCCACAAATTTAAGGGTGGTAGCAGGTATTGGCATGGAGACAATTCGTGGAGGTGATTAGGGATTATGTTGGTGGATGGGTCAGTTGAAGGGAGTAGAAAAAGAGATGAAGAGAAGAAGAAAAGGGAGAAAATCTAGGTGAGAAGGTGAAATAGGCAAGGGAAGGTCGGAGGAAGTGAATGGCGTGAAGGTGGGTAACAGAAAATAGGGAAAATGCAGGGAAGAGTGTGGCAAAGAAGAGGGGTAAAAAAATTTTAAAACTCTAAGTGCAAGAAATGTCCGCTAAGCGGACCTTCTCGGGTTTCTTAGTGACAGAAGCTGGGTAATGTCTGTTAAGCGGACATGATGTCTGATAAACGGGCCTTTTCGAGTCTCTGAGTGCCAGAAGCTGAGTAATGTCCGCTAAGGCAGGCCTTCTCGGGTTTTCTAGGAGTGAGATGCTTTGTAATGTCTGTTAAACGGACCTTCTCGGATTTTTCTATGTCCATCTCACTTAGTTCACTCCTATTTTGCCCCTTCTAACTACTCAATGATACCATAGGACTATATGCATGATGTATGAATGAAAATCATAAAAAATTAAAAGAAGCAAAAAGACTTACCTCCCCCACCCGTAACATGGATCTTACCTCTCGGATTGATGCATCTTGATCATTCTATTCCTCATGCTACTAGGAGGTGTCATTAAGGTGTCTTATAAACATTAACCCTACACAACACACAATAGACTATAATAAAAAGATATGAAAAAAAGAGATAATGAAATTAATAAAACACACAAAGAGTTAGAAATGTTGGGTTACCTCCCAACAAGCGTTAAGTTTAATGTCCTCAACTGGACTAGGCCACCATAATGTCAATTTTTGAATATGATGGTGGAAATGTATCCAACCATCTCTCCCTCAAAATATTGCTTTAGTCGTTGCCCATTGACCATAAAGGGCTTTTGTTCATCCCTTCCAATCTCAACGGCTCTATGTGGGTATACTTCGGTCACCACTAAAGGTCCAGACCATCTTGACCGCAATTTTCATGGAAGCAATTTGGAACAAGAGTTAAATAGCAAAACCTTTTGACCAGGTTTGAATTCTCGCCAACGGATATTCTTGTGATGGCAAGCCTTGGTTCTCTCCTTGTATATTCGAGCATTCTCAAAAGCATCTAGGCGGAATTCATCTAGTTCATTCAACTCCATCAGTCTCTTTTGATTTTCCCTGCTAGTTTTGTGATTTTCCTCTATTAAAATTGTATAAACACAAATAGAAGGGCTAATTCCCTTTATGTTAGCAATATTCCATGCAATAGCCGATTTATGTTCACGTAACACCCTTAATAACTTCTCTTTTTTAGAGGAATTCAAAGAAGAAGAAATAATAACTGGATATGTATTTGATTCTCCTAAGAACGCATACCTCAAATGCATTGGAAGCTATTTTAATTCAGGTTTCAATGGGCTTAATATGGAAGGTAACAATTTAGGTTTAGGAGGGCCTAATTCTTCAATTTGAGGTCTATACCTAATTCCATTACCTTGCAATCTATATGCATAGTCCACTAACTCATGATCCAATGCATTCTCATCTATTCCTAAAGCTAGGCATGTCTCTAAAGCATCATCATACATTAATTTAGGAAGTGTAAGAGAATCAATTACCTCTATTATATAGGTGACTTCATCGAAAGAGGGTCCCTTTAAAGCTTTGAAAATGTTAAACACCTCTTCCTCATCACCAACTCTCAAGGTGGGCTTACCATCCGGGATGTTAATCAATGCTCCACCAGTGGCTAAAAATAGTCTTCCTAAGATTATAGGAACCTGCATATCAAAATCTATCTTAAGCATCACAAAGTCAGCAGGAACTATAAGCTTACCAACTTTCACCAGCAAGTCCTCAACTATACCAATAGGATATCGAATTGATCTATCAGTAAGTTGTAATGAGATTGTAGTTGGTTTGAGTTCACGAATTCCAATCCTATTATAGAGATACAAAGGAATGAGATTAATACTTGTACCTAAGTCACATAAGCATTGAAAAATATTAGAAGCACCAAAATGACAAGGAATAGTGAAACTCTTTGGATCCTTTAACTTAGGGGGTAGTTTATTTTGTAAAATAAAACTACACTCCTCAGTTAAGGCTACTGTTATAAAATTGTCCAGCTTCTTTTTGATGGAGATGATTTCCTTCAAGAACTTAGTGTAAGCAGGCATCTTAGCAAGTGCTTCGGTAAAAAGGATATTGATATAGATCTTCTTAAAAAGGTCAAAGAATTTTTAAAATTTGGAATTATCATGCTTCTTCCTTACCCTTTGGGGGTATGGTATGGACGACACAAAGGAAAATTCTGAACTTGGTGAGGACTCTTTCTTTAGTTCGGTTTCCTTAGACTTTTCTTCTTCATCCAAATTCACAATTTCAGCATCCTCTATTTCACTTATTTTAGCTTCCTTCTCTTTAGGAATCACACCTTCTACCACCTTACCACTCCTCAAACGAATTGCCATACAATCTTGTTTTGGATTCACCTGAGTATTGCTAGGTAGCTTTCCTTTACCTCTTTCACTTACCTTTTTTGCCATTTGATTGATTTGCACCTTTAAGTTTCTGATGGCAGCTTGGTTGGACTGGATGTTCTGCTCCATTCTGTTTATTTCTTGAGAGCTAGCTTGAGCACTTTGATCCGTCTTACTCATAAGTTGAGTAAACATATCTTCAAGCCTATCCACTTTTTTCTCCAAATAGGGAGGGAATTGTTGTTGTGAAGAAGATCAAGGAGCTGAAACTGCTGTTTTTGTGGCGCTTGGAACCCAGGTGGTCCCATTAGTTTCGCAACCCCTTGATTTTTCCATAAAAAGTTAGGATGAAACTTCCAACCTTCATTGTAGGTGTTCGAGAAGGGATCAAATCTCTGGCCTTGCCTGCCAACATAGTTCACCTCTTCCTCCGGCATTGTTGCTTTAATGTTCATACAACCAACTGCTGTATGCCCAAATCTACCACAAAGAGTGCAAGGATCCCTACTAGACTTATTGTCGTTCATCAACATATTCAACTTCTTATTTATCTCAGCAACTTAGTAAGCCATGTCAAATCTAGATCCCACTTCATTAAGAGTAGCAGCCTTACTCCTAGTCACCTTACAATGTGAATTCTCCACAACCTTCTAGAAGATATTCCATAGCTCTTGGGAACTCAGGTCACTAATATTCCCACCAGCATTTAAATCCATCCACCAAAGTTTGGTTGTGATTGGTGAGACTATATTAGAAGAACTGAGTCAAGGAGTAAGTTTCAAATCCATGGTGATGACACTGGCCGAGGAGATCATTAAATCGCTCTCATGCTTCATGAAAATTTTCTCCTTCCTTTTGTGAGGACCAGTGTATCATCTTCCTTAGTTCAAAAGTTTTATGGGCTGGGTACCACTTCATCATGAAAGTCTCCATCACTTTATCTCAAGTATTAATAGAGTCTATCTCCAAGCTCAACAACCAATTTCTTGCTAATTCCTTCATGCAATAGGAAAAACACCTTAGATTTAACTTATCTTCAGACAGTCCATACAGTGGAAGAGTCTGAACTGTAGAATAAAAGTCTCTCATAAAAGCTAGGGCATTTTCAATCGGCATTCCAATAAATTGTGGCAAAATCGATAGATGAATTTGCTTCAGCTCATAATTCCTTGCTGTCACAGTCAATCAAATGCAAGAAGGGTTGCTAGCATTGTACGGCATCTGATAATCTCTAATTCTTCTCACCGTGGGATTAACAACCACCGGTTTAGCCTGGTTTCCTCTATTGAATTGTTCGTTCCCCATTTCTTGCTCTTCATCCAGAATTAGATTTTGATTATTATTTGCCATCTCTCTTCTTCTTTGGGCGTTGTTCCTTCTACAAGTGCGTTCAATTTCAGGGTTCAATTCAATTAACTAATCGTCGTTCAGATTTCTTGAACTTTTTAAGTGCATGCAGCTCCTGAAATAGAACAAAGAGAAAAGAGTTTAAGATTGATTAATGGATGAAAACTTAAGGTAATAAAAAATAACTAGAATTAATAGCAGCAAATATAAATTAGTCCTCGACAACGACGCCAAAAACTTAGTCGACTAAATCTGCAAGTGCACAGAGTCGTTCCTAGTATTTACACATCAAGTATTCCAAGGTCGTATCCCATGAGGACTAAAATACTCACTACTAAATTAATCCTAATTACTTTAACCAAAATGACAAGAAATTTTAAAGATGATTGGATTAGAGCAAACAAGAAATTATGAAGAATGTAAATAAACAAACAACGAAAATTTGATGGTTTAGACTTAGGACTTCGGGATTAACCAATTTAAGAGATTGATCGATAAATTATGGAATTGATTTAATGACAAGTTATAATAACAATTGCATAAATTCACTTATATTCTCTCTCAAGACATACAAGAATACCCAACTAGTTGATTACCATCTCTCAATGTGAAATCTAACCAGTCAAATTCATTAAGACCAAGTAACCCTAAGTTATCACACTAGTTTAGGATATCTCTATCTCTAAATCTAATGTTTTTATCTTCCTAATGCACAAATCATACTTCACCTCTCAGTCCATCATATGATTCCTAAGATTGCATCTGTGGTGATCAAGCATAGAAACAATAATGAAGCTCAAGAAAGATAAATATAACTCAAGAATTTTCATTCAACACCAATTAATCCCCAAAATAGGCTACATCCCTAACCCTAAACGGAGTTTAGTTCTAACACATGATAAAAGAATCAAAATACATAGAGACTATCAACATTCAAGACAAGGTAGAGAGAGAAGATAGAGAGGGAAGACAAAACAAGCTTGCTCCAATCTTGATGCAATCCACCTTCTTCCTCTTCTTTTCCTTTTTTGGGTGCCTCCAATCTCCTTGCCTCATTTTCAATTCCAGGACCCCCATTTAGGTCTTCAAATTGAGTATATATAGTGTCTTGGGGTCGAAGAAACCTAATTTTTACTAAACAGGGGAATAAAGATCATATCTGTGCCATCAAAGTCCGTTAGACAGACATGATGTCCGTTAGGCAAACTTTCTTGAGTCTTTAGAGTAGTTTTGGACAGTGAATGTCCATTAAGCAGACATTCACAGGTCTTTCAGCCTTCCTTCTTCGCTCATTTCCGTTTGGAGGGACATGATGTCCGCTAGGCAGACATACACTAAGCATCTTCAGAAATGTGCACTTTTGACCCTTCAGAAGGCCAAATCTCTCCTCAAGGTCTGCACGAAAGTTGTAAAGCTCGGAGTCCTCTTCGAAAGCATACTTGAACAACCTTAATCTAACATCCACAGCCAAAGTTATGTCTATTGTCCCAAAATCTCTCCAATTGTACCTATTAAGCAATAAAGTTGAAATGTGTGAGAATTAACCAAATAAAGAACACAATTCACATGAAGATAAGTCAAATTAGTTCCAATTCATCCCAAAATCATATATAAATAATTTGACTTATCAATAAGCAAGCTCCCTTATCCTTGAAAAACACTTTTTGGGAGCAGAGCAACAAAATCCTAATAATACCTAAAGGAAGATAAAAGCAAACTACGTATTCTTGAAGTAGATTAGGGAGATTCTCAACTAACATGAGGCTTCCCATTTGTCCTCATAGTTTTTTATCTTTAATGTTGGAACATGTACCCTCAGGCAAGGAAAAAATAAGTGCAGTAAAAGCATCTCCTATTCGTGGATGCATGCAAATGCAACGATCCTTCTCAACATCATATAAGTCGTTGGCCTTAGTTTGAGATAAAGGAACCAGAATGTCAAAACCCTTCCCATGCCTAGGATGAAAGAACCAACATTCCTAGGATTTTTTCAGTACATTGATGGACCATTCTATTTCTATAAAACCTGTTAAAGATTCTGACTTTGCAATTCGTGTGCTTTACTCAAAAAATGAAGCGATGAGAAGTTGAGAACTGATAAAAGAAGATGGTAAAGTGTAAAGAGTGAAGCAAGAATGTTGAATAGTTTAGATTTATGAAATTATATAGTACTGATTTGTTTTGACTGATTCACTGATAAACTGACCAGTTCACTAATAAACTGGCTAGTTTTTATATAAACAATTTACAAAATGAAACCGAACCAGACAAATAGCGGTTCTTTTTGTTTCTAATCAAATCGGCCTATTTGGTTTTGGTTTTTAAAAATTGATTGGATTTTATACTCCTCTAAATTTGATGTAGAATACTAACAAGCAACTATTATTAGTTTGTTAATACTATTGGTTACTTATGAACACTTACCATTTTTTCATCAATATTCTCTCAAACTTACTTATATGAATATGTAAGATTTATGCTATTTATATTAACATTGCCTCTACTTATTACAAAAGAATCACTAACTACAAATATATTTACTTTTCAAGTTAAAAATTAAATAAATTCTAAAACTAATATCAAGGAAAAGAAATAAGTTACGGGTGTGTTTGTTTTCATTTTTGTTTTTGGTTTTTTGTTTTGTTTTCAAATTCAGAAAAAACTTGTTTGTTTGAGTTTTCAGTTTCTATTTTTGATTTTGATTTTTTCCAGTTTTCAAAAATTATGAAAACTATAAAAAGTGGTTTTTGTTTCTTGTTTCTATTTTTTTTCATGATCTAATTTACTATCATTTAAATATATTATTTAATTATTAATAAAAATTATTGATAATCTAATTCAAGATCATATATTTAATAAATTAAAATTAATTATCAATAAATTTATGATAAAATTTTTATAATTAAATTATATGTAATTAAATTTTAATAATTATTAATAAATATAATTAAATTTAAAATATATAAATATTCAAATAAAATTTGATTTAATAATTAAAATATATTTCAAATTAATATTAATTTATAATAAAATTTTAATTTTTAAATTATTTATTTTATTAAAATAACATAACTTTATTAATAATTTGTTAATAAATATTATATAAGAGATTAAATAAATTTATTTAATTAAAAATAATTTATTCTAAGTTTTATCTCATATGTAATTATTATCAGTGATAAAAATATAACTACATTAACATTAACAATCAAACAGGTTTTTGTTTTTATTTTAAAAAAACAGAAACAAAAAATTGAAAACTAAAACTGAAAAATAGAAGTAGAATCAAACGCTCCTTTTTATACAATTTAAAAACAAAACCGAAAACACACAGGCATTTTTCATTATTTTCTTTTGCTACAAATTTTATGTTGGATTTTATACTCTTACGAGTCGCTTTCAGAAACAGAATTTTCTAATCGGGTTTTAAGAAAACGCTCTTAATAACTTTTTGCCCTGACAAGCCATTCTACAAATAGCTATTTAGTTAAACTGGGTTAATAAAAGAAGGTGGAAGAAAATGTCTATCGCTTTGCTATACAATTGTCGAGGAATGAAAGAGACAAATTATAGCATAATTGTATTGTCAATGAAATAAGGGTTATTCTGTTTTCTATAATCAATTATAGTAATCTGTGGTATTTATGTTAAAATGCAGATGCATACATGTACCGCACACAACTCGATACGAAATCCGACTCTTGCCAAACCAAATTTGTACTACAACAAACCTTAAAAGCTTCATTGTTTGCTCAGATTGACTTTTTTGTTATAGGAACGAAGAAGAGCAAAATAAGCTTTCTGTTCTTAGCCCAACTAGCAGAGCGTTAAATGCAGAGGAAAGTGGGAATTATTAGCACCATATCCACTTATCTAAAGCACAATGTTGTTTGATAAACCAGGGGCTAATTTAAACACAAATCTCATACCAATTCAATCTTAAACGGTACCAATCTACGAAAGACATCAATCAATATAATTGGCCCAAATAGACACAGCTGATGCAACCTCGCTAACCCCGCCCGCCAAATACAATACAAGACTTGCACGCCATCCAAACTTAACCTAACAGCGTGCACCCCTCTCTCTTTCCCTACCATATATGAGCCTAATCGAATCTGTAATTACATAACTGAGTCTGCTTTGTTCTAATTCTGTTGTTGTGAGAAAAAAATGCATGCTTTGGATTTAAAATCGTTGTTAAGTGGTTTTCGAGCTTCTGCGAATTCGTTTCTGTCGGAGTACGAGCCTCTGGCTCTGGTTCTCGCCCCTCTACTCACGTTCTTCTTCGCGCGAGCTTTTCAGTTACTTATAGCTTTCGTTCATCAAAATGGATTCAAGGTCACTATTATTGGATTCCTTACGACCCTTGTCAAGTAAGTATAATCGACATCCGATTTGTTTCTCTAATTTTTTAACAACCACTTTGTAGATATTTCCAAAAATGGATGATGGGCTTTTCTTTGTTTTTCGATATTGAAAGGTTGGTGCCTGGCGCGAATAGCCATATCCAGAAAGAAAAACAGAAGGTGAAGACATTATATTTGATAGTTCCTTTTGATAAAAAAAAAACATTATTTGTAATTCCTGTAAAGAATTTATATTCTGTTTTTACTATTTGTGGGTCAGTCCTATGTTATTGCATTGATGTTTACTCGGAGTGCATTTAATGGGCGTAAGCAGTGCTGCAGAGTAGTTGAACAAGGACTGACGAGGGAATTAATTATGAAAAGTAAAACAGCATTGAAGTTGAAGTTAGCAATCAATACCCAGTTTTGGGATTCAGTCTTTTTGTTTTACTGTACATCAACACATCCTTTTTGTAAGTTTCCAACTGGAATTTTTACGTATTGCCAAGTTGTTGTCTTACATATGCTTAATGGACGATGTAAGTGGCTTGTTAGATGGTGAATTACTTGGTGTTAAACCGAAAGTATAGAGTTCGTATATGGGACAGAATTGTTGCCATATCGTATGTCCCTTAAAGGCTGACATCGAGCCGTTGATCATCAAATATGCAAGTGCAGAGAAGATAAACGAAGTTTTAGTTCGTATGTGATATTGCAACTTCAGAGTCTGTAAATGATTATAAACAATTAGGACACTTATGAAAGTGGTATTCGAACTCCAGAGACCTCACTACTTATTTGCAGACAGATAACGCCATGCCCCTTGCTCAAAATTCGTAACTGTAATCAGGCTAATGTCTTTCTTGCCTGCTAAACGTACAGGTAGTGGATCAACTGCAATCTGGCAATAAATCTAAGAGAGAATCATGGAGATCAGAGCTGCCAAGGGAAGGCTTAGGGGTCGGCGTTTTAGAAAAAATGAATGAAGAAAAAAAGAATGATGCGGCTTGGCAAGGAAAATGCTCTGGTGCAGTGTAGGTTTTTCAGTTATTACTTTCTGTTGCATACTTCAGTACCGTTTGCTTAGATCAATAAAATCTTTATTTTGATACAGTTTCAGTTGTATACAAATTTTCTCTTTCCCATGTGTTTGGCAGGTACATAGGAGGAAATGAAGCTGAAGGACATTTTTCTCTGATAAATGAGGCATGTTCAATGTTAGTAATGCTTTCTATATACTTATTTTGTCACAAACCACAAAATAGCAGTCTTATGTTTTCTCGTTTGGTTGAACCCTAATCTCCCAACATTTTATTGGAATTCTATTCAGGTTTGCGCATACCAATCCACTGCATTTGGACATATTCCAAAGTGTAGCGCGTTTTGAGGCAGAAGTTGTTGCAATGACAGCCTCACTACTTGGTAGCAAGGAAAAGTCTTCTGGAGGAGAAATATGTGGAAATATGACTTCAGGAGGGACTGAGAGTATATTATTAGCTGTCAAGACATCTCGTGACTACATGAAGGCAAAGAAGGGAATTACAAAACCTGAAATGTATACTTTTTTCATTTCTCCGTATTTGACTGTTATTTTGGTTGTCCATTTGTCATCATAAAAGTAACTTTAATTGATTTCTTCCCAAGCATAGGATCATACCTGCATCTGGACACTCAGCATATGACAAGGCAGCGCAATATTTTAATATTAAGCTGTGGCGTGTACCAGTGAATAAGGAATTTCTTGCAGATGTGAAAGCATTAAGGCGACACATTAACAGGAATACAATTTTGGTATGTATCCGGGTTCTTGTTTATTAATTTCATTTTCTTTGTCCTTCGGGTGGGGCAAGCTGCAAAGGAAATGGATGATCATGCAGTGAATGGATGGAGTATTTTTTATTTTTCTTGACAAATAATTTCCAGATTGGATCAGATTGATGTTATTATCATGGTTTTGCAGATTGTTGGATCTGCACCCGGTTTTCCACATGGCATAATTGATCCAATTGATGTATGTGAATTCCTTAAGACGAAACCTTGGTATTGATTATATGTAACAACGGCATGCATTGAAATTCTTGGTTCTGTCCTATTCTTCTAACTCTCCGTTGAAACTCATAAAATTCATCCTGTAGGAGCTTGGGAAGTTGGCTTATAGCTATGGGATATGTTTCCATGTTGACCTTTGCCTTGGGGGATTTGTATTACCTTTTGCCCGTAAGCTGGGGTATGACGGAATTTTAATCTAATGACTATCCTTTTGGTTCCAAATTTCTTATTCTGTAATGCACTGAAGTCAATAACCTTTTCTTTTTAGGTACCCTATTCTGCCTTGTGATTTTACTGTTAAAGGAGTAACATCAATATCAGTGGATGTTCATAAATATGGTCTAGCTCCGAAAGGAACCAGTATAGTTCTGTATAGAAATCATGATATTAGAAAGGTGTGATGAGTTCCGCTTTTGTTCAAGTTCCTGCAAAGTATATCATTTGTAAATGTGGATATCTCTTTGGTTTCCAATTGGGAGTCCAAAATATATGCTGAAACAAGAGAGACATTACACAAACTTTCCTTGGCTTTAGAAATTGGTTTCCATTTGTCATTCAGCCTGTGATATTGAGCAACTGTTGTTAAATTCATGTTGTCTTGCTCTGTCAATTAATTGGTTGTTTCAGTTTGTTCTATTTCCAATGGTGGTTGGACCACTAATTCATAGAAGACCATGTGCCTAATTAGTATAGTAATCAATGTTTTGAAATCAGATGACTTTCATAGAGGACTTATGTTTTATGTAATTTCACATCATTATTTGATGCTTTCTCTTGGAAGTTTTTCTAATGTCAGTTTCTTGTTATGGCATCTTGGGCTTGACATGCTACTCTATATCTGTGCTTTGTCGCTTCTGTTTTCGAACAGCATCAATTTGTCGCGGGTAAGTTTACTGTTCTTCAGCAATGAAATTGTTGAATGATAAATTTGGATGATTGATGTGCGGAACAAAGTTCTGATATCACTAACAGGGACTACCTGACATGACTTTGTTTCCTAATGCACTTGATGTGGATATGGATTCCAAGACCTTAGCTTGGTCTGGATTTCTGCTGCGATAGGCATCTTGTGGACTTCCTGATTTTTCAGCTTGTACTTCTGGTTTTCAATTATGTGTTATTCTCTTTGCTGCAGTTACGGAGTGGTCTGGTGGGCTCTATGTTTCTCCTACTATTGCTGGAAGCAGGCCTGGAAATCTGATTGCTGGTGCTTGGGCAGCAATGATTTCTTTGGGGGAAGAAGGTGTTGGTTTTTGCCATTCTTGTGTTGCATATCCTGTGGATGCTTAGTGTTTGGGCTAATTGTAGTTTTGTGTGATCTTACAGGGTACTTGGAGAATACAAAAGCAATAATGGAGACATCAAAGAAGATACAGGATGGGTATGTGTTGCATTTATCGTTTACCTATGCTTTGGGTTTGTATTAACAAATTTGAGCTGCTGAAGCTAGTAGTTTAAATTGTTGTTTCAGAATAAAGGAGATACCTGAGTTATTTGTGGTTGGAAAGCCAGAAATGACAATCGTGGCATTTGGATCAAATTCTTTAGACATATTTGAAGTCAACGACGTCATGTCATTCAAAGGCTGGCATTTAAATGCCTTACAGAAACCTAATAGGTCAGTATTTCTGCCCTACAAGAATGTTGTACTCTTAGGAGCACATAGAAATATGGATAGTTTAGAAAGTTGAGTCTCCACATTCTACACGTCCATCAACTTAATTCAGGACATTTATTTTATGAAATTATGTTCTATGCTAAACCATGCTAATGTGATGAAATCAGCCTTCACATCTGTGTTACTCTTCAACATGTACCGGTTTTTGAGGCCTTCCTCCAAGATTTAAGGGAATCTGTACAGACTGTAAGTTCTTATCATAGGATATGCCAGTAAGCTTGAGATTATTTATTTCTTTTGTTGTCACACTTTTAGTTTATTAATGTTATGGGACCAAGAGGGGAGGGATTAGGCATTTGTGTGGCATTAGCGTTCTTCTTACTCTTACTTTTTATATGTATCTCAGGTGAAAAAGAATCCTGGTCCCATAAGTGGAGGCCTAGCTCCAATTTATGGAGCTGCAGGGAAAATGCCCGATAGAGGGATTGTTAAGGACTTGCTCGTAGACTACATGGACACTACGTGTTAATTGCAATCTGGCTCCATCGAATCTTCTGGATTTCTTCCCATACCTTCGATTGGTATGAAATAATTTAAATAACATGGAAAATGTAAAATTCTTGAAATATATTTCAATCTAATTTTTTCTTCCTTCTTTTTTCCACATACCATTTATATTTTTTCGATTATTAAAGGATGAGAATTCTTGTTAACGTTCATATTTATCTTTGAAACATAGACTCGGGTTTAAACCATCTAAAATAATATAACGATGAGTTTTACTAAACTTCAAATTGTGATATGCCTTTCACAGGTGATATGCCTTTCACAGGTGTGCATGTGAATATCCAAGAAATTGGTCATCTCATCTAGAACTAGAATGGTCGCTGAATTGTTAATAAACCAGAACTCTCAAAATTTGGTGCATAAATTTAGGGGCAACCAATCTTATGAAGGTGTATTTAACTCGAATAAAGCGAAAGGAGGAAGTTGGAACAACTACCTACTAACCCACCTATTGTAGAATAATTGTCATACATAAAGAATGAGCTGAAGATTGTGGGTGTCAAAGATGCTAAAAGTAATAGGAAAACTAGAAAGAATGCATCGACAAAAAGTGATGGTGGTTAGGGAAAAGAAACAAAAAGTGATGATAGTAAGGACATGGGAACATATCTATATGAAAGTAAGATTAATATGGCAAATTCATGCTAAACCCTTAACATTTCGCTAGGTATTGGTGAGTCTTGGATAACGTCTAATAAGGATTAGGCATGGAGAAAAATACGCTATAAGACCCGTGAATTAACTAGGTGAGATCAAGCATAGTTTGAGTTTTGACTAGCTTTGATGGGTTGTAGGACATTGATCGGCTTGGCTTGGGTGAGTCGGACTTGCTTTGGATGTTCTGGTTAGACTAGGGATGAATTTATGCTTAAACTATGGACCATGGATGAATAGACTAGACCATGGCCCTGAATCTATCAAATCATATGCGGATTGGATTTGAACTTAACAAACTTTAACTTTTAGATGAAGACTAATACTAATATGGAAGGACATGGCAAAAAACATGAGTGATCGTCTTACATTCATTTATCACATGTATCTTTTACTTATAAATGGATTAGTAATAAGTTATATAAACTACTAACTTAAGTAATGTCTAAAGTGGTTAGGAATGTCAACCACTAACTAAGTTAGTGGCTTTATACCATATGCTTTTCCAACAAGTGTCTAAATGCCTATAAATAACTCATTTAAGCAAAGGTTTCATTCATTAAGAGAGTTAGAGCTTTTTTACCCTTTATATCTATTGTGAGAAATATAAAGGTTAGCAATTTTGTTGTAAAGCTTTGTGCAATTTTTTATTCCTATTATTGTCCATTTTATTTTGTGGGCTTAATGAATCATGTTGGTTTACTTTATTCTTTGTGAGAAATACTTAAACACGAGGGAATTAGTAAGGTTCAGTTGAATTGTGGAATTTGAACAACGTACTTATATTTCGACACATTTTGGTGTGAACTTAAGTTCATTACAAAATCTACGTAACAACTGGTATTAGAGTTATGTAGGTGATTCAATGGCAGCTAGTAGCAATTTAAATGAGTGTGTTATATTGGTGAAAATGCTTGTTCGTCCTTACGTACGGATGAAAAGGAAGTCCCTTCTTATACATCTTGTTTTGAAGTCTTGGAAAAGTCGATCCAAGTATTGTAAAATCAAGTTGTGGGGTTAATAAAGGCATAAAAGCTAGTTTCGAGATAAAAATCCCCAAGATTTCCATATCTAGTTGCTAGTCTGGATATGGGATGTGTTGAAAACACCGTGTTAAGTTGCAAGAACTCAAAGGCTTTGAGGGCATTTGGAATGATAAGGAACTCAAGAACTTCTTATATGATATGGAGCACTATTTTACATATGTTAAGGTGTTACGATACAAAAAAGGTGAACCTTTCGACAATATATCTCAATAGAGATACAAAATTATGGTAAAGAATATGGGTTTTTAATGAAATCAGTGCTAGACACCCGCCTGTGGACACATGGAAGATGATGAAGGAGTTAAAGGATCAATTCCTTCCAAACAACTCTTTTTGGCTTATCAGAGATACGTTAAAGAGATTAAAACAAAATGGTTTGATACCGGAATTTGTTAAGCTGTTCAGTTATTTAAATTCTTTCAAAAATAATACATCTTTTTCAGGTAATACTTGATAATGAGAATATGTCAGATGAGGACAAGATATTTAAATTCATATCTAGGTTATAATATTGAGTGCAAATGGAGTTATGATGGCAAAACATTAAGGACTTTGTGGGACATATTGCGCCTGTAGATGCTTTAGTAGATTTTAGGATGCCAAAAAAGACTAAGGGTGTGCTTGTTTAGTAAGTATGAAAAAAGGGGAATAAGTATGGAATGAAAGATTGAGTTTGGTAAGGGACTATGAATATAGAGTCATTATTTTGATAACCCATTTTTAGGTAATACCTCATTCCTCTCCTAATCTAGAGGAATGAGTATCATTGTTATGTAAGAGTGTGCTTGTTACAATTAATTAAAATATAACTAATTAAAATATAATTATTAATTAATT
>JAOTAY010000001.1:7562094-7579948 GCA_025629805.1 Erythroxylum baracoense
TAATTACAATATTTTAATTAATCAACATATTGTAATTAATTAATTACAATATAATTAATTAAATTATAATTAATTAATTAATTAAAATATTATAAATTTTTATTTCTCAATATTTTTTACAAACTAACCACTGTCAATGGTAACGGTAATCATTCCTTCCTCTTAACCAACTATTATAATTATAATGATTATATCCATTCTAATTCCTCACTATATTCATTCTCATTCTTATTACTATTTTTCTATGCGAACCAACCGCCCCCTAAGAGCTTTTTTTCTCAGAATTTGAAAGTTAATCTTTAAGGGAAGTGCGAGGGAAAGAAGAAGAAAGACCAGAGTGACAAGAGGGACAATGATTATAAGGGAAAGTTCAAACAAAATAGGTAACCTAAGTAAGGTGAGAAATCTTCCAAGAAAAATTATAGTTTTTTTAATTATATAGTGGCTCTCATTATACTCGCAATTGTTTGAGAAATGAAAAGTTGAATGTTTTGATAGCGGACATAAAAGGTGAAAGTGATCACTCGGATGCAAGGCTTAATCCTATTTACTTATTGAATGCAGTGAGAGCCTAAGTGAGTCCTTTTGAAGAGTTCATGTATATGAAGATACAAGTTAATGGAAAGGAGCTCACAACCATGTTGGATATGGGAACCACTCATTCCTTTGTTGCATAATGGATGGTGAAAAATTTAGGCCTAAAGTTGAGCAAGACCACTATGAAGATGAAAACTCCCATAACAAAAGCACAATAGTGGTAAGAACAGTATACAATGTTCCATTGAGCTTATGAAACTGGCATGGAAAAAGTAACATGATGGTGATATCCATTGATGATTTCAACTTGATTTTGGCCATATAATTTCTCAAGATGGAGAAAGTTGTGTTATACCCACATCTTAAAGTTATTATACTAGTGAATGAGAAAAGTTCATGTTATATAAAGTGATGTACATCCAGTAGAGAAATGATGGACAAAACAATAATGTTAGCACATATTTCTTGCATGAGCATCTAGAAAGGCCTTAAGAAAGACATAGAGGCTTACCTTAAGGCTATTTAGTAGATTGCCAAAGACCAAGTCGTGGAAGTTCTTGATGTTGTTATAAAGATATCAAGGGAATCGAAGGACATAACCCCTAAAAGTTTACCAAAAACTCTCCCTCCTCTTTAGTCGATCATAAAATTGAGTTGATACTAGGTACAATTCCTCCCACTCGTGCCCCTTGTAGAATGTTACCCTTAGAGTTAGTGAAGTTAAGGAAGCAACCTGGTGATTTTTATTAGCAAGTTGCTTGTAACCCTCCAAAATCCCATATGGAGCTTTTGTGTTGTTCCAAAAGAAGTAAGATAAAGGCTTACATATGTGTAGAGACTGTCGAGCCTTAAACAAGATAACTTATAACACCCCACTACCATAAAGTATATACCCGAATATCTAGAGGACATTCCAGAACATACCCTATGACAATAACATGTTAGAGCAGTCTTATACACTTATTATGGTATTATACACTTTACAAACATTGAAAGGCAACTTTTCCATTTCATTCACTAAGATAATTTACATAGTAGTCATTTAAACAAATATTTACATCATCACAAGCATTTAAGAGTTTACTTCTCTTTTTACAAAAAGTTTTACATGACAAAAGGAACTACATACAACTCCTTATATGTTAGCTGACCGACCTTTGAGTTATTTCTTAATACCAAAACGTTCCTCTAGAATGTCTTAGGAAGTAAGTCTCCTCTCTCATACCTGAAAAGTCACATTGCAATTTTGATAAGTTTTGCGAACTCAGTGAGCGAACCATCATTAATGTGCTTTCTTATTCAAAACATCAAACATTTCAAATAATAAACCAAATACACAATATTTCTCAATTTAACAATTCATTATGGATTACACTTATTTCATATGATCTTTTCGGAAGAATTCAATCATATTATCAAAAGAACACAAATATGGCATATCATAATATCATTACCATTTTAGAAATGTTTTTCACAATCATATATGTACAAATGCATATGCATATGAGACTCCACCCTCGTTGTTATTTTGTTATGACTGAGTGCATTTCATTGTCCCATATCCCTTATGGATATCGAGCTCTTTTTAGATACTGTACTGTACCCATTGTGGATACCGAACTCATTAATTATGGAGTAAGTGGCTCTATGTGTACATTACTGAGCTTTAAGCTCTTTCAGACTGGCCACTCTGGTCACAACGCTTTTATCTAATCATGCATATCAATGTGATGCATCAAATTATAAAATATGCCATCAATAACATTTAATCATGATGCACAATCAGATTCGCATATTCAACGGGCCTAAGTCCGACATTTAACTTTTCGTTGAGTATACGGATATCTTTCAGATTCTTATGCAAACAAAACACTCCCAATACATTCCCAAATATCAAACTCCTCGGACTCTTAATGTCCAAAATTGTCATAATCAAATCATTAACAGTTCAATAACTGGAGTCAAATAGAAATAATAAATCCTAGTGAGAACATCTAGGTTACTCACAGTACGATCCAGATTATGCTATTACCTAGATGATCTAACAATGCCAGAACGATGGCGTTCATCTCGAACGTTTAAAATCATATAATTCACATTACAAAGTTGATCAATCAAATACATATTCAATCATGCACATATATATGTGTCATATTCAATGCATGCTCAATGACTTTCCTGGGTATGTTTCCTTAATCACAATTCATAATCATTCAAACATTGTCACTTTAATATGTCTTGTTTACACTTAGGTTTATACCTCATTTAACTTGTTTAATCTAAATTCATCAATCAATCATCAAACTAGTTCATTTCAAGCCTAAATGCATCATAGGATAGTACCTTATCGTTAGTTGTTTTAAACATCACTTAAAAGAGAAGTATTCACGTTCAAGCCTTGCCCATGATCGTGGTGGACATTGCCACCATCGTGATAGAACCTTATGCAACAGCCCACGATCGTGCACTGAAGGCCACTATCGTGCCCTGCATTGTTTCCTCCAATTCTCCACGAATTTCACCTATTTAGAAACATTATTTACACTTCCAATTTTCCAAAATTCATGCTTATTTATACAACCACATTTAGGTCTGAATTATACTCCAAATTTAGCTCAAAATCATCCAATTGATAGCTCATAAATCATGATTTTTATACATTAAAAATCAAACCAAAAACTATCATACATTATCATGCATATAGTCCCAATTCTTTCTCAATTCAAGAACACTATACTAACATCTTCCTTTAGCATAAATTCACCTTTAATATACTTCAAATCTAGATCTACTTCATCCATAAATCAATCTATAACCCCATGGTTTTCATACTCCAAGTACAAGCATAAAAACTTCCAAATTTATTCAACATATTTCCATCACATATTATCACGAACTTCATATGCATTTTCATTCCAATTCAAGCATCATTCTCATACTACTACGCATGCCATAAAGATCATATTGTTACTTACTTAATAGGCTTCCAATTTAGTTCAAAACATCAAGATAATCTATCCCTTCAAGCAAGCAAGATCATCACAATTCCAAGGTGAAAATAGATTGATTTTCAGCAGCAAGATTAAGGTAACATTCGGCTGGTTCTTGGATATTTGGTGAAGGATTAAAATGTGAATTTCATGTAACAATTTGAGTTAGGGTTCAAGCAAAATATAGAGAGAAGATGGATGCTATTTCAGTGGAGAAATAATGAAGGAAGCGGCAGAAACTTGGTTGCTAGAACTTGCTTCATCAACATGCTAGGTGTCATCAACTTACGAAGACATATGTCTTAAGTCACAGAATCCATGTATCAACCTAATAAGCTGCCATTTATCCACACACTAAACTGCCATATGTCACCAATTAATTAGTCCACATGTCTCCTAATTATTGATCCATTTGTCAATTAATTACTAGTCTATTTGTCACTTATTAAACTATGCCAAATGTCACTCAATTATAGGCTTAATCATCTTAATTTTCCATGTTTCAAATTATCTAACCACTTGGCATTTTTCCTAGTCCAAATGTATATGGTAATTTATCAATCTCCCAATTAATAACAATTAATTCCAAATTACTAATTGGAATCAAATCAAATCAAAATTTAAGACATAACAATTCATAATTCACATCTTAGTCATTTTAAAATCTTTCATACCCCGGGACATATCAATTGAGTGCATATGTTATTTTTGTAATGTGTACAAATATCAATATTCGTGTGTATGCTCATGGTATGCATGTGAATGCAATGCTTTTAATGCTATTACTCATTCACAACGATCTAAGGTTCTAACCCTAAGCATGTTCCAAAAACTGAATATTACATAACTATTAAAAACAAATATTATATTTCTTTAGTTCAAGATGTGATGGAAAAATTTTTAAAGGCTTTAGTGTTCATTAAGTTAGACATACAGAATCTATATTGACAAGTGTAGATTGTTAATGGTGACAAGAAAAAGATGACTTGCCTAACTCAGTATGGATTAGATGAAAATTTCGTTATTCGATTTGAATTGACAAATGCCCTACAACATTTTGCAACTTAATGAATGAAATTTTTTATGAATTTTTGGTTATCTGGATGATATTGTGGTCTACAATATTAATATGACAAAACATATATAACAATTAAAGAGAGTGTTCGAGTGGTTATGACAAGAAATTTTTTTTGTAAAGATGGAGAAATGCGAGTTTGCACAATCAATAATTAATTTTCTAAGACACTTGGTGAGTAAGGGCTAAGTGTGGATGGATCCTAAAAAGGTACAAGTAATTGTTGATTGATAGGTCCTGAAAATGGTGTGAGAACTTCGTAGTTTTTTTGGCTTGTCAAATTACTATCTTCATTTCATTATGAGAAACCGAAGAAAGTTATGCCTTTGAAAATTTTATTGATGAAGAAACAAGAGTAGTGCTTATTAGATACATATTAAAAAGCCTTTAAGAAGTTAAAGCCTGCCATTTCAATATAACCTGTGTTAACGTTGCTTGGCAAAGTTATGATGCAAGAAGGACATATTATTGCTTTTAAAAGTCATAAGCTTAATGGTGTTGAGCAACAATATTTGATCCATGAGAAGGAGATATTGGTGATAGTTCATTATCTTAAAGCTTGGAAAGCTTACTTGTTGGGAACTAAGATCATTATTTGTACATATACTATTGCTAATACTTTTCTTAGGACCAAAAAGAAATTATTTATAAGACAAGCCTGGAAGCATAATTTTCTTATTGAGTATCACTCCATAAGGGAGCACAAACTAGGGAGGCATAATTATGTAACTGTGCATTAAGTCAGAAAAAAGTCTTTGCAACTTTATATGATATCACACGAGTCGAATCAGACTTGCACCTATATTCTAAGTGTGCAATAAGTAAAGAAAGAATGGTGTGGTAAAATAATTTTAGCTAGATTATAATGGGTTGTTGATGACAAAAGGTTGCCAATTATATGTGCACAATTTTGGTTCCTTGTAGGAAAAATTGATAAAAGATATGTTTGATTCATAGTGGGTTGGTAAAGTTCAAAGAATTCTCTCACTGCTTTCCCATTCTTACTATTGGCCAAAGATAGAGAATGACATAAAGTTATATATTAAAACTTTCCTTGTTTATCAATTAGTTAAACTTGAAAGAAAGGAGTAGGATTGTTGTAGTCCCTGCCCATTTCAAAAAAAACCTTAGATGTTGGTTTTAGTGAACTTCATTAGTGGACTTCCAAAGGTGGATGACGTGGCTTCATTCATGGTATAATTGATAGGTTCTCCAAGGATGTAGTCTTTATGCCAACTCCACCTTCATGTCCCTCAAATATTGTTGTAGAGCTTTTCTATAAGAATGTTGTGAAGAACTTCAGAGTTCTGGCTAATATAGTAAATGATTGAGATGCTTGATTTATTGTTTGAATTTGGTCATTCCTTTCTAATATGAAGATGTGTAACTTAAAGTTTTCCACCGCAAATCACCTATAAAAAGATGGCTAAATGAAGAGATTCAATAGCTTATTACAGGAATAATTTTTTCATTATATAAGTGCAAGTCAACAAAATTGATCAAGTTTATTTGATACTACACAATTCTATTATAACTTACATAGATCCCCAATTACGGGGAAGAGTACCTTTTAGATTGTCTTATGAAAACAACCCCCTATTCCTTTAGAGATTGCATAAAAAAGTCAGGAGGAAAATGCTCAACAACTTATTGGTTTATTAGGGAAAAATAAGAACTATAGGATGAAGTAGGGTATAGTCTTCCTAAAGCTTCCAAATGGATGAAGAAGAATATGGATCTATTAAGAAGGCCTCTTAAATTCAAAATTAGGGATAAGCTACTTTTTAAACTTACTTCTCATATTTGGAAGAAAATTAGTAGCAAGTAAGACCATCAGGGCTTAGTACCAATGTATGATGGGCCATTTGAGATCCTTAAAAAGATTAGGAATATGGAATATTAACCTAAGTTACCCAAACAATTAAAGGTACATCTAACTTTTCGTGTTAGTTTCCTTAAACTATATTATGAAGATGTAGCAAATCTAAGTAAAAGTTAAGCAATAAGGGCTCCACCAGTTGTAAGGAAATAGTTTGACGAACAAAATGAGAAGATTTTGGATCATCAAACAATAGGCTAACACAAGAAGAATCGAAGAATAGAATTCTTAATTTAGTGGAAGAACAACCCAATTTTGGAAGCTACTTAAGAGAGTATGAAGTTTGAGCGAAACACTAACCATCAAACACTTGAGAGAAATGAGTAAAAACCGTGAGGAAGATTCATTTTTCATATAGAGTTAACTTTGAGTGATGGTGCCAATTGTTAAGTTTGCTTATGTACATCAACGAAAAAAGTAGTTATGATATGTGCAGTAATTTGATATTTGAGTTGGCTTAAATTTAAGGGATTGTATACTTTGATCTTTGTGAAAATGAAGTAATAGAATTGATTGGTTGTATTTATTTTTGCTTGAGGACAAGCAAAGATTTAAGTGTGGGGATGTTGATAGTTATGCATTAGTCTATGTTTTTTCTAAGTAATTGGCATGTGTTTCTTGCATAATTGTTGATTACTGTTATAGTTTAGGATTCATTTTATATGTTTTCATTTAGTTTGATTTCCATTGTTGTTCTTTTATGTTTGATTTTAATTTATGGTAAGAATTGATTATTTTTATGTGGGAAGGAAGATTGAGCAACTTGGAGATTGAGCTAGAGATCAAAGAGGAGAAGAGAAGAGTAGATGCTCTGTTGCCAATTCCTACGATCGTGGGAATTATAATCCAAGATATTATGTGGGGCTTTATTAAACTTAGGATTTTTGGAGTATTAAAAGAGAATTAAGCTTCCATCATCAAGAGAGATTAAACCCCTTCTAAAGAAACACCATCCTTGAGTGAAGAACACATGTTTTTAGCCTTGAGGAAGGATTGAAGTCAAGGATTATCTTTAAGATTGGGGAAAATAGCACATTAACACTACAATTTCCAGATTTTGGCAAAAAAGAGGAGTTCCTTTATTCAATTTTCTGTCAATTTTACTTCTTCTATTCTTTATAAAATGGTTTACTTAAATGTTGATGATGTTATGGAAACCATGATTGGTTGATTTAGTTTTAGGGATTTCTTTTGAATTGTTTTTTTAAAACTCTTATTTTATTGAATTGAATGAAGTTGTCTTTGATGATTGTTGATTATTTTTATATCTTGCAATAAATCGAGAGAGTGAGTAAGATTATTTGTGTAGGATTGTACAACGAGAGTTGGCAGCCTATAAACATACAATCATCAAGTCAATTGATTGGTTAGAAGAGAGATCTTGGCGAATTCAATTGATCACCCATAGGATAGTTTAATAACTAGTTGAATCAGTAGAGTCATTGGGTAGGTTGAGAGATCGTTCAATCGATTCCTGTTAATTTGATTAGGGATAAATAGTTACACCTTGAGAGATGGTAATTAGTATATTCGGAAATCTAGGGTGAGCACAATTCAATCAATAAAATAGGAAGGCGATAAAATAAGGAAAAAGTAATCTCTAACATTTAGATTCTTGAATTTATATTTTCTGCAATTGCGATATTGTCCATTGTTTACATTAGTCTTTTAATTTTAATTTAATTTTCCAGATTATTTGCATTTAATAATTTCGTTTATCAAACAAAGCAGTGTCTAAATTAAGTAGTGTCTAGGCATCAATCCCTGTGAGATCGATATCTGCTTTTTTTAACTACAAGTCATGACCAGTTCACTTACGGTTTTTTAGCGTAAAACAAGTAGATAGGTTTTACCTTCAACAAGTTTTTGACGTCATTGCCGGGGATTGATTGTTGAGCATCATGTCTAATTTAGATTACTTTGTTTTAAGAGTTTTTGATACTTTTCCTTGTGTATTTGCAAGTGCATGAATACAAGTGATTGAAGACGAATTCCACGACATTAAGAAACACGAAAGAGAAATAAGAAGGGCAAAGCATCTAAATTTTTCAAATCAAAATATGGTTGAAGAAGGAGAGCAAGGAGGACCAGAGCGAACATTAATGGATTTCATGAGACCAAGGTTTAGTCCTCAAGGAGTGGCGAGACCAGTAATCCAAGAAAATAATTTTGAGATAAAGCTGACGCTTCTCAACATTCTCCAAAACAGTGTGCAGTTCTATGAGCTATCCAACCAGGATATGAATGCCCACATCGTAAATGTTTTGAAGATCTGTGACACATTCAGATTCAACAGAATGTCTGACGATGCGATGAAGTTGCAACTATTTTCATTCAAGTTGAAGGATCAGGCTAAAGTATGGTACAATTTTTTAAATCCAGGCCAGATCACGACTTGGGAGCAGCTCGCCCAACCATTCCTTGCCAAATATTTTCCATTAATGAAGATGGCGAGGATTATCAAGGAGATAACAAATTTCCAGCAAAGCGACGGAGAATGTCTCTAAGAAGCTTAGGAGAGATTTTAAGAACTTCAAAGATGTTGTCCCCATTATAACCTCCCGAAGGAATTTCTGCTTCAAACGTTTTATAATGAAGTGAATCCAAGCATAAGGGACACAATCGACGTAGTAGTCAGAGGTTCACTGCTGAGGAAGACGGTGGAAGCAGCTCATGATTGATTGGAGGAGTTGGCAAGCAACAACTATATGTGGTCGAGCGAGAGAAGTAGATAAGGACAGAACGAGCAAAAAGGTATGATACCTATTGACTCAGTTACTACCTTGTAGGCTCAAATCACGGCTTTGACGAAGCAGCTAAGTAACATGTAAGGAGCGTCCACCTTAGAAGTTAAGGCAATGCAAGCACAATATAAGCTGTGTGGGGAGAACAACCCTAGCTCAACAAAATGTTTTCTATTGAGAGCTGGCAGGATTGAATAGATAAGCTATTTAGGCCAGTTGTAGCGAGGTAATAACCCATATTCGAATACATATAATCCAGGTTAGAAAAAGCACCCGAACTTTTCTTAGAGTAATAATAATGTAGGTGGCCAACAAAGACCACAAGGGCCGCTATCATTCCACCAAGAGCGAATCAAAGCATTGGAAAATAAGTTGGACAAGTTTATGGAGATGTTTAATTCCAAACTGCGGTTCAAGCAGAGAGTTAGAAAAAGTTGTATGAAAGCCAGAAGGAAAATCAATAGAGGATGGAGGCAAAATTTGATCAGATTGTGAAGAACCATGCCTCATCAATCCATAATTTGGAAGTCCAGGTACGTTTATGATGCTTTATTTTCTCAAAATGCAAGTTGCTTACTGAGCAATAATGAGGTTATTCCAAGGGAGCAACTCAAAGCAATTACACTTCGGAGTGGCAAGCAAATGGAAGAACTAAGTGTGAAAAAGGATGGCTAAGAAAAAGAGAATAGTACAGAGATAGAAGAAGAAAGGGGAGAGGGCAGGCCGTATATACCACCACCACCGTACAAGCCCAAACTCCCATATCCACAAAGAGTGAAGCAACATTAGGTGGATACCTAGTTTTTCAAATTTTTAGAGAAACTGAAGAAGCTACAGATTAATTTGTCATTGGTGGAAACTTTGGAGTGCATGCCCAAATATGTTAAGTTTTTGAAGGATATACTCACGCACAAACGTACTTGGGAAGACAATTAGACAGTTACATTGACGGAGAATTGTAGTTCTATTATTTCAAGTCAAATGCGGCTTTACTATTCCATGTGCTGTTGGCAATTTTGAATTTTCTAAATGTTTATGTGATTTAGGTGCAAGTATTAATTTGATGCCATTGTCTATTTTTAGGAAATTGGGATTAGGAGAGGTCAAGCTGACTTCTATGCTAATTCAGCTTGCAGATCAATCAATAAAAAAGCCATTAGGAGTTGTGGAAGACGTATTAGTAAAAGTGGATAAATTTATAATTCTGGTTGATTTTGTTGTGTTGGATTTTGAAGCTGATAAAAATTGTCCGTTAATTTTGGATAGGCCCTTTATGAATACTGGTAGGGCATTAGCTGATGTTCATGAAGGAAAAACTGTGTTGAGAATTGGTGGTGAGTAAGTTAAGTTTAATATGACAAAATCTTTGAAGAAACCGAGGGATGGAAATGTGTGTATGAAAATTGATGTAGTAGATGAGTGTGTGAAGGAAATTAAAGGAGTTGATAAGGTGAATGGAGTAAACAAACATGCAAGTGCGAAGGAAGAAGATGTTTGTGAGGAAGTGGAGCTAGAACAATTAGAGAGAGCTGGAGCACCTACACCACCTTCTACCGTTAAACCCCCCACTTTAGAGCTTAAACCTTTACCTTCCCATTTGAGATATACCTTTTTAGGAAACAACCAAACTTTACCTATAATTATCTCCAATGAATTAAATTGTGAGCAAGAAGAAAAAGTGGTGGAGACTGTTAGGAATGGATGAGAGCTATAGGGTGGCAAATTTCTGATATTTAGAGGATTAGTCCCAATGTGGTGATGCACAAAATTAACTTAGAAGAAGGTTGTAGAACTGTGAGAGAACGACAGAGAAGGTTAAATCCGAACATGCAAGAGGTTGTAAAGAAGGAAGTGGTGAAACTTCTAGATGAAGGAATAATTTATGCCATTTCGGATAGTGAGTGGGTGAGTCCAGTATAGTGTGTGTCAAAGAAGGGTGGCATGACAGTGATAAAAAACAGAGAAGGGGAAAAGATTTTCACTAGGACTATCACAGGGTGGTGAGTGTGCATTGACTATAGAAAGTTAAATTTGGCCACCAAGAATCATTTCCCTTTACCTTTTGTGGACCCAATAATTGAGAGAGTGGCTGGTCATTCTTTTTATGGCTTTTTAGATGGATATTTAGGGTACAATCAAATATTTATGAATTCGGAAGATCAAAAGAAGACCACTTTTACATGTCTATATGGAACTTTTGCATATCGAAGGATGCCTTTCGGTTTATGTAATGCACCTACTACATTTCCAAGGTTCATGATAGCCATATTCACAGACATGAATGAAAACTTTATGGAGGTATTTATGGATGATTTTCCTATTTTTGGAGAGTCTTTTGATCATTTCTTGTTGAACTTAGATAAAGTGCTCCAAAGATGTGAGGATTATATTTAGTTTTAAATTGGAAAATTTTTCATTTCATGGTCCAAGAGGGAGTCAAATTAGGCCATAATTAATTGAAAAGTTACCAGCTCCCTCTAACATCAAGGGTGTCCGAGCTTTTCTTAGTCATGCAGGATTCTACCGACGGTTCATTAAAGAATTTTCCCTCATTGCAAAACCTCTGACTCATCTATTGGTAAAAGATGTGCCTTTTCTTTTTAATGATGACCGTTTGAATGCTTTTAACAGGTTGAAGAAGGCACTCATAATAACACCAATTTTGACATCGCCGGATTGGTCTCTTCTATTTGAGATTATATGTGATGCAAGCGACCATGCAGCTGGGTGTGTACTAGGTCAGCAGAAGGAGAAGAGGTTGCATGTTATCTATTACTCAAACAAGACGTTGACAGGAGCACAATTGAATTATATAACTATTGAAAAAGAACTGCTTCCAGTGGTATTTGCTTGTGAAAAATTCCGTTCTTATTTGTTAGGTTCACAAGTTATTGTGTTTACAGACCATGTAGCATTGCGTTACCTTTTCACCAAGACGGATGCCAAGGCTAAGCTTATTCGATGTGTACTCCTGCTCTAAGAGTTCAATATTGAAATCAAAGACAAGAAAGGAGCAAAAAATGTTGTAGCGGATCACTTATCATGGCTTGAAGTCGGACATCATGAAGAAAAAGAGGAAATTAAGGAAAGATTTCCTTACGAGACTTTGATGATGGTAGATAACCCTTTCTTGCCCTAGTTTGCAGATATTGCAAATTACCTCTCAAGTTGTATTCTTCCATCCGATTTATCATATCAACAAAGGAAGCATTTCTTATTTTAGTGCGTTCATTATATTTGGGATGAACCTGTACTCTATAAGATCTATGCTGATAGTTTAATTCCCAGGTGTGTTCCTGAAGATGAAATGCCCGAGATCTTAACTCAATGTCATAGCTCACCATATGCAAGTCATTATAGAGCTAATAAGACTACTACACGAATTTTAGAGTGTGGATTCTATTGGCCAATTCTGTTTAAGGATGCTCGAGATTTTGTGCTCAAGTGCGATAGATGTTAAAGAGTTGGCAACATATCAAAACAAAATGAAATGCCACTTTTGAATATAATAGAGGTGGAGATAGTTGATGTATGGGGTCTGGACTCCATGGGATCATTCCTTCCTCTGAAGGCAATACCTATATCTTGGTTGGAGTTGATTATATTTCTAGATGGATCAAAGCGATCGCTGCTCAAACCAACAATAGCAAGGTGGTTCAGAAGTTCATTAAGAAGATTTTTATTAGATTTGGGATGCCTAGAGCAATCATAAGTGATGGGGGAAGTCACTTTAACAACAAACCATTTGAGAACCTTCTAAGAAGATACAACGTTTATCATAGAATGGCTACCCCGTACCATCCCCAAACTAGTGGTCAAGTGGAGGTGGTGAATAGAGAGCTGAAAAAGAATTTGGAGAAGACAGTGAACATTTCAAGAAAACATTGGTCAACGAAACTAGACGATGCACTGTGGGCTTACAGAACAGCTTTCAAGACCCCCCTAGGCAAAACACCATATCGGCTTGTGTATGGCAAGGCATCTCATTTACCATTAGAATTAGAGCATAGAGCATATTGGGCAATCAAGAAATTGAATATAGATTGAAAGCTAGTAGGAGAAAAGCAGTTGCTACACCTCAACGAGTTGGAAGAGTTAAGGTATGATGCTTATGAAAATGACAAGCTATATAAAGAAAGGGCTAAGAAGTGGCATGATGGCCATATCAAGAAGAAGGAATTTAAGAGTGGGGATTTAGTACTTTTGTTCAACTCAAGACTTCGACTATTTCCCAAAAAACTCAAGTCAAGATGGAGTGCGCCTTTTAAAATTCTTCAAGTGTTTCCTCATAGAGCTATAAAGCTAGAAAATGATAATAGGGAAACATTCAAGGTCAATAGGCACCGTTGTAAACCATATTATAGAGGGACATATCCACAAGAAAGGGAAGTTATCTATCTCCTATGTTCCACCTTTTCATGAGTATATGTTGAATGGTCGAGCTAATGACTGTAACTTAGCAAGTTTAATTTCTTTTGTTGTTTTTGTCTAGTTTTCGTTTGAGTTCTTTGATTTGATTATTTCCAAATTAAGATTGATTGATGTTCATATTGATTTTGTTTGGATTTTAATTTTTTTTCTTTTCAAAATTCTTGTTGATGATATTATCTTGATGTGTTTGTAGGTTTTGGGATCATGGAGAATTTATTTAGGCTTGGAAGAAGGTTTGGAATTGTGAGGATCACCAATTCCCACGTTTGTGGGAATTGGAGTAATTTCCACAAGCATGGGAAATCCCTCCAGAAAGTTTCTGGAGAGAAAACCCACATCCGTGTGAATTGTAGTGATTTCCAAGGACGTGAGAATCCTCTCTAGAAAGTTTCTGGAGAGGAATCCCACGCTCGTGGGAATTATGGTGATTCCCACGAGCATGGGATTCCCATACTAGAGGAAAACTTAAGTTTCCCTCCCATTTTTCTCTCACCCTATCTTCAAATTTGCATACTCTCTCTCTCCTACCCACGAATTTCTCTCCTCTCACTCTCTAAAACTCTTTAATCTCCCTTTAGATTCTTGTTATGCTCTTCAATTCTTTCATTATTCTTACATTCTTTTCATTTTCATGCATTAATCTTTCCAAATAACAAGGATTTACGTAAGCTTTTTGTTCTCTCTCTCCAAAGCTCGAATTTCACTTTCTCTCTCTTATTCTTGCAGGCTTTTCTATAACAATGGCACCGAAGAAGATGATGGCTCAGAAACCGGGTGACGAAGTGCGCCGTCAAGTTTTCGGTGAAGGCAAAAGTGATATGGCGGCAACTTATCAATCTCGCTTCCTAATTTACTTGAAAGATGGAGGTACGCACTTCTGTCATTGTACGGACAGGGGAATAATCACTCCTAGGTATTTCGATTTTGAATTGTTAGAGGAGATAGGAGTGAGGACAAAGATTGAGCAACTAGCTGACAACATAGGGTGGAATAGGTTCATTTGGTGTGACATGCATAATCACCCTATGATGGCAATTGAATTTTTCACTAGTGTCCGTTATACCCCAAAAATAAATGTGTTTTTGTTTATATTATTTAGTGTTATGTATAAATTGGATTATAATGTCATGCATCATATTTTCAATTTCCAAAATACAAAAGTTTTAGATGATCATCCTGAATTTGATGCGGATTCCTATTGGAAAATTTTAATGGGGGAAGACAATTTTGATTCACACAGTGCACCAAATGCTTTAATACGTAGTGTCGAACATTTGTTGTTGCATAAATTCATGTGTTTAACTGTGTTTAATAAAACTGAAAGTAGTAAATGTTTGGCTAAAGAACTTTTCTTCTTATGGTACATGGATCGCAAGGTTAGAATTAACACACCCTTCATAATTTTTAGATCAATTATTAGTGTTTTCAATAAGAAAAGTTCATATTTTGGGATGGGGCACATTGTTACTACTTTAGCTTATTTTTATAACCATAATTTGGAAGAGGTGCGTACAATGTCACACGATATGTTTGACATATCATTTTTTAGGCGTCTTGAGATTATGGAGGTTGATTCTATGGAACTCTGTAATCCTCATATGCGTACTGTAGTGAAAATAGAAGAAGCATCAGTACAGCTATGTCCTGACCTTCCATATTTCGAGCAACTCAGAATCTAGAGGACGAAGCAGCAGTAGTAGAACCAAGCACATCAGTGGAGGTTAACCAACTCCAACAAACGCTTGAACAAATAGCCACCAACTAACAATGGATAACATCTCAATTAAATAAGCTCAGCACACAAATGCGGACATTATATAAGGAGCAGCGTAGTTTGAAAAAGAGGTTCGTAAACTTCTGTCGGAGGAATAATTTTGAAGCTTCTACACCATCACCATCACCATCACCACCATCTTCAGAATAAGCTTTTCTTATCCCTTAAACTTTTAAATTTTGCTGTTTCTTGTGTGTGAGTGCATTTCATTTCATGTCTATTTGACTTCATATTATTTGTTTATGTACTATGCCTTTTGTTTAGTTCTAATTTCTTTAATTTTGGTTTGACTTCAATATCTTTTGTTTGGTTTAATATCATTCGTTTGTTTCAATTTTTTTTGTTTATGTTGTTTTCATTTTTATTTGGTTTAATGTCATTTTCACTCACTTGGGGGTTGACTTGTCACAATGAGGATAATGTGATCTTTAAATGTGGGGAGGTGACATCAACTTTCTTAATTGCATGTTTTTTACATTGTGTTGAATAGGATGCATGTTTAGGCATACTGTATATGCTTTGTGTCAGCAATGGTGCTTTGTGTTAGCAATGGAACCACATTTGAGTCACTATGATAAATATTGCCATAAGATTCTGTCATGTTAGTTGGAATTAGATTGAATGTATGCTTGAACTCAGATTAGACTATTTAAGTAGAAAGTGAACCATATAGAGTAATGAAAAGTAGTTGGTTACATAAGCTTAGTCACAAATCAACATTTGAACAATAAGGTAGTGTAGAGATGCATAATGAGTTTTCAATTAAGCAAAAGTGAGGATTGAGCCATATGACTCCATTTATAGTCATTTCATTTCTTTGTTGAGTGTCCTTCCATAGGCTACTACCTTTAGAACTTGCTTTGAATCAGTTTGAGTCTACTAGATGCATGGTTAATAGAGATGATCTAGGCCCCTTTTGTGTTAACCCTTGGCTTAAATGAATTACCCGTTAATTATCCCTTGCTACCCTCATTGAGCCTTAACCTTTTGTTTATGAAACACCTAAAATTTTAAAACTTTAAACTCCATTATCCTACCTTTTTCACAGGCTTAGTAGAGTATTAAGTAAAATATTAGTTGGGATTGTGTGAAATTTTTATGGAGACAAATTGAGTACATTTCTACTTATGGACTATATTTTATATAGTGCTAATTTTGACTCATAGTTCTTCCATATATGAAAAAATGAAATGAAATGAAAAAGAAAAGAAAAGAAAACAATTGAATATTATCAATAAGTGCAGAATATTAGTTATATTTGTATGTCTCATAGTTATGTTTAGTTATCCCATTTTTATCTGCTTTATACTTTACTTTTGCTTGTGCTTAACCCTCTTTCCTCTCTTTTGTCCCACTTTAACCCTTACCACATTACAACCCTAAACAAGTCCTTTTGATTTATTTATGCATATGATCATTGTATATGAGAATTGTTGTATTAGCAAGCCTATGATAGCGTAGTTTCCTATAGGAAGTTTGAGTGAAACACTAACCTAACACTTGAGCAAAATGAGTGAAAACCGTGAGGAAGATTCATTTGTGCATCTTTACTTATCTTTGAGTGATTGTGTCAATTATAAGTTTGCTTATGTACATCAATGAAAAAGTAGTCATGATATGTACATTAACTTGATATTTGAGTTGGCTTGAATTTGAGGGAGTGTATATTTTGATCTATGTTAAATAAAGTGGTAGAATGGATTGGTTGTATTTATTTTGCTTAAAGAAAAGCAAAGATTCAAGTGTGGGGATATTGATAGGTGTGCATTTGGATATGTTTTAATAGGTCATTAACACGTGTTTTCTTGCATAATTGTTGTTTATTATTCTAGTTTAAGATTCTTTTTTCATGTTTTCATTAAGTTTGATTTTCAGTGTTATTCTTGTGTGTTTGATGCTAATTGATGGTAAGAATTGATTATTTTTGTGTAGGAAATACGAGGGAGCAACTTGGAGGATGGATAAGAGATTAAAGAAGAGAAGACAAGATGAGTTCATCTGGGACAAATTGTCATATTCGTAGGAATCAGGCAAATTCCCATGGATGTGGGAAATCACAATAGAAAATGAAGAGTGTTTTTGCTTATAATTCTCACGCTAGTGGGAATCATGTAGATTTCCACGGGCTTGGGAATTGAAATCCGAGGCAACCTGTGAGGCTTCATTAAACCTAGGATTTTTGGACTATAAAAACATCATTAAGCCTCCATCTTCAAGAGAGACGTCACCCATATGTATAAACACTATCCTTAGGTGAAGAACACATGTTTGGAGCATCGAGGAAGGATTAAATACAAGGATTATCATTAAGATTGGGCAAAATAGCACACGAACACCAAAATTCCAAATTTTGGCAAAGAAGAGAAGGAGTCTTATATTCAATTTTCTGTCACTTTGATTTCTTCCTTTCTTTGTAAAAATGAT
>JAOTAY010000001.1:7580048-7593116 GCA_025629805.1 Erythroxylum baracoense
TTTCAATTGTGTTAGTTTATGTGTTTAATTATTTTTATGGGTTAGTATGAGTCTTTGAGCTTAAATGTTATATTTTTAAGGTACCTTGATGGGTTTGTTAACGTTTTAGGATAAACGGGGAAGAATGGTAAAGTTTTGGAAAGTTTTGGGCCAAAACACAGCCTATAATCGTGGCACAATAGGCCACGATTGTGACAGAAAGAGGTGAGCTGAAAGGACCTTGGCCAAGATCATACACTTTGGACCACGATCGTGATAGAAAGCTACGTGCCAGGCCACAATCATGACAGAAAGGTTTTGGTGCTGGTCACAATTGTGGTAGGCAGGGCCACGATCGTGGCCTATGTTAGACTGATACAAAAACTCAAATTTTGCGAGATTTTCAGACCGTTTTGACCCCGGATTAAACCTAGGGCTTCCAAGATATAAAAAGAACATTAAAAGACAGAAAGAGCAGCCTTGGACAGAGTTTTTCACAACAACAAATTCAGAACCCTAGAGAGCTATTAAGAGATTCGAGGAAGGAGACGAAGGAAAAGAGATAACGGAGACAAAGCTTGACGGGAAGTACTTCCCAGAACAGATAGTTTCCCGTCATCGCTGTCTCCACAAGTCTGTTCCGAGCATATTTTCCAATTTATTTCAGTTTTGTTGATGTATGAAATTGAGATAGTTGTCAAGAATATGTTATATCGAATGTCGATTTTTATCTAAACTCACCTTCGAGATTTGATTCTTGAGATTTATGAAATTTGATTCATTGTGTTTTATTTGAGTTATTTTGTGATTCAATATCTATTCAAAATAATTCAGCAATAAACTGAGAGGGTGAGCCAAGTGAATATCATCAATTGGGGCTAACAAGAGTTAGGTAAATTGATAGATAAGATGTGAATCAGACCAATGAAATCGTGGAACGATAGATCGAGCATAGGTTCCCGGAAGGTTAATAGACAATTTTAGAACTAATTTAGGTTTTGGGTCAATTGTGAATCGAGATATCACAATTCTATAATTTAAATTAAGGAATATTAATTAGGGTTTAAAGATTATAACTCGAGATAGAGTAATTCACCCTAGGACTGTCTAGACCCAGTAACTCGATAATTGCATAAATGATTAGATTTTTAGTAATTTTGGATTAAAGTATGATTTGCTACTTGTTTATTATTTCCAACATTTAATTCTTGTAATTGATTGATTGATTGATTAATTTTTTGCATTGTTTGTTTATTTTAGATTGTTGCATTTTAGTTCCACCTTAGATTTTAAGATTAGATTACCCCTCCTTGTGGGATCGATATCTTAGGTACTACGCGAACGACCCGTGCGCTTATAGTATTGTCTAGGTTAAAATAATAAAACTCAGCACATATAAACCTGTGATCAAGTTTTGGCATCGTTGTCGAGGAAGCAATAGTTTAGTTCTTTAGTCTAAGGCTTTTCCACTTTCTTTTGTTTTTAAATTAATTAAAAAATCATAGAGGATGTGTATTATAACGAGCAAGGGACATTTGCGGAGTTTAATAAGCCCCAGTTTAGTTGAGGAAATCATCATCCTTATATGAACCCATACACTTCGAGATGGCAAAATCACCCAGATTTCTATTGGTACAACAATGCAAGTACTCACATGGGACATCAAGACTTGTTTGAATTTCAGTAAGATGAACCTAGTTCATGGGAATCCAAACTGGACAAAATCATGGATAAGCTTGCAGATATGGAAGAGAACCAGAAGAGATTGGAAAAGAAGTTTGAGCAAGTAACTGAAGATCATGTCTTTTCTATTCACAATCTAGAGGTTCAAACAGGTCAGCTTTCTAGGGAATTTTGTAAGCAAAGTGTGTAAAACTATTTGCGTAACATGAATGTAAATTCAATAGAGCCATCTCAGGCTATCACACTTAGGAATGGGATAGAGCTAGAAGAACTAGCAAGAAATCAAGCTAAACCTGACCTTAGAGAAGACTAAGAAATCAAATAAGAGGATGAAGAAAACTATGCCAACCATCCCTATTATTCACCAGTTCTTAATATACCATATGTGAACATTGAAAATTTTTGGGGAGATGATCAGGAAAAGAACTCTATCTTTTGGAATGATGATGATCAAATGACATTCAACATGAATGATATAATTAAGACTATGAAGGTTAGTAGCTCATTCAGGATAATTGATGTGTTCGAATCTTCTGAAGAACAAGAGGACGAAGAACAACAGGCAATAGACATAGAGTTTGAAGAAGCAATGAAAGTCTCTATTTGTGAAGTGAAAGAAGTAGAGGAAATGAAGCTGATTAAGGAATAAAGAAAGAAACTCTCCTTCATACAGGACAAATTTTTGGATTCAATGGACAATCCAGGGAGTTTTGTTATTCCTTGTTTTGTTGACAATTCATTTAAACGAAGGACATTATTGAGCCTAATTGGTCTTCATAATGTTATCAACATTATCCTTCTGATCATCTTGGCTACAAAACTGCTATTGAACGGAAAGGGTGGAAGCAAGCCACTCATAATTGATCCTGGCTAAGTTTCCAAGGAAAGAGCGTCAAGCTACTAACGTTAAAAGAAGTGCTGCATAGGAGGCAACCTATAGAAAATTAGTTTCTTGTTTGTTTTGTTAGAACATTTGAATTCCATAGTTAGGGTTATTTTTGTTTCCAAATAAAATCAAGAAGGAATAGAGTTTCGAAATATGTGGATGATATATCAAGAATGAAAAGAGAAGTGAAAGGGGCTGCGAAACAATTAAGAAATGAAATGGGAAAGATTGGAAAAAGAACAAGGAAAGAAAAATCAAGGAGGGGTGGAAAGTCGCTGGCTACGATCGTGGCATAGGGGAGCACGTAATTTTTTAATGAAATTTTTACCATTTTACCTTTTAACCACCTATATAATTAGTTCTAACTTCACTTTTACATTCACTTTCATTTTCACTTTATCTCTCTAGAGTTCAAGTATACAAAAGCTCTCACTTCTCTCTAAAAATTTTCAACTTCCAAATTCTACTCAATTATGCCACACATTAAACAATCAGCCCAACAGGAACCATATGGACAATAGCAAGTTGTGGGATATGGACGAAGAAATCGTGCAACAAACTTTGGCGTGCCCTTCCCAATCTACACAGAGGAGGAAGGTACTTGTTTTCGATCCCTTCGTGCTAGATAAATTGTGGTGCCTAAGCACTTTGATTTTGACACGCTTAATAGGCTAGAATTGCTTGGGTGAGTTGAAAACCTAGCTGAGAGGATTTAGTGGGCTCAATTTATACGATTTCAATTTCCTATTTATAAGGAGCTTACACTGGAATTTTTCACTTCCTTGACACATAACCGTAAGAATCTAAAAGAATTGTGGTTTAGGTTGGGAGGATGCACCTATGAATTAAATGTCGAAATCATGTGCGAGATGTGTGGATTTCCCGAATCTACCATCCTCAACAATCATGAAGACTTTTGTCCTTCCCAGTACTTGAATGACCTTACTGGAATTGAACAATTTCATGCAAAGAATGCTCATAAAAACATTATAAGGTCTTATGAACACTTATTACTGCACAAATTTACGTGTCAGCTAGTTTTTGATAAAACCGAAACCAACAAGTGTTCCACAAAGGAACTTTTTATGTTATGGTGCATGGACCTCAGTATTCCAATCTGCACATCCACCCCATTTGTTGAATGCCATTGTTGCGACTCCGCGCAAGAGAAGCAACAATCTAGGAATAGGGTATATAGTGTCTACCATTGTAGAATATTTTGGCGTGAAACAGAGGGGATTAACTGTTCATCTTTTGGAATTCTTAAACCATCATCACTTATGGCGAGCTGAAATCTTTAAGTCCCATAATATGGAACTTAGGGATATCAGCCAAAAGACACATGTTCTAATTAGGGCAAGCCAGGCAAGCTCGACCTCAGTGTCACATAGGTAGGCACAAGAGGAATCTACTAGTGAAGAATCCGAGGAAGAAGAAGATGAATAACCAGGTTGCAAGAAGGTTTTGGATGCAATCTTCGAAACCAACAAGACACTTGAGGAAACTACCCAGACACGAAGATGCTAGAACTGGGATATTCGTTGGATCCACCAATATTTCGAGGCTCAGGGCGTTTAATTACTGCCTCTGACACCATCACCACCTCCATCTCTATAGGATTTATGTCTAACCCAATTTTTCCATTCAGTTATTTTTCTTTTACAAATTAGCCTTTAGTTCTAATTTTTATGTTTATTTTTTTGTTTACTTTCAATTATATTATTTCTTGTCTTTTATGTGTTGTGTGCTCTCTTCTCATATTGAGGACAATGTGTTGTTTAAGTGTGGGGACGGATTATGTGTTTTACTTTTGAATGTGATTTTTTCATATTGTATGATAGTTATTAAGTTGCATCTTGTGAATTGTTTGAATGTGTCAATGGCTTAAATGGAGTGGAATTTATTTAATTCTAAACATAGTCTATTAGGTTGTAAATATTCATTAGCTCACAAAGTTAGTGAATTAGGAGTCTTTGGATAAATATACAACTTAATTAGGATTTAGTGTAAATTTAGCACCTTATAGGTTGTCACATTCATTTATAATTTAAGGTCTTTTAACTTAAGTAGCTTAACTAGTATTTTTTGTAGAAATGAGTAGCTTAAACAACAAGGTAGGTAATAAATGTTTTAAATAAAAATTTTGTTTTTATTAAATAAATCACTATTCCACTAGCCTTCGGGTTATGAATAAAGCTAGTAGCTAGTTGAAAATGTGATATAGCTGAGTAACCGGATCGACACACATCACAAATGTGTGCCTTCGCGTCAAAAAGTTATAATGACGTTTCAACCAAGCTGTGTAATAAAAATATGACTTAGTTGAGTAACCAGATTGACATTCATTACCAATGTTTGCCTAAAAAGACTAATTCGATGTTCAAAAAAATAATTAAAAAATTTTAAAAATTATGTTCCTTAATAAACATACCGAACTTGTAGTAAGCTCGACTTTTCATGAAAATTTACTTAGGAACAGTTACAGAGTCTGAAAAGACCAAAGAATTATTAATGTGTGTGTATAATTGGAAAGGGTCAACAAGTTAACACTTAGATCTCAATTAAATTGTATATTTAGTTCAAAGCCCCTAGACATAGATTTTTCTTGATAATGATTAGATATAACTTGTAGGATTGTGATTAAGATTAAATTTATTTAATTAAGTCAAAGTCATTGCCTCATTATTGCATTGTGTGTTGTGTGTTTGTTGTTTTGTTTGCTTGAGGACAAGTAAACGTTTTAAGTGTGGGGATGTTGATAGTTGTGATTTGCATTGTGTTTTAGGGTTTGATTTGTTAAGTATTTACCGTTATTTTGAGTGTTTAGTGTATATTTAGATTTCAATTATGTTAGTTTATGTGTTTAATTGTTTTATGGGTTAGTATGAGTCTTTGAGCTTAAATGTTATATTTTTAAGGTACCTTGATGGGTTTGTTAATGTTTCAGGGTAAACAGTGAAGAACAGAGAAGTTTCGGAGAGTTTTGGCACAACAGGTCACGATCGTGACAGAAAGAGGTGAGCTGAAAGGACCCTGGCCATGATCGTGTACTTTGGGCCACGATCATGACAGAGAGCTACATGCCAGGCCACAATCGTGCACTTCGAACCACGATCGTGATAGAAAGGTTTAGGTGCTGGCGTCGATTGTGGCCTGCATCGGGATGATACAAAAACTCAAATTTCTTAAGATTTTTCGTACCGTTTCGACCCTAGATTAAACCTACGGTTTCCAAGATAAAAAAAGAACATTACAAGACAGAAAGAGTAGCTCTGGATAGAGTTTTTCATATCAGCAAATTCAGAACCCAGAGAGCTATTAAGAGATTCGAGGAAGGAGACGAAGCTTGACGAGAAGTACTTCTCAGAACATGTGGTTTCCCGCCTTCACGAGTCCGTTCTGAGCGTATTTTTCAATCTATTTCAGTTTTGTTGATGTATGAAATTGAGATAATTGTCAAGAATATGTTATGTTGAATGTTAATTTTTGTCTAAACTGACCTTCGAGATTTGATTATTGAGATTTATGAAATTTGATTAATTATGTTTTATTTGAGTTATTTTGTGATTCAATATCTGTTCTTAATAATTCAGCAATAAATTGAGAGGGTTAGCTAGGTGAATATCATCAATTTGGGCTAACAAGAGTTAGGTAAATTGATAAATAAGAATTGAATCAAACCGGTGAAATGGTGTAACAAGAGATTGAGCATAGATTCCCGATAGGTTAATAGACAAATTTAGAACTAATTTAGGTTTTGGGTCAATTGTGAATCGAGAGATCACAATTCCATAATTTTAATTAGCATTTAAAGATTATAACTCAAGAGAGAGTAATCCACCTTAGGACCGTCTAGACCTGATAACTCGATAATTACATAATTGATTAGATGTTCAGTAATTTCGGATTAAAAACCCCTTTCTCTCAATTGGTGGTTCATAGGTTGATTTTGGATTGGGCTGTATGATTTGCTACTTGTTTATTATTTCCGACATTTAATTCTCATAATTGATTGTTTGATTGATTAATTTTCTGCATTGTTTGTTTATTTTAGATTGTTACGTTTTAGTTCCGCCTTATATTTTAGGATTAGATTACCCTTCCTCGTGAGATCGATATCTTAGGTACTATGCAAACGACCAGTGTGCTTGTGGTATTATTGAGCTTTAAATAGTAAAATTTAGCACATGTAAACCTGTAATCAGGCAACCTAACATCTGATGAGACAAATATTCCACTCTTCTGAATATTGATTTCCAATCAAGACCAACTAAAGAAAGTCTGCATCATGTTCGTTAGCATTTAGATTGACTAATGGTTTGTCTTATAAAGGAGTATTAAGTCATCTGCATATAGCAAATGAGACAGATTAAGCTCTCTGCATTGATAATGGTATTGAAACCTTCCATTGCATTCCATAAGTTTTGAAATAAGTCTAGAAAAACCCTACATAGCTAAGGTGAGTAGGTAATGGGAGAAAAGGTCCCCTTACCTAATCCCTCAAGCATTTTTAAATGGTAATGAAGGAACACCATTCACCAAGATACTTAGGGAAGTGGATTTAATGCATTGGATAATCCAGTTTTTGAATTTATTAGTGAACCCTATAACTTCCAAACATGCTTGCAAACTAGACCAACTGATGATGTCATAAGCCTTGAACAAATCAATATTTAGCACATAACTTTTAATGTGTTTACCTAACCGATAATCCCCCGGAATCTCTTGAAGAATGAGAATGTTATGACCTATACTTCTCTCAGCTAAGAAAGCCCCTTGAGCCAAATTGATGATCTCTGTCAAGCTTAGTTTTGGTCTTGAGGCTAAAAGTTTTGCAATAGTTTTATAAATTGTGGTATAGCAAGACATAGGTCTGAAGTCTGATATAGTTGTAAGATTTTTCTTCTTTGGGATGAGGCAAATAAAGGTGTGATTCACTTTTCGCAACATCTAGCTAGAGGAAAAAAATTCAAAGATTACATCAGTAAAAAAGGGACCAATAATGTCCCATATTTTTTAGGAAAAACCAGTAATGAAGCCATCTGATCCAAGGCATTTTGAAGCATTAAGACTGAAAAGAACATCCCTAACATCTTGAGGAGTGACTAGAGCTACTAACATATCATATTGAGACTCGTTAAGAGTGAACTCCAATACATCTTTCATATTAAAATGCCTCTACTAACCTCCTGTGCTTCCCATTAACTGTTGGAAATATCCTCTAATATATCTGGTCAGTTCTTGATGTTCTGCAAACACATTCCCACCATTATCTTTCAATTCAAAAATTGTATTAATATTTCTCTTGGCAAGAAGAGAGGCGTTAAATAACTTATTATTGGAGTCCCCATCTTTAAGCCATATATGTCTAGCTTTCTACTTTAAAATATAATTATGAATAGTCAGCCCTTCCTAGTAGTCTTTCAGCCTCAAAATCTCAATGTTTCTCAAGCCTCCTAAGCATCAACCAATTTCTACTTCAAGTCATTGAGGTTTTTGTTCTTCACCTTTATGAACTATTTAACTATATGTTTGACCAGTTTTAGTTTTTACTTGAGCTGGAAGCCTCATAGTTCCCGTACCTTGTGCTTCCAGCAACTACTAATTATATCCATAAAACCATCTATCTAAGTAGTGCCATTAAAAAATCTAAAGGGTGCTCCAACTCTAACCCTTTCATTCATCTGCTGAATAAGAATATAGGAGTGATATGAAAATACATTATCATCAAAATATACACAAGTCTGTGGAAAGTGAGTGAGCCAAGAATTGTTCACCTAAGCTCTATCCAATTTCTTCCTTATCAATATGGCGCCTTATTATTTGTATAACTAGGTGAATAATCTACCTGTTCCCCTCAAATTTAGTAGATCCACAGTTTGGAAAAACTTTGCAAGCTTTTACCGGTGCCATTTATATAACCAGCTCCACATTCAATTTAATTGGAAATCAAAGAAAAATTGAAATCACCAACTACTAACCAAGGATTTTGTATATCTGAGTGGATAAGTTAAAGATCATTCCATAATTTCTCTCTTTAGAAATAAAATTTTGAGACATAGATGAGAGTTACTTCAAAAGGAGAAGAATTTGCTTTTAACTGACAATGAAGATGTATAAACTGGTCACTAAGTTTGCTACGCTTAACCTCAATGCAATCAGAATTGAATAAATAGATAACATGACCATTATAGTGGTAGGAATGATTAGTAATTGTCTACCATTGAGTGCCCCGAAAGATTAGTCCCAGCTATACAAAAGTGGCCTTTATTTTAGTCTTAAGAGTCTAACTAAAAAAGATTTCCTATCAGCCACCAACTCCTTCACCATAATGTTTTTTCAAAGGGCCATTTAATCCTCTAGTATTCAACACAAGTATTGTCATCTAAGGAGAAACCCGTTTGGACTTAGCTTTTCTCCTAGCTAACCTTCTTCTAGAGTTATTAGGAGTTGTTTGAGGAGTATCTACACCCCCTTTTATGCTTATTTTCCCAACTTGTATCACTTCTAGGTTGTTACTCTCCTCCTGCATCTTAGAATTATCCTTTAGACCTTTTGCAGACTGAACATTTGCCACAATAGCCTAATTACCAACTAACAAGCTTTGATCAATGCAATTCATCCCCTTTTAAATAACTATCTGATTGTTACTGACCTCCTACACATTATTAGTATCTTGCCTATCATCTACAGGCTGAGAATTCAACCCATTATCTACTAGAACTTGATTAAAATTTACTATGTTCTGATTCATAGTAGCATAATCAAATGTATGTCTCCCTTCATCCCTAACTTTCAATATTTATTGGTGATTTACTCTAGTTTTTAGTCTGTAACCTCTATGTAGGCCGCTGATCAACAGCCTTACTTTCCAGCTCCATTGAATCTTGTTCAAGCCCCAATATCTCCTCCTACCAGCTCGTTTTGAATTGTCTCCCTGATGGTACCCATTTTTTAGTATTGTTAAGGGTTTTCATAGATAAGATATTTTGATTTCAGAATTCATCAACTCCCCATCAGCACCAAGTTTCAAGATTGATAGAGTATCTGGCAGACTAGCATTTCTATATACTTCCACACATATCTTAACGTAACCAATTCTCTCTATACTAGATCCATGCATAACAGCTTACCCAAAAAGCTAGCTAAAAAACTCAGCCCTTTAACGTTTCATAGCTCCAAAGGCGAATTGTGAAAATTAATCAAGATAAGAAAAACTTCAACACATTCTCTTTTAAATTCAACTCCAGGTTTTCACTTTTGAACAAACATTGGTTGGCCCCCTATATGTCATGGCCTTATTTCCATAATTTCATTTAAGTTACTGTCAACTCCAAACTTAAACATCGTGACATCATCCATAAGTAAGATTTTTTCTAAACCTTTCTTACCCTACCTTGAAGAGGCCCATTTGATAATAGGAAAAGTTGGCCTTTTGCTCCAAAAGGAACCAACTAAGGTTGTAGACCATGCCCTCTCTCGAGCTTGCAACAGATCAAGTGGTGGATAGACTATGTCATCCTTCATCACCTCCAGAAAGTGTTTCATCTGAATTCTTGGCTGATTAAATTGGATCTTTTTCTTCCATGCTCCAACAATCTGAGTAGAATTTTTAGAGTTGTTAGAATTGGAAGCACCAAAGTGACTTGCTCCATTGCCAAACATTTTCTGTTGAGTTAACTCCTGAGATAATGCTGGGAATTTATCTAGGGATGTATTAACAGGTTCACCATCCTCAGAATGGACAATAATGGCCTATGAAAGGCCCTACATGGAGGAAGAAACATTTGCCGAGCACAAACTAGCAAGTTGATCCAACTGGAGAAGGCAGGAAGGGAGATTTCCAAAAAAGGAAAATCTCAAGGGTAAAAAATTCAAATCAGAAGAGAAAAGTTGGAGAAAATCATTACTTTATTAGAAGTTAAACTAATATCTGTGTTTTTTTCTTTAAGATTAATATCGTAGAACATATGATATTATGAGGGTTTTAACCTCATTTTTTGTAGTAATGTCATATTAAATCCACTATAAGAATTTATAGAAAACATAGTATTCTGAATCTTTTTAAGCATTTTTCTTTCAATAAGAGGTTCTTGATTGTAATCTCCATATTTTTCCAATGTTCGTACTATATTATCTATTATTTGATTATCAACTTGAGCGTTAGAATTTCACTCCTTTATTTCAGAATTTGAGGTTTCTTCCTCTTCTATATCTATTACTATAAAAATAATTTCTTTAGAAGAGCATTCTTCAACAACAACAACAATTCCTAGTAATAATCATGTTGTTTAAAGAGGTCTAATAGTATGTAGTCTTACTCTTAACTAGTAGAGAGACTGTTTTCAAATGACCTACATAAAGAGGAGAGAAAGAAAGAAAAAATGGAATACAATACAATAATACTAACAATAATTAATAAATTAATAAATTAATAAATTAATAAATAATACTAATATTAAGAAAATTAATAATAATATTGATAGTAATAATAATATTGTAGTAGTAATAAATAAATAAATAAATAATAATACTAATAATAAGAAAATTAGTAATAGGAGGAGGAGGAGGAGTAGATAGTAGTAATAGCAGGAGCAGCAGTAACAGGAGAAGTAGTAGTAGTAGTAGTAGCAACAGCAATAGTAGCAGCAGCAATAGTAGTAGTAGCAGCAGCAATAGTAGTAGCAGCAGCAGCAGTAATAGTAGCAGTAGCAGTAAAGTAGTAGTAGTAGGAATAGCAACAGCAACAACAGCAGTAGTAGTAGGAGGAAGAAAAAATAATAATAATAATAATATAGTTTAACTACAAGAGGGAAGACTTAAAAGACTTATGAGAGCATTGTTCAAAAGTATTAATTCTAGTGAAATCTTCATTTTCTATCATTTAATTTATTTCATCTATTTCAATTTTCTTTTTATTAAATCTTCGAGGATATTCATTGGCATTGTATCCTTGTTCTTTACAATAATAGCAATGAGATTCTGTTATTCGTAGCATATCATAACACTACATAAAATAAACTAGACTTCTACTATAACAGTGGCGAGTCTAGGTCGATCTCACATAGAGTGTTTGTAAAGCTTTCCAAATAAAAATAATTGATGATTGGGTTATGGTGGAGGTTGGTTTATTGGACAAGAAATAAAATGAAACTAAACTAGTAAAGATAAATTAAAGAAACATGCAAAAATGATGAAATTTGATGAATTTGTTTGGGACTCGATTTTTTGGTTCAATCTCAACCTATACCTAATTAAACATATTTCATTGAATTGTTGTCTTCACGTCTCTCTTTGAACTATCGGTTGTAGGTTAATAACAAGCTCTATTAATCCTCTTTTTCCTTATTTTATAGTTAATTAAGAAGATCTTGTTAATTAACCTTAGCTATCAGATAACCTAGTAGACGCTCTATAAGTTTAATCGGACAACCACCTTACGAATGATAAAAACAGACCAATCTAAGCAATAATCACACAAGCTCAGACTACTTAACTTAGGTTACGTTATCCCTAACAATTTAATACCGTTAGTTTCCACATAAGACTTCAAACACGACTATTACATATCGCATTCAAATTCTAGCCATGGGTCTTCATGAAAAACAATTCAAAATCATTCTCATCCAATACCCAAATACATACAAGATAACGTAATCGATCCAAAAAGAGAGTAAGAATAACAAATATAATGAAAAATATGTAACAAACATAATGAAAAATATGCTTAACTGGGTTTGTCGACGTCAATGTTACCTCCGAACTGACATTGGAACGTCTAGCCCTTCATCTTCTCCATGGGTCTCTAAGAAGAATGGTTGTTGTCCACTCTCTCCATCTTAGAAACCAAGGAAGATTTGATGATGTAACTGTTGTTTGGTTGCTCACTTCTTTTCAGCCAAAACCACCTAGATGATTTTATGATAAAAGCTAGCTCAAGTGTCGTCTCGACTCTATCTTCCCCAGCTACAGCCGTCACACACATCCATCATATAATGAAGATAGGTTAAATGGAAGTGGGATAGGTGGCAAGAACCGAAGAGAGGAAGTTGCTCCACTCTCTCAGTTCTTCACTCTTTTATTCTCCAAGTGCAGCCGACAAACTCCTCTTTCTTTATTCAAAAGCTACGTCCCAAACCAAAATGAGGCAACTAGGTTTTCATGAGATAAAATAGACAGCTATCCACACTCCCTTTTGTCATCACCATCTGTTTGCTCTTATATGAAAAAAAAAGCTATGATTAAATTGGTGAGGTGTCAAGTGCTCCCGATGGTGTGTCGTTGGTCGTGAGCACAATCTTTATTATCTTTCTTTTTGTCTTCATTATATGGATGGCTTTCTCATGTGAATGATAAATGTCCCATGGTGTGTGTGGTGTCCCATGGTGTGTGTGGTGTCTCACTCAGACACCTTGCATGGGACACCTTGCATTGCATGGGTAGTGATACAAAGGTCACCTTGGGACTCGAACTTTCACCGAATTCTATCGCCAATACCCTTTGTACGGCAGCCTCACTTA
>JAOTAY010000001.1:7594290-7608978 GCA_025629805.1 Erythroxylum baracoense
CAAAATTCGCACCAAGTCTGATCACACTCGCCCACGTTTGCCTTAGTGTTTTCGCATGCCTCTCTCATGCGTGTATCTAGCTAACCTCCCCCCTAAGGCTCCTCATTGGAGGTCGCTGAGAGCTGCTCCGAAGTTTAGGGGTCTAACAGGTAGCTTGTAGTGGTTGTAACATTTTAATGCATTGTCTCACTCGTTTTGTAATCTTCTTCATCTTTTTGCTCCATGAAGACAAGTGAGTGTGAATTTTCGAAAAACGACCCAAATATATGCTTTTGACTCACTTTAGCTCCATCTCTTCCGAATTGTGCCTAAAACCATATATGAACTAAAGTGAGTATCTTAAACATTTTCGTATCATTAATCACTAAGTGTTATTGAATAAATCTACGATCAATTAAGTTCATATCAGTTATCTTTTTATTCCTTTTCTTATTTCTTCCAAACATAAGTTTTCTAGGTTTCTATCCTTCTTTTTTCTAACAATATTTTGCTTTACATTTCTTAAAATCTTTCTTCTTTTTATATTTCTTTTTTTATCTTATCATAATAATAAGGACTATCACATCCTATCATAGTAGGCATTTTAAAATCATAACAATAAAATAAATATTTTTTCTTTATTCCTTTACGTTTCTTTAGTAATATAGTTTTTTTAAAACCAAATTGTATAACTAACCATTCGTAATGACCTTGTGGAGTACAATAAGCAGTATATGGAATATTATCTTTATTCATTTTTATTTGCCAAAATCCACTTTTATAATCAAATTTAGAGAAAAATTGTTTTCCTCTTGTCAAGTATTTTAATGTTTCTTTATAGGATAGGAAGTATCCATCAAAAACTAAATTTTCATTTAATTTTTATAATTTATTAACATTCTATCTTTATTTCTAATTAGTTCTGCATAGTTTCTAACCATAAAAGCAGGGGAAGAATGAGGAGAACTACTAGGCCTAATTATCTTTAGATTTTCTAGTTCTGGAAAATAATTTTTCTCTAAATTTGATTGTAATGGTAGATTTTGGCAGATAGAAATAAATAAAGATATTATTCCATATACTGCTTTCTCTACTCTACAAGATCATTATGAATGGTTAGTTATATCTTTTGGTTTAAAAAATGTCTCACAAATATTTTTAAAAATGGATAATATCTTCAAATATCATAATTTCATATATTTTTATGTGGATAATATTTTAATAGCTAGTGATAATATTGCTCAACATATTATATATCTTAATAATTTTGCAAATTTTTGTGAACAATATGGTTTAACTCTTTATGAGAAACAGCTAAGTTATATGATACTGAAATAGAATTTCTTGGCATGAAACTAAATGATAGGAGAGTTAAACTTCAACATCGCATCCTTGAAAAAATCTCACAATTTTGTGATATGTTACTAAATAAAAAACAAGTTAAAAATTTTTAGGAATATTAAACTATGCTTCAAATTTTATTCAAAACCCAACTGAAATAAAAGGACAATTTCAAATGCTTTTAAAGAAAAATCAAAGATTTGATTTTTCACCCTACTTAATTGAACAAGTAAAGAAAATTTAAATTTTATGCACTACACTGCCAAAACTTTCACCATCTGATGAAGATGATTCAATTCTTAAAATTGATGCCGATGATTAAAGTCCCCACTTAATCGTGAGTCACACCAACAGCTTCCAGACTACTGCGAGCTTTCTTGTTTGGATTATTGTCATGTGTGAAGCTGTCTAGGTAATCAACCTTGGTTTGGACAAGGAAGAAAAACACATTCTCCATAGAGATGATAAATATGGCCCAATCCATGGCCTCAGTTAACTTAGCCATAGGATCGAAATTACTTGGCCCGATTGAGCCATGATTCGAACTCTGGCCGATGTTAGTCCCGGCCCAACTCCACCGGTAGGACATCTTTTTTTAAATTTTTTTTAAAAATAAAGTCAAGGCCAAGGCCGTTGCATCCCTAATTCTCGGAAATTCTATGAAATTAGCTAGGGTGGCTGGCAAGTAAAGTCATTTTAACGATATATATTATATCAGTGAGCTAATCCTCAACAGAAGATATATACAAGGCCAACTGACTACAACACTTAGAAAGGTGAAGGAATATGAAAATAACTGCCAAGCGACTGCCAGTGCCACGCTTGTCGATCTCTCGAGTTTCTCACCCCATCTGATCTTTCAAGTTGTAATGTTTTATATAATCCTATCTGGATACAAAAAGGAGAAATGCCATAACTCCAAATCATATATTGTAATGCAAACATTTGCTCCTCATAAAATTTCAGTAGCACCTCATCAAGGCATTGGGTTCTATTCCTGGATTTGCTTTTAGATTCTTACGATGAAAACTTAATGCAAAGTAATTTCTATGGCATTGTCTAAAAGCAAATCCAGGAATCGAACTTCTCGTAGGGTCCCAAAACACTATTGCAATATAATAGATGAAAGAGAAAAGCCTTCAAAGTAGAAACATCGTATCATCATATATATCCAACCCTTTCTCCCCGATTTTTAAACGTCCTGCTCAGAATCTCAAAATCTAAATTTCATCAACTTTAAGAATCTCTCAATTTCATGTATAACAAGGAACTTGAAAAGACAAAATAGCCCTAAGGCATACATACTACTTGTAAGGGTTTAATGTGATAAAACATAGGGGCTCCTAGGCCGCCGTTAGTACAATAAACTAAGAAATTAAAAAGACAGAAACTTGGAAAGACCCGAGCCGAAAGGAACGCAAAAAAGCATTGAAATCTGCGTCCATTGTCGATCATGAAAGGTGCGCCGAATATCATAAAGCAATCCATATAATTAAAGCTATATCCTCCGGTAAACATTAGCTTTCGAACTAAGCAAAACACGCTTAACTCCTAAGCAAACAACTTCGACTGTCACAATCCCAAATACATTATCAACATTTTCCGGAAAAACCTGCCAAACAAACTTCTCCAACCAGAAAGTGACTCTCTGCCGGTCAAAGGCAACCAATATTAAATAATTACTGTAAAATAAAGCTAAACCACTTATGATATATTCAACAATCATTATATTCATGCCCTTTAACTTTGAATGTTATTTGTCAAAAAAACTAATTTCGTTTATTTTATTTTTCTTCAATCACTACACATTTGGACTCATAAGACCCCATAAACGAGAATTTAACAAACCCAACACGTCCGGCAATACCTTCCTGACCAAACCCTTGTGGCTACCCACCGGCGCAGGCGACAGAACCACCGACCTCTCATCCGTATTATCAGCACCGGCAGGCATCGGGTCAATCATTTGTTCCTCTACTTCCCCATCAGCGGACACGACGTCATCGGGAGAAACAGAACTGCAGACATCGACCTCTTGGTTGTCTGACTCCGAGATTAACAGTTCCAGTTCCGATAACATTGAAGTTTGCCCGGAAATATCAAATTCTCGACCTTTATCATCGACCCGGCGACCCGATTTTTTCTTGCCACGAGAGCTCTTTCTATGCCTTTCACCGTTGGCCAAGTGTTCTTCAAAAGCTTCAATGACTTGGTGGATAAGCTCGCGGTTTGGAGAAGAGTCCCACCTGAACCAGTAACTGGGTAGCAATCAAAACAGTCGCAGTCAAAGACATGAACCATCTTGTGGTTGTTGTTACAGTTGGTGCTGTTTTGGTAGTTGGTGTTATTGTTTGGCTGTTTTCTTGGTGGTTTGTTCTTGGAGTCGTTGAGAAGAGAAGAAGGATTAGTGGTGGTTTTCATGGACCTGGTGATCATGTAAGCGAGGACTTCACGGTCTTCAAGTGAGAGAACTGAAGCTAGAGCAAAAATGGCAGTTGGGAGCAGCTTCAAGATAGGGAAAACATCTTTCTGTCCATTGACGACAGCGACAGCAGCAGAAGAAGAAGAAGAAGATGTGGGGGATGGGAAGACTTTACCTTTGTTCTTAATCTTCATGGTGACGGGTAAAGGTGAACATGGACAACAAAAGCTGAGAAGTTTTTTTTTTTTCCCTCCTCTTGGTTTTTGTCAGCAAAGCTGAGAGCTTTGGGTTTGGTTTGGTGGAAAAGAAATGGACGATGGGGAGAGAGAGAGAGTTTAGGGTTTTAAAAATTGACTTGATAAGCAAGGCAGAAGGGTTGCGTTGCGTTAGTCAGGTCAAGAGAGGTCACCGTTCCCTATATTTCAATTTATTTGTGCCACTGCATGCTTTTTCTTCTGTCTTGTCACGCTCCTCCTAGGCGTGCTTTCCAGACGCAGTTCCAGAGAAAAAAGGATCTTGTGTTGGCTGTTGGATACCTGGGAATTAATTTTGTAAGGTGTGCGCGAACCTCGATGAGTTCTTTCTCCAATTTAATTCAGCAAATTTGAACTTTTACATTGTTAATGGGTGAAAGTGGTATATAATCATGCTTTATTATGTTTTTTTAACAGTGGAAAAGTGGAGAATATTTATTAATTCACACTTTGACCTATGTAAAAGTGAAATCAATAATGTGAAGAATGATAATAAAGTATATAAATTAATGATTATAAAATTAAATTAATTAACCAATTCAACAGTAATAATCTTGAATTATCAAACTTTTTATTTTTGTTTAATTTAATAAAAATTATACAATTTATTAATTAACTATTCAATTTTCATAAATTGAATTTGAAAGTTTCTTGTCTAATTAAATTTTATTTTCTTTAATAGAAAAAGATAATTTCCTTCTTATCAAAATGTGGAGTTTGATGGGACTATTTAGTCTCCCTGTATTGTTAAGAATTGTATTTATTTCTAGCAAGAAATAATAGGAGATATAAAAAGCTAATTAGTATCTTAGGTAAGATTTGTTCCATATTCTATTATAATCTGGGTAGAATTCTGTTTTCATATTTTGTTGAAAGTTCTTGATATATAAAATATTATGTCATTTAGTTTTTATTCCTATAAATTTATTATTGTTACGTATTTATATTGTCGATTCTAACAACTGATATCAAAGCGAGATTAGAATATCACAAGATTTACAGCAATGGAGAATAGGAAGGTGAAAATCGAAAAAGTTCAACGGGAAGGATTTTGGTTTTGGAAGAAGCATATTAAAGATTATTTATACTAGAAAAGTTTACACCTCCCTCTTAGTCAGAAGGAGCTAGATTCTATAGCAAAGGTCGAGTATGATCTACTGGACAGGCGAGTGTTAGATGTTGTTCAGTTGACATTGGCTAGGAATGTTGCCTTTAACATCATGAACAAGAAGACCGTCGCAAGATTGTTTAAGGCCTTGGAAAACACAAACGAGAAGTCATCGGTGATTAACAAGGTATTTTTAATGCAAAACTTATTTAATCTTGAGGTGGCTAATGGTAGTAATATTGTTGATCATATTAATGAATTTAATGTGATTATCAGTCAACTAAGTTCTATTGAGATTAATTTTGATGATGAAATTCAAATACTAATTTTATTTTCTTCTCTACCCGACTTGGGATACTTTTATTTATGTAATTAGTACTTCACATAGTAAAGAAAATTTAAAACTAGTTGATGTTTCGATACAATATTTAGTAAGAGTATTCGCAAGAAGGAATTAGGAGAATTCTCTAGGAATGCTTTGAGCCCTGAAGGAAGGGGAAGGAATAAGTAATGGGATCAAAATAAACATGACATATCAAAATCTAAAGGCAAGGGGAAGTTGAAAAGCCGAAGTAATGTTCTTTGTTGGAACTATGCTGATAAGGTTCATCTTAAGAGGTATTGTTCAAAACCAAAAAAGAAAATAATTAGCAGTAGAGGACAATGATTATGTGAATTCAACAAAAGAAATTGAGGATGTTTTGGTTCTAAGCATTGATACCCCACTGAGCCCTGGGTTTTGGACTTTGAAACATTGTTTCATTCTTCTCCATATAGAGAGTTGTTCTAAAATTCTAAATCTGGAAAATTAAGGAAGGTTTATCTTATTGATGATAAGCCTTTGGAAATTATGGGGAAAAGGGATGTGCTAATTAAGACTTCTGGTAGAGGCGAGTGGGAGCTGTAGGATGTTAGATACATTATAGACTTGAAGAAAAATTTGATCTCAGTGGATCAGCTAGATAATACTAGATATAGGAAAGCATTCAAAGAGGTTTCTTGCGAGGTTGCAACAAGTGCTAATGTTGTAGCATAGGGAATGAAAACAGGTACATTATACACTATTGTAGAGTGTTTCAACGTAATCATTGTAGTTAATGCTGACATTTCAAGAATATGGCACTGTAAACATAGGCATGCGAGTGAGAAAGGGGTGAAGATTATAGCTTCAAAGAGGGATCCTCTAGCTTAAAATCAATTAATCTGGATTTTGTGAGAGTTGATTCTAAAGAAAGCAAAACAAAGCTATTTTCTCAAAGGTGGGAAGAAGTTTGAAGGCAAAAAAGTTAAAGTTATTGCACACAGATGTGTGGGCAACTTCAACCTTTACATCTCTTAGATGTTTGAGATACTATGTCACTTTTATTGATGACTATAGCAAGAATGTATGGGTTTATTTTATTAAAAATATAGTATAATTTTCCATTTTAAGAGGTGGAAGGCTAAAGTTGAGAATTAAACTGAAAAGAAGATCGAAAGCTTGAGATCTAACAAATGAGGGGAAGATGACAAAACAAAATTTAAGAAGTTTTATGCTAACAGTAGGATTAGATTGAACAGTACTATTCTTGGAAAGGCCAAACAAAATCGGTTGGTTGAAAGGAGGAGTCGAACGTTGAATGAGCGAGCGAAGAGCATAGGGGTTCATGTTAGGTTACCAAAAAATTTTTGTGTAGATGAAGTTAATATAACAAAATATTAGATAAATAGAGGACCATCAGTTCCTTTAGGTTTCAAGATTTCAAAAAAGGCATGGTCAGGAAAAGAGGTAGATCTTTCACACCTGAAAACTTTTAACTGTGTGGCTTATGTGCATGTTGACTCTCATAAGAGAGATAAACTTGATCATAAGGTTGTGAAATGTTTTTTCATTAGATATGGATCTAATAAGTTTAGGTACCAATTTTCGGATGATAAAAAGAGAAAAATATTGAGACATTGTGATGTGACTTTCCATAAGAGTACCATGTATAAAGACAAGAATAATGAAATGGGAGAAAAGCCATAAAGTGCAAAGTTTTAGGAAATCATATAGGTTGATATTGTAATAAGGTCCCATAAAATCCAAAAAATACTACTGATGAGATAGAGTCAGTTATACCTCAATTGGTATTAAGAAGGTCTATAAAGGTGCTCATAGAGCCATATCAGTATTCTTTTTCTCAGTATTTTTTGTTGTTAACTGATGTTGGTGAATATGCAGTTGAGTGATTATATTAAATGGTAGTAAGCCATGGATGAGGAGATGAGCTCCCTAAAGAAAAACTACCCATGGGAATTAACTGAATTACTTATGAGGAAGAAAGAAGAACTCAAAAATTAGTCTACAGAATTAAAGTAGAACCAGGTGGTAGCGTGAGATTCATAGCAAGATTGGTGATTAGAGGGGACTCACAAAAAATATTTTCTCTTGTTGTGAAGCTAACCATTATTAGAATTTTATTGAGTAGTATTGTAACTAAAGATTTGCATTTAGAGTAAATAAATGTAAAAATGACATTTTTACATGGTGAACTAGAGGAGGACATATATACATAAAACAACTAAAGGGCTACGTGGTTCCAAGGAAGGAATATTTAGTGTGCAAGCTAAATAAAAGTTTGTACAGGTTAAAACAAGCCCCATTATAGTAGTATAAAAACTTTGATGCCTTTGCAGTGAGTTTAAAAGAATTGACGTAGATCAATGTTGCTACTTTAAAATTTTTAATAATAGTTATATTATTTGTATATGATATGCTGATTGCAAGTTCTAGCATAAAGGATATAGATAATTTAAAGAGGAAGCTGTCTAAAAGATTTAAGATGAAGGATTTGGATGTGACAAAGCAGATACTTGGCATGAGAATTTTTGGAGTTAAGTTAGCTGAATGTTAAAGTTATCTTAACAGTATTATATTAAGTAGGTGTTAAGTAGATTTCATTATGATGATGCTAAGCCCAATAACACTTATTGACAAGTCATCTCAAATTGTCTAAAGAGCAGTCATCTAAAACTACAAAGAAGGGAGGATATATGTCAAATGTATTGTATGCTTTTGCAGTTGGTAGCTTGATGTACGCTATAGTTTGTACTAGACAAGACACAACATATGTAGTTGAAGCTGTGTGGAAGTTTATGTTAAATACTAGAAAAACGCATTGGGAAGCTATAAATGATATTAAGGTACTTAAAGTGTACCTTAGGTATGACACTTTTCTTCGGCAAAAGCAAAGTGAAACTGGAAGTGTTCAATGATGATGATTTTAGTGGAGATTTTGAAACTAGTAAGAGTTTGAGGTATATCTTCACTATAGATGGTTCAATTGTAAGTTGGATGTCTAAACTCTAAAAGTGTGTTTCCATATCAACTATAGAGGCAGAGTATATGGCTACGTTTGAAGCTGACAAGGAGATTGAAGGAGATAAATAAGAAGTAACATGAAAATGTGCTTTATAGTTATAGCCAGAGTGCTTTACAACTTGTGAAGAATCCAATATTTCATTTTAACAAATACATTGGTATCACTTCACTCATAATTTGGTGTAAAAGGGAGTGTTGTGTTTGGAGAAGACTATGGTTTTGAAGAATCTAGTAGATATGTTCACTAAGTGTGTTGATGTTAGAACATTGATGTTATGCAAAATCTCAGTTGTGACAATGGAGGTGTTGCCACTTTAGGTGCTCAAAGGTTGTTCAAGGTGTAAGGGTAGGACGTTGGTTTCTTGGTCCGAGTATTAGTCTCCAAGTGGAAGATTGTTGGGATGTAGAGCCTAACAAGAATATTTAGTTTCCTTATATTGTTAAGAGTTTTATTTTATTTCTAGCAGGAAAGAATAGGAGATATGGAAAGTTAATTAGTATCCTAGTCTGGGTAGAATTCTATTTCCATAGTCTATTGTAGTATGGGTAGGATTAAACTCCATATTCTATTTTAGGTTCTCAATATGTAAGGAGTGTTTGGGTAGGACTAAACTAGATATTCTATTTTAGGTTCTCAGTATGTAAGGTGCCTTAGTATTCTATCATTGTTACACCACAAGATAAGAGGGAATAAAATTCCTAATGTGGCCATTGACATTGGCATATTACTAAACCATGTAAAAAATTATGCCCTTTAATTTTCTTTCCTGCAAATTTATTATTAATATATGTTTATGGTTGTCAATCTTAACATTTCTTAAATTATTTTTTAAAATTTTATTGATCTTTATTACTATCGCCTATTTCAATTGGCTTTATCCAACATGTTTAATTCCATTTCAATCTATTTTATGTTTGTGATATATATAACAATGTTGGGTCTCTCACTATGGTCTCTGATTCTAGTTGTTAATTACGTGGAACGACAAGAGTGATGGATTGGAGAGGAAAGAAAGAAACTTTTTGAAGTATGCAATTTGTTAGGTCTCTCACTAATACCTCTATTTTGGTTGGCTACATAAAGTGTGTTTTAACTTTCTTTTTTACTTTAGATATGTTGAGTCACCTTTCTTTATAAACTATTAAATGTTGAACTATTATTAATAAAAGTTGAATTAGTAAAATACAATTCCTTCCTTTTTTATCTTCTTCTTTCTTCTTTGATGTTACATAAGTCTTATGTTTTCCAAGGAATTATGAAGAAGAAGGCATCAAATTCAAGCTTATATCTTACCTTAATTTTGTTCATTAGTTATATTATCATTAAGATTTTTTATTTAATTAAATTATTTTCAATTTTTCTAAGTTTTGTGTTCTTCAGTTTTAGTTTAGATTTCTTTCAACTTTTGCAGATATGCAAAATTTTCATGAACTAAAGTTAATGGTTGTTATTATGCTTTTTTTTCTTTTTCATATGGTCTTAGTTTGGTATCAAATCTTGTTAACTTTAGTAGAATAATAGAAGGCCTTGATCTAAAAAAAATAATTTTTATTTAGAAAAACCTTCTCTAATAAATGGATAAAATTAGGATGATACACATAAAAAATAATAAGCCACTAGTTTATTCTTAGAAGGTGTTGCTTATTGGTAACAACCACTAAATAACCTAACCCCATCAAGACATGCCTGAACATTTTTTTGAAAGATAATAACAAAGGTAATTTTAGTGATGATGAAGATGTTGCTAGTACTAGTAAAAGAGTATAAATATCAATATTGAAGTTAGGAGTTGAAAAAAACACAAGGAAAATTGAGGTAGAGCACTAAAATGTACCATTCTCACTGGTCATTCCTCAACTTAATTGATTTGCTTCTCAACTCTCATAGTTGACTTCAATAAGTTTTCTTAACTCTTGAACTTTTTAGTTAGTTGTTTACTTCCTTTTTCTACCAGTAAAATATACTCTTAATAAGCTCTCTTAGATCGTAATTCTATCTTAATTTTTGAATATGCCTTCAGTGTCTTAAATAAAATTACATTTTGATTTTGGTTTATCACCCTAAAAGTATCTATGACCAATTTAGTTAATGAAGATTGTAAAGCATTAAGGTAACTTTTAGAAGCTGGTATTATGTTTGACTTTGTTAGGCTCTATGTCTCATCATTCTAGGCATTGAAAAATAATATGAAATGGAGAATATAAGAATAGATATTGACTATATACTCTAGATAAAAACATTTAAGTTTTTTCTACTAAAGCAATTACAATTATTCTATAATAAATACAATAATGTTTTTCATATGCTTCACTTTCTCTTATGCTCAGGAAATTATTGTTCCATTTATTCCACCCTAACTTTATTATTTTATAGTATGTTTATGATTATAAGCTATATATAATGGTTTTTATTCTATGGATTTATCAACTTTATTTCTTGCCTTTTCTACTGTTGCTTCCATTTCACACCAAATCATATAGTTACAGTAACATTTCTTTAAAGACATATCTTACTGCTTCTTTAAATGATAGCTCTAGTTGTTGTCTGCACCTAGTGATTTGCTTTTAGATTATAACAAATTAAACATGATGGTTTCTTGTTAGCCTTAAATTATCTTTTTCGGATGAACTTCTTTTATTTTATGGTGCTAACTCTAATTTTGTAATTTGCCTTGTCAATATTTTAAATTCATTCGACAATCTTTTTGGTTTAATCATCAATAAGGAGAAGATTTATATGATGTTCTCATCTGATGTTGAAATGTGTTCTCAAGAACTAGATGATATTTCAGGTTTAAATGTTAAACCTCCTCCAATTATATATCTTGGAATTCCAATCACTTCTAAAAGAATCATTTATATGGAATGTCAACTTCTCTTTGACATGGTAAGTAGAAGGCTAGGATATTGGAGTAACAAATACCTTATATTTGCTGGCAGATTATAGCTAATAATTTTAATGCTAAGTGATATGTATGTTTACTAGTCCTCTCACTTATCTCTTCTTAAGAACATGTGTAGGGATATGGAGAAGCTTATTAGGAACTTCTTATAGGTAGGGGATCGTTATAAGAAATCTTATTCTAAGATCAGTTGGAAGAGCAACTATTTACCTAAGGAAGAGAGAGGTTTGAGCATCCATTTAATAAAGGTGGTTAACAAGGTTTTATTAGCTAAAAAGGTCTAAAGAATAGTTAATGACGAATAGACATTATAGGTAAAATGGCTTTATAGGCACTACTTGGAAGAGAGGAACTTCATCCTTAAACCTAAAAGGGATTCATCATAGAGCATGCTACAAATACTGAAGTTACAATCCTCAAAAAATCAAGATATATAATAGGAAGGGTACGTGGTGATAATTGGAGTGAACTATGCCCTTATATCTTCTCCCCAATTTCTAAAACTTGAGACTGACGTATCCAAAGAATGCTACAACAAAATAGTGGTGAATGACAACAGCTGAGCACATATTAAAAAAAAAAGGCAAAGAGCTCTTATTTAGAAGCTTCCCTCTTTATCAATCCAATCAAGGTCTGAATGATAGGGCTTCTTAACTTAAACATCACTCTAATAACTTCATTAATAAATATTGTATACTTTATGCTTCCAGAACTTTTTGGTTCAACCTATTTTGGTCTAAGTTTTGACTATCAAAAATATCCTTTATTCTTTAACTAGTAGTTATAAATAGACTAAGCACATTATAAAAGGTAAAAAGCTCCTCATTACATATCCCAAATCCAAGTTACAGAATATGCTTGGCTATCCCAAAGACTATTAATTGCCTTTTCTTTAATTGCATCTACTCGAATGTATTATGGAATGGTGTTTAATTGTATGGAATCAATTTTGCCAAGAAAATGAATGGAATAAAATAGTTTATTATGCTACCTCTTCTTAATAGCTTGGTAAATATGATTATAACTTATTCAAAAATAACTTTTAGATGCATTATTTATATCATATGGTGGGAGAAAAATTCAAGAAATTTCAAATATCAACATAAGAATATTTTAGCAACCTCAATAGGATTAAAAACTTAGTAATGACGAGGTAAAAGATTAAAACTAACCCTCAATATGACAAGATATACTCTCTAAAAGGAACAGAGATGTCCAACACTATCAATTATAATTGGCTCAATTTTAGCTTAAATGCTAGTTGTATTTTATTTAATTAAATTAACAATTAATGACCTTTTGGCCTAATATTTGGTAGTCAAACTATTTTGACTACTTTAAATGTTGTTCTCACTTGTAATTATGGTACTTAATTTATTTCATAAGATTTTTAACTTAAAAAACTTATTGAAAAGATAACAACTATATCTCATTATGAAATAATAAAAAAATTTATTTAAACCATTTAATATCTTAAGAAGATAGTATCATGTAAATATTTTAAAATTTTTGTTTCAAGAACATTTGAAGCAAAAATATTAACACTTAACTATATTGCTATAGAGTTTTTAAGTTTAGTATCACCAGCTACTTAAAAGCAATGTTATAAATCAAACTTACTACCATATTTAATTTTGATCTGGTGCTTATATCAGTCAATAATAAGTATTGTTTTAAATAATTTTTAAAAATTACAAAAGAGTCTCTAAATTTTATGAAATTACAAAATAATTCATCAATACACTATTTTATATAATTTTTTTGCTTCAACCATATCCCAAGAAACCATAATAATCTAAATTTAATATAACTATTTTATTTTCATCTTGATTAACATTATTTTATACATATTTCTCACATCAACAATAACTACAACACTTAAGATAAGAAAAAGATCTCATATAGATATAAAATTAAGAATAAATCAAAGTAAAGAATAAGCATTTATAATAAGTGAATTTAATTTTAAATGTTATCTTTATATATTTCAAATGTTATTGTAATAGTTTTTCACACGTATGCACTAAAAAGTATAATTTTTTATTAAAATGTATAATTTTTAATAAAATATTTATTTAAATAATATTAACTAAAATATTTATTTATGTAATTTATAATCAGTTTATATAAATCTAACTACATATAAAACTTTATTTACTACACTTTTGTTTGTACCTTTATTAGTTATCAAATAAATTAAAATCAATTTGATAAAGTCATTAATTTTTTATGTGTAGGTATTTATTATTTTATTTAGGAAAAATTTTATGTTTTCTCAATTTAGTACTAGAACTTTTTAAAATTACAATTTTGACTAATATTTGACTAAAGAGTTGATACGAAACAACATCATAGTCTTATAGAACTTTTTATTCAGTACTAATTTTTGGCTGATACAGCCTGTACATTATTAAAAAATAATTAAAATATAAATAAGCTTCATATGCATTTTTTGAAAAAGTTTTGCAGAGGCAAAAGTATGATTAACAATACACAACTAAGGCACGAACTGAAAATAACATGCAAGGACAAGTAGAAGTGGCTTAATTGGTTTCAATTCCTCACTCAAGGTCTTCTTTATAGGAGGTCTTAAGTTCGAGTCACTACAAAGGGTAGAGAGGGAAAATTTTCCCTATTGATAATCCTTTAACTCCCTAGGCATGCTTTTTGGTCAATTGTGGACGTCTCGCTTCTAGCAGCAGTGTAGGAATTGGAGCTACTAGAAAATCTGGAGTTGATGAGAACCTGATACTGAGCAGGGTTAGTGATTAATCAGCAGCTGACCAATTAGTATGTGACGACTCTTTGTGCACAGAAGTGTATAGGCTACGTAGGAACCTGAGAGATCTCGCGATTCTAGATTTACCTCCTCTAGGGCTCTTAGGGTGAGGTCTTAATGGCTTAGGATTAGTCCGACAAAACTGAGATACCTAATATATATATAAAAAAAGAAAAGGACCTACAAGGATTTTTAAGGTTGCAATCAATTTAGCACCAATTAAAAAAAGAAATCTTGAAAAAATCATCCTCAAAGTTGCCATCCTTGAAAGATTGAAGAAGACTACCAATACAAATCTAAGAAGAGAACATGAAATATTTGGAGAAATCCACTTAGGAATAACTGAGGAGCATGACAATTTGAGAGGGGAGCTGACTTAATCATCCAAGAGCGGCTAAATTCTGAGAGTGTGATAGAAAAAATTTTTCATCCGTATTTTATGGTAAAAGTAAGAGAGGGTGCTGCGTCTAAGGTACCCCGCCATTGTCATTGGCGGGGTCATTGACGTGTGAATCACCCCGCCATAACGCATGGCGGGGTGATTCACTGCTGTCAACCC
>JAOTAY010000001.1:7609078-7636841 GCA_025629805.1 Erythroxylum baracoense
ACCGAAGCGAGATTGCCGCACGAAGGTGGGCGCGACTTGTGGCAAAAGTTCGGGTCCAAAGTAGACCTTTGTGACACCTTCCATGGCAGGCTTCAACAGAGTAGGAGTGTTCCCTCCTCATGATGTGTACAATAGTTTGAACCTTGATTCAACTAGGCCTGTTTTAAACTTATGAGTTACATGCGATTCAAACGAGATTGGTCATAGGTATACGAACTTGGACTGAAATTTGAAAAACTCTTTAGAATTCATCAATAGCCCAAAAACAAGTGGAGATAGTAACAGAACAAATTGAGTTTAGACCTTGTATGACTCGAGTCCAACCCAAAATCTATTTACTTAACCCAAAATTTGATCAAGTCCAAAATATTTGGCCCGAACAAAAGCGAATCGAGTTTTGGAGAGTTCAAATATTCAATCCGGAACCGAACCCTATCAGATTTCATGTACACAAAAATAAATATTTATCAATATACAAAAAGACATTATTTTATTAATATTATAAAACAACATTTTTGAACTGTCCAAAATTTCAAAACTCAGGCTTTAAAAAGTCCAAGTACTAGACCAACCATAGCTCACTCATGGAGTCGTTGAGTTTGAATAAAATAAACTCATCAATATTAAAATGGCAGGAAATTTTTTTTTTCGCTTTTCTATTAATGGGATAAAACAAAAGGAACACGTTTCTTTGGGCTAAATTCTGAGAGTGTGATAGAAAAAATTTTCCGTCCGTGTTTTATGGTAAAAGTAAGAGAGGGTGTTGCGTTTAAGGTACTCCGCCATTATCATTGGCGGAGTCATTGACGTGTGAATCACCCAACATAGCGGGGTGATTTACTGCTATCAACCCCGCCATCTGAAATAGCGGGGTGGCGGTCCCCACAAGTCCAACCTGTCATTTGCAATGACGGGATGGACTTTAAGATAGTCTAAAGTTATAAGTTTTTAAGGTATAATTTTAGTTAGGGTTTTTTTAACTAAATTATTGATTTGGTATAAAATATTTTTTTGATGTGTGGTAAAAAAAAAAGGGTGTATAATTTTTTTTGTTTATGTTGTTTTCATTTACCATTAACTAAATATATACTATTTAATTATTTAATATATTAATTATTCATAAAAACTATGAATTATTTAATTCAATATTATATAATGAATTAATTTAAATATTTATGAATAATTGAATTTATTATTATATGTTGAATTAATTAAATTAATTATTAATATTAATTATGAATAATTTAATTTTACTGAATACTTTTAATTAATTTTGTTCTTTAAATTAAATAAATTTAATATAATAATTGTTAAGAAATATAACAAGGAGAGAGCCAGCATTATTGCTGGCTCTCTCTAAAAGATAGAAATGCAGGGTGCAGAGAGGTCTACACCCTCAAAAGCTGCCCATCCCGCTATTCACAATGGCGGGATGGGCCCTTCACCCGCCAAATAGAGTGGCGGGGTGAGCCATCTCACCCCGCCATTAAAGGGGGCGGGGTGACGTTTGTACCCCGCCAACCCATTTGGCGGGAAATTGAACACGTAGCCCACCCCGTCAATTACTGTGGCGGGGTGGTACTAAACCCTCCAACGGTTTTGGCGAAGTATCCTACTCCCGGACTCTCCCATTTTTTTTGGTACAGACCAAGGATTGAAAAAATAAATCAAGAATTTAGCCTCCAAGAGCCGAATGAAAAATCCGACAATGGCAGATTATACACGAGCTAAATAAGCTACAAAAAAATTTTAAAAACATAGTAAACAAGACTTGATGAAAAATACATTGCTTAAGAAAAGCCACATGTATTCTGTAGCTTTAATTAATCTTTTAATCTATTCATCATAATAAAACATTTTAATGTAATTCTCTACCTATTTAGAAATAAAATTAATTAATTTTCGAAAGAAAATAAATCAACTAGATGCGAAAAGAAATTAGGATAAGATAATATATGACTTTCTTCAAACAGCACACTGCCGCATGCCCCTTTTCTCTTCCAGAATCATCTTGTACAAAAGAAGTCATTTCTTTTTTTTTTGAAAATAAATAATAGATTTAATAATCAATAGCCAAGCTACTGCAAAATTATACAAGTCAATCGTCAACTTACATAGGAAATCCTATCTAAGCGTTAGCTATACGGAAACTCACTAGGGGACCTGCTTAGATTTACAAGCGGAGTACTTGCTCACTTTGGAGATGCCATCTGGTTTGCATAAATGGGTAAATTTGATCTTCAACCCCTTTTGCCAGTAGAATCTCACGGATGCAGTTTAGTACCTTGTCAAATAACTGACGCTTCGATAAATACGATAATTCCTCAACTTCCAGATCATGTAAATAGTGATGATAAAGGCGACTTTGAGAATAACGGCACTAACTTGACCGGAGTTGGAGTGAGTAATATACCATCTTAAAGTAGGTTCCCACTCGTAACAGTTGTTAACAGCGTCGGACATGTGTTGGATCCGACTCCATATCGCGTTTTGTCTGTGGTTCAATCGTAAGAGAAGTCTCTTTTTTGTTATCTCTGTAGTTCAATCCTCCCAGATCTGTCCCTCTGCTCGTACCATTCTCTACCTTTCCCTCTGGTTTGGCGGAAACTCAACATTTTTGGTGGTATCTTTCTTCTTGCTTCCAGTCCCACCCAATTTTTTAAAAACAAAAAATGGAGGAAATAAATGAAGTCCTCTCAAAAGAATAGTCCTGTCGTATAATTCGTCTAATACGCGTACGGGTTTTTCTGTCAAAATTGTACCGAACTTCCCTCTGAAAATAAACCGCAGTCTCCAAATGACCCAGGAAACTTTAATATCCTGATCCTTTTCTGAACAGAAGTTCAACAATCATCAGAAGGCAAATTTCTTGAACATGAAATTTGCGGGGATTGGCACTGCTGGACAAGATGTTGCTCGTCCCATTAAGAGTTGGAGAAATGAAGATTAAATAAGTCACAAGATCGAAATTTTATAAAGTCAGCAGAACTCTCTTTTTGTAGTGTTTTTACAAAACACTCAATAAGATTCTTCACCTAATCCTCCACCCCTCAGCAATCAAAGAATCTAAGAACATTACTTAGAATTGACAAGGAAATCATGTTTTCCAAGCCAAGTTATCAAGAAATCCCAATATACTCGAAAATAATGAACAACAAGAGTATCCTTGGAGAAGCAAAACAGAAAACATCAGGCCTTGTTGCCAAGAATGCTCCTTTTAAGCAAAAGTCAGCATGGACACTAAAAGATATTTTGACATAGGTTGCGACATTCAACAAGTATTGCTCAATATACTCAACACATAAGATCCCCACATTTTATGTCTAAAAAGACAACCAAAGTGAAAAAGAAGAAAAGAAAACAGATCTGTCTGCTATAATGGAATAAAGATAATCTTGCAACAAAGAAACATGCAATTGAACTAGTCGTCTTTTTTGTCTGTGGGTTGGGATTGGGATTTGTTTGCAGCTGCAGAACGCTTGTCCTCGTCCATCTTGGAGTGAACTTCGTCTCTTTCTTTGAAATACCTCTCAAAGGATCGCGGAAGGAATTTTGGGATCAGAAAACCAAAGAGATTAATTGAGAAGTACATCAAATTAGCAACTGACAGGATCCTGCCAAACCAATACCATGCGATGTCCTGTAATGCCAATTGAAAATTCGTAAACAAAGTTCTATTAAAATGCAAGGTTGAACACAGGACTAAAGAATGTACCTTGATTGGTGCATTTCCAGGCAGAGTTTTCATAAGCCACACGTCACGCATCCAATCAATTATAACGAAGATTCTCCTGACAGTATAAAGCATAGGAACTAATGCCCTCACCGGTGGCGAAAACAACGACAGCCCGCTTATTATGTTCTCAGTAAGTATCTGAAACGACAGAAGAAACAGATGCGGTGTTGCTGAACGCACTGCATGATCATCTCCTCTTGCAAAGCCACCCAATACATATGCCAGTGGCAAGAACAATCCCACAGTTGTTCCTAGGAAAACATAAAATCTGAAGAATTTGCCTCCTTGGAAAGTATCACAAGAATCCACCGTTCCATTTGAAGGGAATACGAATCGTGAAAGGGCCAGTATATAAGCAGACGCAAACGCTGGGAAGACTAGATCAAGAAGTGGGACAAGGCCACTGACTGAGAAAACCATTATGAAAGCTACTAGCTGCAGTTCAATCACACGCAATGAGCCCATTATACCTCCCACCATTGATTGTTGTGGAAGTTGCTTATTCACGGGTTTTTCCATGGGTTTTGCCGCTGGAGTAGAGGCCTCATCTGGCTGACCTCTAGCCAAAAGGCTCAAACCTGACATGTCTTCTACAGCTTGGGAATAAAAATATTTTTCTTTGTTTAATAAGATCAGGTTCTGAAATCAACAAGCTAAAGATGTGAATGGCGGTTGTTTAGGACTAGACTGCCAGAAAGAAAATGACAGCTTGTAAGACATCATTAGGGAGCGAACTAGAATGGAAACGGGAAACATGTAACATATACGAGCATGTAGCTAATATGCAGATGCAACAAGCTTGTAGTTATACAACTTTATTGAAACTATTGACAAAAAATATGGTTATAATCAGAAGGATAGGGCTACTTGCACATACATATTTTCACAAGAAAACAACACGGAAGAAGTCTTCAATGTTATTTAACTGCTGTCCCTGAATGATAACAATAATCATATGAACACGACAACTCAACAGCAGAGGATTAAGGAAATGATGCTATCGTGAGTTGCTGGGAAACCAAAAGTTATATTATGAGGGTGGACCAGATAATTAGCATCCCACATAAATGAAACCATTTTCATTAATATATGGCAAAACAACACATAAGAAATGCATGAGAGCGATCAACCCAGTGATGAAGGAGCAGAACAGATCTTACAAAGTGGACCAAATGATCGTTTCAAAGTAAGAACTCCGAATGGAAAGGATCACAGAGTCGAGATTTTGTGAAAAATGGTTAGAGCGCGGTGGCTACGCTGTGACATGGCACTGTTTGAATCTGCCACGTGCCTACTCCGAAACGTGGACTTTTTTGGTACATCACACGTGCAATCGACTCGTTTGAGCTTATCGGGTAGATGGATGACTTAATTATTGTTGGGCTCCCTCTTAAAAAAAAGGTAAATGAATAATATTAATATGTAAAGAGTTGTACATAGATGCTCAAGCCCCACTTAAAAGGTCCAATACCAATACAGTCTCTCATGAGTTTACACGTGCGTTTCAGTCATAAAAATAAAAACCAAATAGTACACGTGTTTCACATCCCGCGGAAACTTCTTTGGGGTTACGGTGAATAGAACTTTCTACGGAGCTCCAGAGGCCAGAGCACCAACGATGATGAGGTCTAAAGACTTCATTGGAGACGAGAGGTATTCTCAGTTGATCTGCTCCTCTCTTCCTTTTTTCCTTAGGATTACATGCATGGTAGAAAAATCCTAGCAAAAGAGTCAATTTTTATCCTAATGTTTACACCAACTACAAATTTAATCATAGAATTTTAGAGTGTATAAATAAAACCATAATATTAAAAAAAGTTTAAAAATTACCCTAAAATCACGGAAAAGTTGCCGATTATATAATGCTATCAATTTCCTGTCAAGTCAGTGGTAATCTAACAATTTTAATATTAGTTTATTATTTTGCAGGTCCCATGTTATCACACGCTCTGATTACCTGTGGGACCACCATATTTCATTAACCCTAATTTTGATTAATGTAACTAATTAATTTGTTAAGTTAACAAATTGTTTAACCTTAACTTGTATTAACCTAACAATTAAATTAACTAAAAAACTTGTTAAGTATATCAATTATAATTATCACGTAATCTAACAATTGAATTATCTATGACAAAGTTAACTCTAATATAGTTTAAATCTCTAAAGTCAAAATTCCTAATTTTTCGCTGAGTTTTTCCCTCCTTTGTCACTGGAGAAGTTGTCACCAATCATCATACAAAGTCGTCACCAATCGCCCTATGTGGTTGTTAAAAATTGCCCAACGAAGCCGTCACCATTTCAACTTAACAACGTATTAAGTTTACCGAAGTAAAGAATTTACGTCTTGAGTGTATTATTGTCTATCTACTTTGTCTGTTAAATTTTGTCGTGTATTTGGCTACGTTCTTTTTATGGGCTGTACATGGGAGGCAATCTCATGTTGGGACATATATGTGTTAGGTTGCCTATGATATTGTCTCATCTTGATTTTATTGTTTCTACTTTGTTAGATTATGTTGGGTGATTTGGCCGCTTTTTTCTTGTGGTCTGCACATAGGAGGTAATCCCATATGGGGACATATTTGTTTTGGCTGCTTTCCTGATTTATCCTAATTTGTACATATTATTCTTCAATATTTGTTTCTTTAATTACTGACAATGGTGTTTTCCTAGCACATAATGTCTATCTTTATTCGACTTTTTTTTTGTATGGTCCATCCATTTTGGTCTAGTCTCATTTATTTTAGAATGCATTAATGTTGTTTTAACTTTTACTTAGATGTATCATTTAGGAATGGTTGACTAATAACTGTTATTTAAAATTTAAGTGGTGACTCGATTCATATAGTTAAGAGCCTATAATATGGGTTATCTATATTGCTTAGCTTTTAGAATATAACATTCATTTCATTGCATTTTTATTTTAACTTATGTGTATTCTTATATTTATCTCCTGCAATCAATGAGTTCTAACATTTTATTATCTAGCATTTCAGTTATTCGACCTAAACTATGTGTTTACACTATTTCATTTAAACTCATATTATAGTACTTGCTTATGAATATGTTGTTATGTTTAGGTCTTTAATGTCGATGAAATTATATTTCAATGGTTGCTTTACAAGCTTTAATGGATCATTATGGAAGTATAAGACTTTTTTCATGGTAGATATTTCATGTTAGAGCCTAAATTCAGATATGCTGGTGGAGACATTGCTACATTTGATAATGTTGACATTGACTATATTAGTAATAGACAAATATATGAGATGGGATTGGAGTTAGGGTATGATCAAATTGATAAGGCATATTATAAAGTACTTGGATTTAACTTTAAGGAGTTTCTAAGAGTTATAAAGTCAAATGGAAGTTGTATTATGTTAGCAATCCTTAAGTAAATATATGGCGTTGTTATCGTATATGTAACTCAACATGTAGAAACACCTATCCATGCTCCTAACATATTACATATTAGTGGAGGAGAGGTCTATGATGATGATGATGAATAGGGTGTTAATATTGGATGAGAGTATGGAGGGACAGGGTGCACAAATGGATGAAAATTTAGAGGAACAAAGTTCAAATGTGAATGAAAATTTGGAGGAGCATGGTGTATAAATGGATGAGAATTTGGAAGAATAAGGTGCATGAATGGAGTGAATTATTCATTTTCTATTGATTTTATATAGTGATATTCTTTTTTCTTCATTACATAATTCATATATAAATTTCAAAATCAATTTTTTCACAATATAGTTGAAATTAGAATTAACCATTACATTGTTGAAATTCAATACAATATCCCCATAACATACGTACAAATAAAAAGTACTAGAACCATAATAAATCCTATTACAATATTCATTAACATAAACTTAATTTTTTTTCCTCTTTTTTCAATAAAAATTTGACATCCTTTAAAAACTTCATTTCTTTCTTCAAACTCCTTAGTTGTGCTTGTTTCAACTCCTTCTTTAACATTGATAATTCATTCCTTAATTTTTTAGTCACTTGAACGACTCTCTTGGTAAAATCTTCATCTTATCGTTTGAAAAAGTTACATCTTCTAGCCTAAATCATTCAATTTCATTAAATAAACCTTAAACACAAGTTTAACATTCAATTTCATTATTCAAATAACAATAAATTATCACTGGATAATTGGGGCATCCATAAATCTCCAGTCAGGATTAGATCACTCTATGAAGTCCTTAATGGGACCTTTAGATCACAATATCAAACCAAATTACCTAAATTTGAAGTCACTATTGTGTTAATTGATGATGATGATTCCATCTACATACTATAGAAAATCACAATGAAAATTTGCCTACAAAGACAACATCAATGCTAAATGTATGATAATATTTGCTAGATGATGAATATAATCCCTAACTGCAACTTTTCCAATATACCATCACCTAAGTCACTTTAATATCAGTAAATTTTGTTTGGTAGATAATAATGCTTTACATATGAGAAAGATCTATATAAACTAAAATTGATCCAGGAATCTCCAATTTTTCTACATATGCTAATGCTATTAATGATCTTTAACCAACTAAACTCAAATTACAAACACCTTAACATATGTAAATAACTTTAATTCATTTGTATTCAAACAACATTTGGAATTCATCTGAGTTAAAAAAGCTTCAATTCAAACAGAAGAAAAAAATTCAGACATTTATTATGACACTACACTTTAATACCATCTTTTATGACACAAAAAAAACCACAGAGAGATGACATCATAACCTAACACTTGGAATAAGATCAATGCAGATGAGAGCACTAAATTTCCCATTGATGCAAATGAAAGCTCAAAGGAGCAGTCTCAAGATCAATTAACAATAACACTCAAGGGATCAATGACTCTATTGTGTCTAAAACTGAAATACATGAAAGCAACGCTAGAATATCCTAAATGTCCTCAGTCATAACCTGGCAGAAATAACCTAATAATAAATATCATGGGCTAAACTATGTTAAGGGGAAATCAAACTCTTTTATGCTAGAATGTCTACTAAATGAAATATAGAAAGACTAATATAATCAGGAAATAGATTCCAATCAGAACATTAAAGTCAATGTCAATGCTCTTGGAAGTTTGTCTACATCCATTATTATTACTCAAACTCCTACCTCCAATTTCTATTCCATTCATATTACCACTATCAAATTAAATAAGGAGAATTATTTGTGTTAATCTCAATCTATGCACATTCATATTCATAATAGGGAAAAAATTGATTACTAAACTAAGTGATTTAAGTTATCTAATATGGGATGTAAAGAACTCAGATAGTGATGATGTGATTGGTGAACTTGATGGAGGAGGACATAAGGTCCAACTATAGCTATAGGAAAATATCAATTAAATATACTCAAATTTAGGAAATTAATCTTAAAGTATATGAGCAAACCTTTAAGCATGGTGAACTCCATCAAAGTGAGGATAGTGCCATTATGTATTTTTAACCCTTTAAATCATCTTTAACTATATTTGATTCTTTTCAATAATTATAAACAAAAAATCTAGACAAAGAAGAGATACATACCAACATTTCCCATAAAATATAATAAACAACTTCTTATTTATTTAAGAAGGAAAGATCATCAAAAGGGTAAAAAGCTACCACTCTTTTAGTACTAGTTGAATCAAGCTCGCAGAAAAGATCGCTTATGAGCCAACAGTTAGACAAAGATGCTTGCTAGGGCTACTTTTGGAATCTAGTAACTTGGAATTTAGAATTACGGCGATTGAGGGATTCCACAAAGAAAGGAAAATCAACAAATGAGAGAGACTAAAGGATTCCACGAACAAAGAAAAACCCGTGAATGAGGGATTCTAGACTATTATTGAGGTGATAGGGATTCTAGCCAGCTTTTGACAACTTTATGGATTCCAGATAGTGATTGAGAACTTTGGGTCTTCTAGAGGACAGAGAAGTGAGGGATGATAAGGATCATTTTGGTTAGGTTAATTAATAATTTTATTGATTAGCTAGTTAATATGTTTAGTATAAGTTAAGAAATTTATTGGTGTCATGATCGTGACACTACAAAAAATGACTTTTGTCATAATCGTGACATGGATGTCACAATCTTGACCCAGTGTGAAGGTCTTCTGTCATGATCGTGACACTCTTATCACTATCGGGACCTTGCCTTTTGGTTTGAGCTTTCTCTAACTTCCTTCAATCTTCATTCATTTGAGTTCATAACTAACAAACACATCGAAACATCTGAAGCATACAAAATTAAGGTCCAATATCATGCCCTAAATTATTTAATACTCAAAAACGTAAACACACAATTACATTAACATAATTATAAGGCTAAATATGCAAAAATCATCAAATTAAAACTTATAAACATAGTAAAACACCTACCAAAACATAATGCAAACTACAACTATCAACCTTCCTTACTTTTAAGCTTACAAACATCCACCCACTTAACTTTAGCATAAATGCTTCCTAATATAGAACTTCCTTATAAAAAATCCCCCATCAACTTCTTTTGTACTTTAATGACCCCTTTAGCTAATATCAAGCTTGAAGACCAATATATATGCATTGAGTTTAAGATAGAAATAATCATTTATAGCCTGCCTCTAAAGGATAAGAATTTGTTAGTCCAAGAATTGAGTCTCTTATGAACTCTTTCAATTAGAGGGTAGCATTCATTAAACATGATCCTTCTAGTGGTAGTAGGTAGGCCCAGGTAGCAAAGAAGGTTTTACTTTCTACTCATCTTAGTTATGGTAAAGATTCTATTCTCCAAATACTTAGCAATAACAGATAATAGGAAGTGACTTTTATTATGATTAACTTCAAGCCTATACAACCCCTTAAATTGATCTAAGTTGGGCGTTGGGATTTCAATTGACTTACATTAAGCTTTACAAAAAAGAAAGAGATCATACTTAAAGAATAAATTAACCAAGGAAACATTTTTACATTTATTCTAATATTTGAAAGCCCTACTATTGTTTATCATATGCCTCAACAGTTAGGTGAAAACCTCCATACAAAGGATAAAGAGATCAGGAGACATGGGGCCAGCTTGTCTCAGTCCCCTAGCTTCTTTGAAGATTCTTATAGGAGTACCATTAACTAGAACAAAAAAATGATGCAGTAGTTATACAAGCCTTTATCCACATAAAGAACTGTTTAGGAAAGTCCATATCTTCTAGGGTAAAGAGAACAAAATCCCATTCAATATAGTCAAAAGCTTTCCTGAGTCAACTTTGATTGAGAAGTTAGGAGGTGATCTCTTCCTAGAGTAACCTTTAAAGAACTCATAGACTATTAAAATATTATCACTAATCAACCTACCTTGTATAAATGCACTTTGATTATCACTGACTAGAGTCACTAAGACAAACTTAAATCAGCTAGCAATATTCTTTAAGATAATTTTATAAAGAAAATTTGTACAAGCAATGGGTCTAAACTCATCAAAAGAAGAAGGACTACTCACTTGGCTATTAAGCATATAAAAGTCTTATTGATCTCCTTTAGAAGGTTTCCTAAAGAAAAGAATTCCCCCACTACTGCTTTCACTATAAGACTAATTAAAGACCACAATTTCCAAAAGAAGAAACCATTAAACTATTAGGACTCGGGGCTTTGTTAGGTTTCATTTGGAAAACTACCCTTTCAATTTCATTTCCTCCACTTGTCTAATGGAACCAATCTTAACAGTAGTCATCCTTTTCTTAATGATGGAGTGCAGAAATAGAGAAAAGGCAGTGGTGCTTTGAGAGGAATCATATAAAGATCTAAAATGCTTTTCAACTTCCTCTAAGAGATCCTTTTGTTGATAGAGGGTATTACCATCATGAGAATTTAGTGCTGAAACCCTATTAAGATTCCTTTTTGCTAATATTGAATTGAAAAAGAACTTACTGAATCTTTCCCCTTGCTTCAACCAAGTCTACCTTTCTCTTTGCCTAAGTATACTATTATGATTGTTTAAGGCTTGCAAATACTTATTCAAGATATTTTTCTCATTTTTTAATATAGAGCTGTCACTAGGATATAGTTGCAAGTTGGTTTTAATGGAGACTAGGTTTGCTTTAGCTATGTTGATTACAAAGAGAGTGTTATAATCTTTGTGTGCTTTGAGTAGCTTAAGTTCAGACTTAATGGCTTTAAGTTTTTGCACATAGATAAATTGGGATGTTCTAAAAGCTTACACATGTAATCCACTTTTAGCCAAGTCTTGTAAACCTTCATCATAAAAAATAGTTATTAAACCTGAAGGGACATTTTCGTTTTAATTGCAAGAACATATCTGTTAGCATAATAGGAGTATGATAAAAAATGAGAGGATCTAAAAAGGAGGCTTTAGATTCAGGAAACCATTGTAGCCATTCTAGATTAACCATATCCTTATCCGGCTTCTACTTTAGAAATCAATCAGAAGATTGCTTGTTGCACTAAATGAAAAAATGTCCTTGGAATTTAAGTCAATTGCTCCCAGATTTTCCACATAATCTTTAAAATCATAAAGAAATTTTAGGGAGAAATGACCTTCAGATTCTGTTATGTATAAGGCGGAGTTGAAGTATCCACAAATGAACTAGGGACCATCCACTCTACCTTGAAAACATAGCAAACTCTCCTATAACTCTTTCCTTTGGAATGCACAGTTTGTGCCATAGAATACAGAGGAATAAAGAGTAATGCTTTCCTTAATTAATTTCCATTTCATATGGATAAACTTGTGCATTAGCTTCAGTATGATCTATATCATCAAACTCAAGATTATGTACAATTATTGTTCTACCTGCAAAACAAAATAGGTTGTTAGTGAACACTCTCCATTTATAACCCAAAATTATGAGATTCATGAGATTTTCTGTCAAATTTTAGTTTCCAAAATAGAAAAAATACATAGATTCAGATTATAGACAAAATCCCTTAAAGCTATTAGATTTTTCAGGCAATTTAAGCCCTTGATATTCCATGTGAAGAAGGTTATTTATTCAGAGGCTTATTGTTGGAGTTTTTGCCCTTACTACTCCTAGTAGCCTTTTTTCTTGTTTCTAAAATCACCTTTTAGATTCATTACTTAATCCATTATTAGTAGTGTGAACAAGAGACTGAGAGAGTATTTTTGTTTCACTTTTATATAAGATATCCTACAAGATACCAGTCTCCTTAATAGTCCTTGCTTCATTCTCTTTAATCTTTCTTGTCTGGGGAAGATCATATGGATGGAAGTCTTGGGATGGACCCAGATTTTTTGATGGCACATCACCGATTCCCTGAGACATACGAATATTTCCAAAAGTACTAATAGGGCTAGATTTAGCCTCCATCCCTTCCTTTTCCTCATCAACATCTATTAATTCAAAATAGTCTCCTTTTTTTGAAGGTTTTCCTCTTAAGTTTCTAGACCTTTCCTTGTAGCTTTAAAGAGTGCTTCTAATAATAGTAAATAGATACACAATCTTCATGGAGTTCCTATTAGGCCCTAACCTTATTGAAGGTATTTGATCTAGTAGCTCCTTTGAGATGCCTATAGTGACACAAAGATGAGCATATCCAGTTCTCTTTATTCTAGCAATAATCTCATCCATACATATATATTTTCTAAAAAAACTAACAATCAGGCTTAACCCTTTTATTGTCTAGTATTTCAATGGAATGTTATATAAATTGACTTATAGTGGAATTGTTTGAAAGCCAACTGAATTTGTTTGTAATCCAGGTTCTTAGAGTTGAAGAAAAAGAGGAAAGTTCATCACATGCCAGGGACCTTCTTCCATTACCTTGAGAGTCTGAGTTTTGGATGCAAAGGTAAAAAGTGTGGATTTATTATTAACTAAGAGCACATCAAGAAAGCCTTTTTGTTCACATGGTTAATTCCCATTTAAGGAGAACAAGGAAGGAAGGCCTCTTCTCGAGAAAGAAGCCTATTAAAGAAGCTTCCCAAGATTTCACACCAGCTTGCAGGATGTCCATCTCAAAAGCTACAATGAGTCTGCCTCCATTCTCTCTTAGAGGGACTACCAAAAGGAGAGGTCTTCATCCTTACCAACAACCTACTTCTAGCTTCTCTTTGTTACTAGGGAAGAAGAATAAGATGATTTTTTGCTAGAGGATATTGAATGGTAGGGGGTGAAGATGACTATGGATGAGAAGTAGGGACTGAAGATGTTTTGGAGTGTAGGGGAGGGAATTCAGAAGGGGTGTTAGGTTTCTTTATAACTAAGGCAGTGGCTATCCTATTCAAAGTAGGAAAAAGAACAAAGGTAGAAAAATTTGTTTCTATTAACAAGAATTTAGTCAGAGCGCAGTAAGAAGATGGGACTAGTGGATCCAGCAGCACCAAGAGAAGTGGGAAGGTCTGGGGGAGAGCAAAAAATTAGAAAGAAAGGGCACAAAGGAAGGGATGCAAGCAAGGAAGGAGAAGATAAATAAGTACTTATGGTTTAAGTAGAAACAACAAGGGATTTTGGTAGAAGACCAACTCAAAACTAAGGATAGAAAGAGGGTGAAGCTTCTTCTCTCTCATCTTCTCTCTCATTAGTCATTATAGTTGGGCTCTTTTAAGCACATAATAAGGACTACTTAAGTTGCAACCATTGATGGGTTTTGATAACCATTGTTGGGTTTTGATCTTGCATCACATGCATAAAAAATAGAAAATAGTAGCAGAAATATAAAACAAAACCCAAAAGGCCAAGAACTTTCAAGTGCCATTAGATGTAACTTTAACAAAAGATGAACTTAAAATGTGTACCTTACAATCTCCTTTGTTCTTTGTTATCTTCACCTCTTCGGGTTGTCGTAAACCATAATAACAAAAGGAGACATCTCTAATGATATCCATGTGAAGAACGAAGCCTGAAACCTCTTAGGAAGAATGACTAAAACACACACAAAGTGCTAGCTTTGTGATGCATTCTTTGAGAGAGTGTTTTTAGAGAGTGAGAGAAGATGAAGAACACTTCACCAAAAAGTCGCTTGTTTTCACACAAAACTTGCACGAAATTGATGTTTCTTACACCCTTTGGCCTTCTTCTAACCCCAACATCAATGGATAGTTAGTGGGAATTAAGTGGCTTTTAATCCCACTTAATTTAGCATACCACCCCTTTTTTAAATTTGTCATCTTGCTTATTAAATGGTAATTTTGTCTTCTTGCTTAATAAGTAAGATTCATATGTGTCATATGATTTAACCTAAACTACCACACTTTTGTAGCTTAATTATGCATCTCTCATATCTTGGATCCCCATCCAAAACCATTTACACATTCTTCACATCTTCAATGCATGTGACCCATTAGGTTCTCAATTATGTTGGCCTCTTGAATTAACACTTAATTCAAGCAAGTCATGAGTGGCATCTACAACACATCATGACCCCTAATTGATCAAAAAGTTAGTGGTTCGACTATGAACCCTTCTATAGGAAATGTTCCTGTGCAATTCTTCCTTTCACCATCTATACCCCACTTGGTTTAGAGTATGGTTAAAGTGTCAACTCTCACTAGACTGACTACGTCACATCTAGCCTAAGGGATGTTAGTTTTTGTCCCCAAGGCTCATTACTCAATTGGATATGTTATTGAAGACTACCTTCATGACATTTTCACTCTGGCCAGAGATTCCCAAGTAATGACCTCGACAAGCGGCCGTGGGTATCATCTCCTTCTATCAGGAGTGGTGAATCCTTTATTGGCTACTCAATTACCTTCGAATACCTTAAGCTGTACCTATTCACCACCCTATAAGCAATCTCTAGGAGACAACGAGAAATGAAGTCAAAGTACAGGATTAGTTTCCAAGGTATCCTTGAGCACCTCAAGTATAAGGATATCTGCACTATTGCTATGATGAGACTATCATTAACACTAGAATAAATTATCCATATGATTGTCTCATAGCAGATCATCCAATGTACTTACTACTCTTAGCAAGCATCAACATGTTAACTCTAAACAACTCATGCTTACAACTTATGAGATTCACTACTTGATCTAATCAAAGAGTATAACATGTGCTAGTTGGTCTAGATTAATAATGTCCCGTCTAATTAATCCTATGACTAGGGATAATTTAGATAGTTACATAATTACACATGATAGGAATCTCATTATCATGATCTCATCATGATTTCCTTCATGCTATGTAATGTATCAAGGACTTCATTAATTCGATTTAAGATCACTATCAATTCATAAAGAACATAAACATCAAATTAATGAAAAAGCCTTTTTATTAATAAAAAAGATTTGTACAATAAGTTTTCAAGATGATTACCTTTAGAGCACTTCTCTAACAACCATTGTTGTAGCACCCCACTCTCATCAAATATTTATGCCTATACGTCTATCAGACATTCGAGCACATGCCCGGTGGAAGTGGCGCGCTAATTATATCACTTTCACTTAACTCATGGCATTATAAATTAAAACATAATTATCACAATGTCTAAAACCCAAAATTTTTCGTTTGATTTCATCAAAACATGAGATAAAATGTAGCATTACATACAACATCTATGTATATGCCATATCAAAGACCTATTAGCGTTTACTGCTCTATTTACAAAACATGCTACATATATGAGGAAATTTTACAAAAAGTTTACCTAATTCTTCAGTCCCACCTGACTGACCTTTGGGCCATATTTTCTATCCAAAAGTCGTACTAGATCTCTTCTAAGCTGTCTTAGAAGTTAAGTCGTCTCTCTCGAACCTGAAAAGTCAACATTACAATTTTGGTGAGTTTTGCGAACTCAGTGAGTTAACCATCCTCAATGGTTCACTCATATCACATAACACAACAACTTATATAATCACATAATTCACATAATTTCATTTATCGATATGTAGCATCACCAAACACTTTGTTCATCAGTTTTCACATTTTTTATTGAACTCAATTCAACAATACATTGCAATTATTCAAATCATACATATCATATGTATATGAAATGTTCATGAGAATCACATTCGTTTATTACATTGTTGTGACTGAGTGTCTTTTAAACTACCCCGTATCTATAGTGGATACCGGGCACATTAATACTATCCCTTATTTGTTGGGGATATAGAGCTCATTTTATATAGTGAGCCAGGAGTTCTTACCACATTATGAGCTTTAAGCTCTTTTGCACTGGCGACTACAGTCACAACTACCTTTATCTTTCATACATTCATGTAATGAAATGCATCATATGTATTTGGTCAATCGATTATGCTCAATCTTACATATTCATATTCACAATCACAATTTAATTCACATTTATCATCAGACCTTAGTCCGACATTCAACATTTAAGTTAAGAATCACTTATTCAGTCAAATTCACATTCAATGAGCACTTCCAATATGTTATTCATTCATCAAATGCCTCAGACATTTAATGTCTGGAATCAGTACATACACATCACATAATAATTCAATACATAGTTTAACAAACAATTAATAAAAGTGAGACCATCTTAGGTTACTGACAGTTTGCTCCAGATAGGTTATTGCCTCGATGTCCCGGTAATGTCAAGATGTGGTCGCTCTAATTGCTCTTCTATAACATGCAAGCATACACATTTACACATTACTAATTTGCACATTTACATGAATACTCAACCATATATACATGTATATGGGGTATCTATAATGCATGCTCAATGACAATCCTAAATATATTTCCTTAATTTCACACTTCAAGATCACTCACATTTCATAACTCACATATGTCTAAATTAAACTTAGGTTAGCATCTCAATTATTCGAGATTATTCTAAATTCATCATTAAATCATTTACTAAGGTTATTCTAGAATTTCTAAGGTCACAAAAATACTCAATTTATGTTTCATATTTATTAATACACAATATTCATCTTCTTGAATCACTTTAGCCATCATTGGACTCCTTTCATTCTTATAGCGTCACCAATTTTCCAGATTTGAAAACCTAATGTATAACAATTTATCCTTAAGTTCTATCCTCAGTCATCACTTTAAACATAACACTCATTGTATCACTTATTTAAGCATCATTCTAGGCTCAATTCAAGCTTCACTCAAGCCTAAAAGCATCACATGAAAGTACCTAACCAATTGCTACTTTAACCTACACATAAAAGAAGTATGTTTGATGTTTAACCAATTCCCAAGATCGTGGACAACTTCCTATTATCATGGGATTTGTTGGCAAAGAATTTCTGCCTCATCAAGCATTCCCACGATCATGGGATGCTTCCATCAGAAGAATCCCAGCTATTTCTCCAATTTTCTAACTCTTTCAAGTCTTCTAAGTTACATCCAACACCTCATATACTTAGTCTAACATTTCTAGCTTAATTCATCACCATTTCCCCTTCATTCATAACTCCATTTCAGTTCAATATCATCCACGCACAAATCAAAATCCATGATTTATCATAAACACCAAAAATAGAACATATTCTTATACACTTTCATTATCAATTTTCTGTGCATGTTCTACTTCATTTTTCACCTTCATTTCATTCCTAACTATCACCTTAATTCATCTCATTTCAAGATACCATAGTACTCCTTCTTATTAGCTCTAAACTCATGTTGGTTCATATCTAAAAGAATCAAAGAGATACATGTAACATACCAAGAAAACAGAACATAAACATCCAATTACAAGTCAGAATTTCTGCACTTCTTTCTATATCATTTTTAATGATCTTATTATCTCGAAATCGTCTCTACAACCACTTATGAAAGGTTAATCATATTATATGCAAAAGCAAGACATTTAGGTTCTTATTTCATCACTCACAATTTTCACATATATACCTCACCACTTCATGAACATTTGACCTCTAACTATCATCAAAACTTGTTTCATTCAACAAAACATGAAGAGTAATGATTTATACTTGTCTAGCTTCAATGTCTTCAAATCACTCTTAACCCTAGTTTGTCAACACCTTACGATCATCATCTTTCCAAAGGTGGTAGGGTTAGGTCTTTAGTGGAAAAGAAGAAGACAACCAAAAATGAGAGCAGCAAGTGAAGTTTAGAGCAAGCTTCAACGTTGATGGGGTGAGAAGTAAGGATCGTGAATGAAGAAGATTAAAGAAGATGGAGATTAACAAAGATGAGAGCAATGTATAAAGTGAATGACAAGAAAAATGAAGGTGATCTTTCACTTAGGAGCACATCGTAAATCAAGACATGGTTTGGCAAGTGACACTTGTCACTTGCCACATTTCCAATCTCTATTGGTTTACACTTGGTTCTCTTATTAAACTAGTCCATTTAACTCCAATTTCTACTCCAATTGTCTCTAAATTTCAATATAGGTTATCAACAAATCCTAATGTCATTTTCCAATTATTTCCATCAACTTCCATCACTTATTTCTACTATTATTTGTCAATTACCTGCCACTTGGCATTTTTCCTAGTCCTAAAATATCCAAAATATTTAGAAATTCTCTATATTTTATCAAAATTCCTAAATCAATACTTATGCTTACCAAATCCATTTTTCAAGACATATAAACCACAATTTATATAAAAAATCACATTTATAAATCAATTATACTCGAAAAATGTCAATGAATGCATGTACAATCATTTTAATATATGCAAACATTAATTTTCACATGTGTGTGTATGCTATATTATGCATGAGCATAAAATGCACTTTCCAATTTCTCAATAATCTCTCATATATAATATTTTAGGGTTCTAACCCTTATTATGAGGTAACGGGATGTTACAATTATCCACTTTACGCTTCTTTTGGGACCATATGATGGCTACTTAAAAATTATTAACTAGATCAGATTCGATAAATACTGATAGTTGTTGAGCAAGTTTTATCTAATGTAAAACCCCAATATCCGTAAGTATATAGATCATAATTTGTAGTATTAAAGGTGTCGATCCCACAAGGAAATAAATAAAACTAAATGAACCTAACTTTATATAAGGAGATAAAAGATGATTAAAATAAATAATAACAGAAAATTAAAACAATTAAATCAAGCAAAATATCAAATAATCAAATAACAAATGAGCTACCACAAATATGTGAGGAAAATTAAAGATAAAGCTTAGGATTTATTCTATCGTTATCTTGCTCCTTAACAATTATTGAATCAATTATATGTCAATTCTAGATCTTTTAAAGGATTGAGTAATCTTTCACAAGACCTAATCAATTAACTCTAATTGATTATGGAAGTTTAGATTTTGCAACCTCTCGATTCATAAAATCTACCTAACGTTTTCGACTAGTTCTTAAGTGATCTATCAAATAATTGAGTTTTCATATAAGATCTCTCTTTTTATGATTACCAATTTGATATTTGAGAGACTTATTAGGTCATTAACTCTCATTACCTGACCTAATTAGATTGCTTTTGACTCAATCTCTAGATCTATTATCAAAGTATTAGCATACCCAAATATGACAACACTAGAAAATTGAATTGAAATCAACATCAATCAAGTCACAAATCAACTCAAGAATAAATTCAAATATGAAAATTAGAGCATCCTAAATGTGAATAACATATTCAAATCAAAGTTACACATCATGTTTAATAAAAATATACAAAGGAAAGAAAGAAAGAACTTGATTTGAACTAACTTGAAATATGAAATTTCTGGATTGCTCTTCTTGCTCCTTGCTCCTCCTTCTTGTTCTCTCACTTTAGAAGATGGTGGCTACCCTTTTATAACCCCACAATGTTAAAATTATAAAAAGAGTCGTGTACTAGAAAAGCTGAAATTCACTGGAATAGTTGTCTACGCTCTCTGTCACGATCGTGGCAAGACAAGCCACGATTGTAACCTACTTCTATACTTTCAATTCTTCTTTTTTCTTTAATTTACTATTTCCATACACTCAAACACATATCAAACACCTCTTGAAACATAAAATTAAGATCCAAATCACACTTAAAATCATATAAACAAATACTAATAATAACATAAATAAACACTAATAATAACATAATTCTAAACATATATTCATGATAATCATTTAAGAAATATTAAAAAGTACACTTAAACATCTATCAAAACATAGTATAATTTACACCTATCAATATCCCCACACTTAAACTCTTGCTTGTCCTCAAGTAAAAAAACAAAAAACAAACACAAACTTAAACAAATCAAATAATAACACATACATTCATGCAACATGCATTAATGATACTGGAACATACTACTCTCATAGAGAATATGCCTGAATGTGTCGAAGGTTATTCGAGAGCATGCTTTACGAGGATGGCATGTTAAGACGATCACATTACCACATTTTAAGGAATCATATATCAAAAGCATTTCAATCATTCATTTTGAATAATTTCATTCACAATCATATTAAATCACAAATGTCATTACATATAAAAGATCACATATACATTTTAAAATAGGTGAGAAATGCTATTCTTGATGCATAATGACTAGAGACATCTGAAGGTACATCTGATCCCGACCACTAGCTCATGTCCAAATGCAGTAGCTATACTCCAACTAGACTAGCTAGTTCTCTTCTGAACTTGAAAGACAACGTTGTAATTATCAAGCTAACCTAGCCTTCCATGCATGCAAGATCATCTTAAATACAAGGTGATAATGGACATAACTTAGGCAGAAGTTGAAAACTGTAAGGAAGAAGTGAGTTCTCAGTGGTGAGAGCGATGAATCATAGCGGAAACAATGAAGGAGATGTTTCTGCATTAGTTTACATTATTAAGTGCAAGGTGTCTATGTAATACAATGACACTTGTCATGTTTGCATACAAGCCACTTTTCCTCACCTTATCCTGCCAAATATCACCAAGTTCCCATCTGTTTAAAGATGCTCAGGCATTTGTGGCACAATGTCATAGGTGTCAAAGAGTGGGCAACATCTCAAAAAGAGATGAGATACCCTTATCTAACATCTTGGAAGTTGAATTCTTCGATATATGGGGACTCGACTCTATAGGTCCTTTCCCATCCTCTATGGGGATCACATGCAGTTGGTAGGAGTGGACTACGTATCGAGATGGGTTGAAGCTGTGGTAACTTCATCAAATGATGGAAAGTTGTTCAGAAATTCATTAAATGGTTATTTAACTTATTCGGAGTGCCAAAGACAATTATAAGTTATGAAGGAGCCTATTTCTGTAATAAATCATTTGATGGTCTCCTTAAAAGATACGTAGTCCACCATCGTGTTGCCACCTTATACCACCCACAAATAAGTAGCCAAGTGGAGGTCGTCAACTAGGAGCTTAAACAAATATTGGAGAAGAAAGGATTGGGCTTTAAAGATGGATGACGCCTTATGGGCTTATCGAATCGCCTTTAAAACTCTAATTAGGACGACTCCATTCAGACTAATATATGGTAAAGTTTTCATTTTCTTGTGGAACTTGAGTACAAAGCATACTTGGAAAAAAACTTTAAATTTTGTTTGGAAGCGAGAGGGTGAGAGAAGACTCTTGCAACAGAATAAACTCGAGGAGTTTCACTTCAATGTGTGTGAGAATGTCAAACTCTATAAGGAGAAGGTGAAGAGATGGCATAACTCTCATCTCTAGAAGAAAGAGTTCAAGGTAGGAGATGTAGTGTTGTTGTACAATTTGAGATTGAACCTATTTTCGAGAAAGCTCAAATCAAGATGGAGTGGATATTTTACGGTAACTCACATATTCGCACATAGATCTCTCGAATTAGAAATTTTGAATAATGAAACCTTCAAAGTAAATGGCCATCGATGCAAACCATATTTTGGGGGAGGATTCTCAAAGGAAAGGGAAGTAATTTCCTTCCTTTCAAACATTTAACAATGATGCAACTGATGAAAGGTCGAGCTAATAACCACAACTTAGCATGTTCGGAACCTAGATTGCAAATGTTATATAGTAATTTTGTTTTCAATTATAGAATTAGGTTTTTCTTTCTTTCTTACATTAATTTGGAATGGTGTGGATGGCTAAACTATGTGTGTTAAGGATAATATAGGTTAAGAAAGAAAGCTTATAGGTTACACTAGGAAAGAATGACAAACAGAATAAGGGTAAAAAAATTCCAATTTCACGATCATGCATGGGTAAAATACCCATAGTCACAATCGTGACCCAAGTAAAATTCCCACTATCATAATTGTGATCTAGATATAATGTCCACTATCATAATCGTGACACCCGTATCACAGTCGTGACAAATGTCTTGGTACCCCTCTCTTCTTCACCCTAACCCTTATATTCATCATTCTTCCCATTTTACGCACATTCACTTCTCTTTCTAGGTTTAGCCATCACCAAATCTCTCTCACTTCTCTATACACTCATCTTGAATCTTCTTTGTTCCTCTTACATTCTTCACCCAAAATCTGCCCATCTTTACATATATTTCATATTTTACACAAACTTCTCATAATATTTTGGGTGATTCCCGTAAGATTTGGTGTGATTTTAGTAACTAAAATTTTTGGGTTGTGTTGGTGTGTTTTGTTGCATTTTTGATCAATTTTGTAGAATTTCACATTCAAAATGGTTCCAAGAATCAAGTAGACCTTTAAACGATCATAACCTAAAGGAAAGGCGTAAGTATCAGGGTATGGTGCGTGGAATAGAGTGACGAACTTTGGAGCACCTTTTTAATATATTTGGTACAGTAAGTTAGTACAGATCCAAGTTTTGCAAATATGGCTATGAGAGAGAATGCATCAATCACCAGGCCACTACTTTTGGATGACTCTAACTATCCTGCATGGAAATCACGGATGAGAGTCTTCATCTAGGATCAAGGTACAAAAGCTTGGCATTCAATAGTACATGGGTGGACGCATCTGATGATCACTGACGATAAGGGTGAGGCAGTTTTAAAAGATCCATTTGAATAAACAAGAGTTGAAGAAGAGAGGGCACTTGGAAACTGACAAGCAATGCATGCAATTTTCAGTACTATTGATGAAGGATGCTTCTTAATGATATCGGCATATGAGTTGACTAAAGAAGCATGAGATAGTTTGCAGACTATTCATGAAGGGTCCAAATCTGTGATAGCATAAAAACTTCAAATGTTAGTCGTAAGGTTTGAAGAACTAGAGTGAATGGAAATGAGGCTATTGGGGATTTTCATAAAAGATTGTGTGATATAGCGAATTAGGCACATCAACTCGGAAAGAAATATTCTAATATGAAACTAGTGAAGAAGACATTGAGATCACTACCTCCGAGATTTATTCTGAAAATTGCAGCAATAGAGGAGGCCCATGGTATCACTGAATTATCCTTGGATAAGGTAATTGGGATTCTTACCAACATTGAGATTAATTTGTTGAGGGAAAATTGAGAGAAGAACAAAGGATTAGCATTGCAATCTGAGATTGGTAAAGTCGTAAATGACTTCAATGATGAATCCGATGAGAATGAGAATTTGGAGTTATTGACAAGAAATTTCAACAAGTGGTTAAAGAAAGTGAAGAAGGATATATCCGAGTTTAGGGAAAACGGTGGGAGCTCATCGAAAAACAACTTCAAACAAGCCAGAACTCAGAAGGGTGAAGGAAAGATAAGAAGAATTCAATGCCATAAGTGTCAAGGCATCGAACATGTGCAAGCAGAATGTGCTAATACCTTGAAGAAGGGAAAAGGAAAATCTTTTACTAGCACTTGGAGTGAGAATGAATTCGAAAGTGAATATGGTAGTGAAGAAGAAATTGTAAATGGTGCTGCGTTAGTCACTTTGTATAGCAAAAATCTAGTTGCATGCCCAATAGTAACTAAAAAGGAAGTAACTGAAGACGAAAAAGGGGGCAAATCAGAAAATTTCGAGAAAAACGAAGACAAATCAGGTCAAGGTTCAATATCAGATTATGATAGTGATGCAAATGGTTCGGATGATAAAAGAAAGAATATTTACGAGGCTTACGAAGTGATGTGTAAAAAATGGGTGAAAACATGTGGAAAGAATGAAAGGTTGAAGGAAGAAAACTTCTCTGCGAAGAACATTATCCAAGATTTAGAGAAGAAATTAACAGTAGCTTTAAACGAGCTCAGTGAAGCCAAACTGAAGTTAACAAGTACCGAAAAGGGTTTGAGAATCCTAAGTGAAGGCACAGAAAAGTTGGACAAGTTGATCGAAATCAGTAAGGTTAAAGGGGATCTTCAAGCCATTGGTTACAAAGGTGAATGTTTCAAGTCGAATGATGAGAAAATTGGTGCGACCAGATCTGTCCAAGGAGAAATCTCAAAGAAAAATTAGATATATATACCTACATATCACTTTTGTAGAATAATCGGGCATATAAGACCAAAATGTTACAAGTTGTTACAAATGATGTTTCAAAGGAGTCAAAACCAAAAATTTAGACACTCTCTATTAAATTTCCAGCAGTAACCCATATTACTGAAGCACTCTTGGGTTAGAAAGGGTCAAGGATAAGCACAAAGACGTAGTGAAGGATAAATAAAGAAGTGTCCAGATTCAAAGTTAGTTACTACTTTTGAAGAAATTGCTTAGACTGAGGATAAGTCAGTTGCTTTAGATGAAGACATCAACCAGACAATTGATGATCGAGATAATGTGACGAGGAATAAGCTCAGGTTTGAATTTCTTCGAAGGGCACAATGTTTGTGTGCTTTACATTTTTGAAGTATAGATTGATGTTATTTATTAAAAAAAAGAGGTTTAAAGGAGTTATCATTTAGGCTTTTTGAATTTTTATTTATGGGTTTTCTAAGGTTCAATTGATTGATGTGTACATAAGGCTATGCTTGATGATGGGGTTTTTAAATTTAATAATTCATATGCTGATGAATTTGATGTAAGTAATGATACTTTGGTGCGTGTTTTAACTGATGGTAAATTTTCATTTTGGCATGCTCATGATTCTTCTGCTGCATCTATTACTGATTTTTATACTTCTTTATTTGTTGAGATTGATAGCATTAAAGGCATTCTTGTTTTGACATTGTTTTGTCCCAAGGGGGAGATATCATATTGTTTTTGGAAAATGTTCCATTTAGGGAGAGATCTCAAGGTATTTCCATAACTATTAGTCTTGCTTTTTGACATCTTTTGGTCCCAAGGAGGAGAAATTTAGATGATTGGATATTTGATAGATGTTTATTTCTTTGGATGTTTCTTAAACTTGAAGAATTTGATGGATGTTTTTTGGAACTTAATGTTGGATTAAGGGGGAGTTTCTTATTTGTGACAAAAATGCCAAAAGGGGGGATTTTTAAGATATTTATGACATATCTTATTGTTTAATTTTGGCATTTTTGATTATTGGGTTTTTAAGATAATGTTTAAAAATCCAAATCAAGATATGATGTAAATAAGTTAAACTCCTTAATTGAGTTAGACATTGGTATAAAAATTGCAGTGAAATTAGACGTCTATCTCTATTTGAAGTTCAAGTAGATTATGTCAAATTATGGATGGACATCATGTGGCTTTTCCATTGTAGTAATAAAGGCTTATGTAGGAAGGCTTGCGTGAGTAATTTTTCTATTGGTGTCTTGGCATTGATTGATTGGTTGTGGTATGGATATTGTAAGATAGCTATAGAGGTTCTTGTATGTGTGATCCTACTTCTTAACTCCTTATATGAGTGACTTAGTGATTGCTTGGTTCTTGGTTTTGTTAGAGGTGTGTGCGTAAACTACTTTTCTGGACTCATCATATGGGTTATCTAGTTATTGCTCTTTGGGTGTTGGCTGTAGTGGTGTGTGTCAAGTAAAGCCATGGTCTATTTGTTTTGGTGATTACGGCTGTGAGCTTACCTATTAGTTATTTGTCAATTTAATGGAAGAATGAAAATTCTATCTTGGTGCTTCCATTCCTTTAATTAGTTGATTGATTTTTGGATATGGGCGTGAAAAACTTTTTGTCTATGGCTTGGAGTGACTCACGGATTGGTCTTTTGATCTTTTAGAGTGACTCACGTTGTTGATCTCTTTCGGTGTGTGTTACTGCCGCTTGGTTCTTGATTTTTCTGTGTGCTGCACGGATGTGTAAAAATAGTGATAAGTTTGGTTGTTCGTTATAATCATCTTAGCTAGACGAACTGATGTGGTGTTGATTAGTTGCATAGGTGTGAAATCTTCCAGGTGGTTTACGGGCGTGTATTGACTTTTGTCATAAGGTATTTCAGAGTATTGCATAATTATGCCAATTTTTTTCAACAATTTCCAAATCCATTTTAGAGGAGTGGAATTGTTGGCCCCGGGTTTGATTCTTATTTCATGGCGAAAAGGTGGGGGACTTTTAAAATAATATATATATATATATAACTAACATCAAGATAAAAAGAATTAAATTCTTGGTGAGAGTAAAAACAAATAAATAAAAAATGAAAATGTCACGACCGTGCATTTGAAAATGTCACAGTCATGAGGGCCGGAAGTCATGGTGGTGTTTGTGCACGATCGTGCTTGTGCACAATCGTGCAATTCGATGAATAGTGCCACTTTTGCACGCCCACTTCTAATCTTCATAACTTTCAATTTTAAAGTCTAAAAATTATAAACTTTATGTCGTTAGAAAACTAAAAGAATGATCTACAACTTTTATGAAGACGACTTTATCAAATTCTACCTAAAGTAATACAATTTATTCATTGAAGTTTCAAAACACAATTGCTTTCCCCTTTTTCTTTTCTGCTATTTATAAAAAACTACTACCTATATCAAAAGACCCGAATCCAACAAATACAATCATACACATAAGACTCCTAACCCAACAATTTACTTAAAGAAAACCCATCCAAAAGCCACCACATAACTAACAATTTTATGTTGGATCGGGAAAAGAAAGCATGTCATATTTGGAGAACCGGTAGATTTCAAAACTTTTTGGACATCTTATTTGCAGCGGAAGCAATATATCCAAATCATCATGCCAATCTATACATGAAATAGTATAAGGATAATAACAAGCATAAACAAGATGGTGATATTACCGACTCCTTCGCTATAGCTTTAATTTCTCGCTGCGCTATCCTCTCCTTCTTCTTGTATCCAAAGCCTTTTGCTTTTGAATCCTTTTCTTTGT
>JAOTAY010000001.1:7646226-7658285 GCA_025629805.1 Erythroxylum baracoense
TTAACCTCACGAACACGTCTCTTTCTTTCTTCACTCACACACTCTTCATTTGTTCTTCTCTTATTAATCTAAAACAAGCTCTAATCTTTCAAACTTACCCTTCCATATTTACTTTAATACCTTCTAACTCCTTAACCTAATTCTAACACTTCCATTTAATCCATACAATCATATGAAATAAAAAAATTCATAAATAAACTCCATAAATTTCTAATTCAAAAATTCTAATTTTTACTCATGACTAAATGCCAACAAATTCTCATTTAATAATTCTAACTTCCAAGAAAAGTTCGGGGTCCAACAGGAACTCATCGGGAAGTTGTTCTTGTCTATCTCAATTGTATTCAATTTTCGTTCTTTATTATTTTAATTACTTGAGTTATTCGTTTATTATTCTTTCGTTAAAAGATTGATTGAGAAAATCCTTTCATGACGTTAGTATGAGACAGTCATACTATTGGGTGTGAAATTATTTCACGAGTAGTGAGGGCGAGTGATAGTGTCAAAGGTTGAGTAGTGTCGGCTCAGTAAAGCCTTGTATAAAACTATTATCGTTAGTGAAAGAATTAAGATGGGTGAAGGTCTCGTAGATATAAGTAAGGTTTGTCAAACTGCGTTATAAAAATTCAGTGTTGATCTGTTTAACTTCATATTTATTTTTCTATTTTCGTTTGTGCTGAAAATTAACAGTTGCTGATACAGTTATTTTATATCTAGTAACTGACAGATACAATTACAAGTAATTGTGGTAGAACCTTACAAGTAATTGCGGTCAAACCGAAGTTTTTGCGAAACAATCACCCCTTCTATTTTCTTCAACCATGTTCTTTTTCTCAGATTCGATGTTCGTTTGATATTTTTCATAAATCTTTTAAATAATTTCTTCTTTATCAGATGTAATTACTTAAAAATTTTAACAAATTACTCTTTTTTAATACTCTAAGCATTCAATTTATAATTCAAATTTATGAGTCATGCAACTTGAGGGACAAATTAATTTTAATTTTGATAAACAAAAGAACCTAATGAATAAACTACTGAACTTTTAGAATTTAATTGAATCTTAAAAAATGCAAGACTAGGGAATTTTCGTTTATAAACTCTCTGCATGTAGTTGAATACTAGTTTGAAATAAAAAATGCCAAGTTGAAAACATAATAGCAATGGAACTAAATACAATTATTACTATAATTTGTCCCCACTCCTTTTCTCTATTCTTTTATTTGTTTTCCAAATACAAGAGAATAGGTAACCAAATACTGGCAGAGAAATGCAGCCTTGAACACGTAGATTTATGAATTAGTTAATTCTCCATGTTAAATGACAGTAAGTCTATACAGAAGCTTTACCCCCCAACTGTACCCTGCCAACGCTAAAACGTCCAGCGTCTCTATCCGGCAGAATATTTTTTCACCATTCTCCTCCTAGGCAACATAAAATAGCCTAAGTGGGGCGTAGAGGAAAATGCGAAGATGAAACGAAAACAATTATTCTATACAACTTGTGCGAAATGGCGGTGTACAAAGAAAAAGCACAAACTCAGGCTTGTTCAATCCTCTACCCGTTGAATTTCACCCATCATGATGCGATTGCTAGTAACCTTAAAACCAAGGAGAGCAGGATCAATTTGCCTCCCTTTCTTTCCTTTCCTTTTACTGCTTCGGGCTCCTTGTGCCCCATCTGATGACTCTGAAAGTCCAGCCGAATAAACTTCAGCTGCTGCAGTCCTCTTAGTATTACTTTTCAGCATGTCAATAAATGATGGCTCTGATACATCAGCATCACTACAAGATGACGTCCGTCGAAAACGCACCTCTCTTTTGCTGTCATTAGCTTGGTTTATGGGGTTCCCACCTGAGGAGACGAATACTATTACTCAGTAAATAGCAATAACCCAACACAAAAACACTCAGCACTCAAGCAACCAAATTGATTATGTGACCCCATTAACCACGGCAGTCATGCCAGCTGCCGAGACCACATATGTCCAGATCAACATCACAAGGTGAGCAATTAAAAATTACCATCAGTACTGTTCAAAGAAGTTTTCACCCTTGATGTTGTGTCCGAGACTAGCTCAGCTAACCCTTCTTGGGATGATGAGGCACGAGAAACAGGTGGACGCCTCGGTAAAATATTCTCTCGCACTTTCAGGGCCACCCTACTAAGAGAAGTATTAAAATTCATAATGACTTGAAAAATAACCTAAAGCTTAAAGGAAGGCTATTAATGCAACCATACAATCATTCACAGTAAACTAGAAGCTTGTAAGCAAACTCTTTCCAGGATAACGTCTAGATGTTAGCTTGCCTACGTCAGAAGAAAGATTTCGAAAAGGGTCCATAATAGCTTTTTGGGAATATTATTATTTTTCTGTTTCAACTCAGCATGATGTCATTTCACCAAAGAATTAAAATAGTCTTAATTCAAAAAGTAGTCGATGACATTAAAGATGTCACAAGGTACAATTAGTAATGTCTAGGTAGCACAGTTTGATATTTCACATACAATTTACGGCAAGTGTATCAACTAACATCCATTTATTGTGTCTCCGAACTACAGATGCATGTAGTAAAATGAGTCTTCAAGAATTATTAGGAATTCACTACCAAAGACCTAGCTATAGCTTTGAGTGAATATAACAAGTTATTGCAATCAGTAGCAACTCCATTAGTTATTGGAAAACTTACTGATTTATGGTAATATCTTCAGCTGAAGAATTTTGTACTACCTTGTCATTGTAAAAGCCTGCATTGTCACCTGGCAGAATATTTAGCACATCAAACAAACAAAAATCAATGAATAAAATTCCATTGGAAATCAACGTACACTTACCAGCAATACCATGAGAAGCCTGCCGGCTAATTGCGTTAACAGGAAGCTCTCCTTGATCTGTAGAAGCCAGCCTTACTTTCTCGGCTATGCCATCATGAATCTCAGAAACTGAGCAGTTTGTCAAACCCAGATTTTTGGATCCATGCCTCATTCCTTCCACCGCTAAGTAATCCTTGATTAACAGCTTATTACTAACATTGGAATCTGTTAAAACCACCTGAGCGGTACCGCCAACTCCAGACACAAAAGAATGTCCTTCGGGTTTCACTCTGGAATCAGATCTAAATGGAAAACTTTCTTTGCTTTCTATAAAATTTACCTGCTCATCAGCTGTACTGAGATCTGCAGTTTCAGACATGTTAGAACCATAAGAACCCACAGAAAATGAGTTGTTTTGGGTAGTTTCTTGGCCTGGAATAGGACTGAAGGGCTGATCTAAAGAACTTGTTCCAGAATAAAGGCCACATGGCACCCTTCTCTCGAAAGATATTCCATCATTAACCTGCAGTAAATCAGCAGATTGATGGCCTGATTTCTGATGGAGTAATTCCATTAACAATCGCCTTGACTTGTCATCATTTGATCCATCTGACATCCATGAACTCTGATCTTCAGAAGCTACTTTAGCTTCTGATTCCCTTTTTTGCTGCTCAGAATTGATGATAAATTGCTGAAATCGAGATTCCATCCAGTCATTTGTTACGTTCCCATTGCTTTCTGACCAGTGGCCATCAATTGCTTCCAAATTAGAAGCATGGAATTGATTTGGAACCATAGTATGATGACTGTGAGATGGTATGCCAGTAGAAAATGCGACAACTTGACCACAAGATTGCATGTGTGTGTTCAACTCGTGAATATTTAAACCATGAGCATGAACCATAGCATTCACTGCATCCATATTCATCCCTGATGCACCAGCTGGTAAGGGCAGAGACCGATCAAATGGCAATGCACCAGGCTCAAACAGCTCTTGCTGATGCCTGTCTTGAGACGAAAGAGTCCTCTGTAGTTGAGCCAGCTGGTCATCATGGGATTGCATCTGCATTTGTTGAAAAACATCTAGTGGGCTAATCCCTGAAGTGTGAGCTCTATGGTTACTAGCAATATTCCCCAGGAAATTATCATTTTCATTGATAGGCCAGGCAGGATCAATCCGTCTTTCTTCTTCCATATTTCTTCGTTGTCTCAATGCCATCGACAACTGTCTTGCATGAAGCTGCTCTTGTAGAATCTTATGCTCTAAAGATTGTACTTGTCCATGATGTCCACGAGATAATAGTTCAAATAAATCTCTTTGCTGCTCTCGCTGTGGCACTAGACCAAATTTTGATTGAGGGAGCTGCTCTACCTGTGGAATAAAATGCCTTACAGGATGATGGGAGCGCTGATGCATCTCCTGCAAGAGTTGCTGCTCTAATAAAACCTGATCAAGGCCACTGTTTGCTCTAATAGGATCAATATGTGAGTGCGGAAGGCCAGGATCAGTAATCTGGGCATGCATCAACTGTTCAAAAAGCGCATATCTTACTTGAGATTGTTGTTGCTCCTCTAAAAGCTTTTGCTGATTAAAGTATTGCTGCTGCTGCAATTGATGCTGTTGCTGCAACTGAAGCTGCTGCTGTTGTTGCCTCCTTAGTGCCAAAAGATGTTCCAGATCGCTAGCAGTATGGTTGGCAAGCTGTTGATGGCGAATTGGATTCTGACTTGGAACATTTTCAAGAAATGATTCATTCATGCGTGAGTGAGATGACAGCATATTTCTCTGTTGCAGCTGTTGCTGCTGCTGAATTTGTAAGGACATGAGCTGCTCTGTTAGATCAAAATTATTAGGCTCTTGCTTGGTATGTGACAAACGACATGCAGCAAAAGCATCTTGAATTGAGTCAGATGCAGAAGGTGTCTCTGGTCTAAAAACATCTGTCCGCTTTTCAACAGCAGAAGCGGTATCAATTAAAGCACCATAGGAGACCGCTCTTCCCACATTGACAGGAACATCTGATGTCTCACTAGGTCTAGTATGAGAACCTTCAAGCTCTGACCAGAGCAAGCCAAAAGGATGCAATTTAGTATCTTTCTGATATGGCAGACCTGATTCAACCAATTCATTTGGGAGAGGAGTTTGAGTATTAGCAGTTGCCAAGAGATCATGTACGTTCCCAGCTGATTTCACATTTGGGTAACTAATACTACTAGGTCTCCCTGGAAAGACAATTTCTGTAAAAATAATCAGGCATAAAAAAAAAAGTGGATGTTAGGACAAATGCTTTCTGGTAATATAAGATTCACAAATGAAAGGCATAACAAACAAAAAGGACCTTCATCTTGAGCAACAAAGTCATGAAAGCTTTGACAATGAGTTTGTGGCAACTTCAATGAAGCTTCAGGCTTAGATATCCTTGATAGTGCAGGCTGCTGAGATGCAAGGCTGATGAGATCTGAAAATGACTGGGACAAACCAGTCGATGCAGATGAATTAGTACTCTCAAGCATAGGTATGCTGGGGTCTGACTTCACTGAAGGAACAGACTTTTCCACCTCTTTGCTGAAAGTTTCTCCTCTCAGTTTTAGATGTGGCATGACATCACCCAAATTATGGAAAGGTGTTCCTTCCGGAGCATCCGCTAAGCGTACTGGCAACTCTGTCCCAAAGTAACCTTCTTCAAACCACAAGATGATGTCAGCCCCAAGAAATGGTCCCTGAGTGTTACCACTGGGATCAATGTAGAAGAAATATAAATCCTCAGGAGCAGCAACCCCGTCGAGATCTTTTAACTCATTGTCAGTCCCTAAGTGAGAATGAGTGTCAATCTGAGTATGTTCTGAAGAGGTTAAAACAAATAGAGTGCTTGAATCATCAGGGAGCTTAGATTTGACATCCAATGAGGTACCAGGCTCAGTACATTCAGTAAAAGTAGACTCGAGCATTTGCCAACTTTCAACAACATCAACCTGAGGAGTAGCAACTTCTTTGGCACGGTAGACACCATCAGATTGTGACATTTTTGCAATCAATCTATTAACATTTTCAGTTCCCCCTCTGTAATCAACTTCTTTCTCTGCATTAACAAATGCATTCATCACATTTATTAGTTCATTTATGAACTATTGAGATACTTAGCAAAAGCACAATAGTCCTCACCATTTAAAGCATTGTTGTTTGAACCATGACTCCATGAGGAATCAGTTTGTGGCACTTCCTCATCTGCCAGTTCATGAAAGGTATCAGCAGCTATACCCGGTTTTCCCTCAGTAATTTCATACTCACCAACACCTAGACATAGATAAGGAACATCATGAGAAAGAATACTATCACATGCACAAATGTTGAAAGTCTTAATTGCAAACTACCTGATATGTTTTCAGTTGACCTGCCCTTTTGGGATGCATTGTAAACAACGCCACTACTTGTGACTTTTCCCTTCCATATGTCAGTAAGAATAGCCTATTCGCATCTCAGGCCAAACCAATTCAACAGAGTTAGGGGGAAAAAAAACAAATAAAAATCATTTTGTGAATTAGGAATTGTGGGAGCACAATTGCTTACCTCCTCTTCAGTGCCAGGAGTAACAAAAGCCAAAGGTTCAACAAAGCCAAGTTGAGATATAGGTGGACATTCATCCATCTTCTCTGGCATGATACCAAAATACGGATCAAGCTTATGGGAACGATAAATGTCAAGGAGCTTACCCCTCGGGTAGCAGAAAGTGTCAGTTGAGAGATTTAGTTTTCCAACAGAACTTCCATTTTTGTATGGGTGAGCAGCACTACTAATTGTTGCTGAGGAAGCTCTACCAATGGCATTTGACCTCCCACGTCCAAGTGCAAACCCCAAATTTGAACCTTCTGTCCGTCCTCTCTCAAGACCAAATCCAGGAGCAGCACGGTAAGAACTGGAACCAGAAGAATGAATCTCCATCCTATGTCTTGGCCTCCATTTGTCACGAGAATCAGAATCACGCTCAGAGGTAGGACGATTGCTACCAGTGGAAGGGTGATTTTCATTTTGAGTATCATCCTTTTCTTTTTCTGCATCTGCCCTTTTCTCAATTCTTGATTCCTTATCTTTTTCCTCAGGACCCCACCTAGAAGACCATTTGCTATCACGACGTGTTTCATGCGCAGAGTTCCTATTACTACCATCATGCCACCGATCAGAGGATGCCAAAACTCTATTTTCAATTGTATCTCTGATGGAAACATTCTCAGTACGACGATCTGTTTTCCTGCGATCTCTTCTACCACCAAGTAGACCAGTTTCTCTTTCCTCTTCACGCCAGCGGCGACTACCTTCACTCTCAGAAGCAATCCTCCGCCAATCCTTCTTATCCTCAGATCCATCCAAGCGCCAGGCCTCCTTCTGGCTAGGATCACCAGAATTTCCAAGAAAAACAGAACTTGGACCACGCATGTCCTGTCATTATGAAAGGATAGCAATGATTACCCTGGATAAGACAAATTCAAATCCCCCAGCTTGCTGATATTTGCCAGAATCTGGGGTAGGAAAAAATAGGGGTCTATACATCCTATAAAGCTAGTACCACAAGATGCTAGAGTTATCTACACAAATAATGAAGATTAGCAAAGAATTGAGCTCTTTGGAGTTTATAATTTCAAGTATTAGCCACACAGTTCTACTGGGTTGCCAACAGATTAGCAGTAGAAATCTTGATCATTCGGTTATTTGAATGAATAGTGCCCTAATAAAAGAGAAAGCTTGTGTAAGATCTATGGAAAAGCACAATATAGGTTAGTGTTAGCCTTCCTGTCATCAACTTCATATACTTTTTCATCACAACAAGCTACAGTTTTATAACTCCACAACCTTAAACACTAATTCTTAATATACTCCCCACATGGTAAAGTATAAGATGGGACCAGTTTTAAGCACAAGAGAAAATACAGAATAAAGAGGATGAAAACCTTAGCTTGTTATAAGCCCAAAGGGAAGAGCACACAGAAAACTATAGCAATATTGTGTACAGCTAGAAATTACCAGCTTCGTCTCACTTGGTTTCGAGTAAAGCCACTGAGGAGACAAAGGTATACTGTTTTCTAATTGATCTGTCATATTGATCAAACAGCAGTGTTACTCATTTTTTGGGGGGAAAAAAAAGATATGGAAGTATTTTACTATGCAACAGATTTTGACAAAGAAGTAAATGATTGTTTTACCTTTCGAGTCCTCATTTAAAACCAGAGGGACCTTTTCCATCTCACTTCGTCCTGAAGCTTCAACTAGTAAACATCAAACAAATTAAAAGACAACTCTGTTATGATTTGGATTTCAATTGAAAAAGAAAAAGAAAAGAATGAGGTAATCCCTGCAGCAACCGGCTCTATAATAAGTACAACAAATTCAAACGGGCTCATCAGTTAGCTTCACCACTAGGCATAACAACAAAGGAATGGAACCCATAATGAGGAATGAAATGCCACAGAGGTTCTCATTTGAAACAGCAGCAACATAATGAGTGAAGACAACAAAAGGAATGAAGCAAGATAATCCAATCCCATACAACAAAATAGCAGATTTCTACTTGATATTGCGTCCACGACCTGCCACTTCCCATATAAAGCATCTTCATTGAATATAAGTATTAATAAAACCAAGTTGAGTACGTTTGCAGCAAGACTTTAAAAAGTTAAGCCACAAAAAGCTAAAAGTATTATAAGAGTAAACTGAGAAATGATAGAATTTGTCACTAAAAGTAACCTTTAGGAAGATATATCATAAAAACCAATAGTAATAGCATTTTAAGCAAATCCACTAATGAGAAAAGAGGAAAAAAACAAATAACGGAGTTCAAGACCAAAATAATTATAAAAAATAAGAAGATAAATGAACGTCGAACTCAAATTTTTTTTCTAAAAAGAAAGCTTGATTAAAACAAAAAATAACAAGCAGAGCTTAGATCAATAAATCGAAGGAGAAGATGAGAAGTTGAGAAAATAAACAAAGGGAAAGAATCAGATTGGGGGAAGAGGGTACCTTTCGGAGGTGGGGCCCAGGATTGATCGGAAGGTTTAGGGGAGAGCAAATCGTCGGGCAGATCGAGTTTGCTATCGGCCATCGAAGGAGTTGAGAATCAGAAACGCAAGTGTGAAGATCGAACAAAACCCAGCACACAGAAACAGTGGGGATTTTTCCAAAAATTGGCAAGCGCAATCGAGAGAACGGGAAGCAACTGGGAGGAGATTTGAAGAAGAAGAAGATACAGCGAGAGAAAGGGATTAGGGTTTTCTTTTCTTTTAGAGAGAGGGAATATGTGCTCTTATGAGGAGGTAAATGGGTGAGACTGAGGGGAGTAGGAGGAGGAGGGTTTCGGTGGTGCTCAGAACGGGCGAATTCAACTACCCTCAACTCAGCATCAAATTATATCATTGTGCCTTTCGTTTTTCTCTTCTTGTTATTGTTTTTTAGATTTCTGCTTCATTTGTTATTATTTCCAGCTTCTCAATTTAAAGATGATTAATTAGGCCTGGTTTCTATTTTTAATTTTTTGTTTTTTAAATTGAGTAAAAAAATTTTTGTGAATTTTTATCTTCTATTATTAGTTTTGATTTATTCAAGTTTTCAAAAATTATGAAAATTATATAAAAAATGGTTTTTATTTTTTTACAATTTGATTTACTATCAGTTAAATACATATTATTTAATTATTTATACATTAATTTTTAATAAAAATTATGAATAATTTAATTTAATATTATATTTAATTAACTAAAATTAATTAGAATAATTATTAAAAAGAATTATGAATAATTTAATTTAATTTAATTTTAATTTAATTTAATTAAGTAATTATTGATAAATTTAATTGAATTTAAATATCTTAAAATATATATATTTCAAATAAAATTTGATTTAACAATTAAAATATATTTAAAATAAATATTCTTTAATAAATAAAAAGATAATTTTTAAACAATTTATTTTAATAAAAAATAATTTTATTAGTAGTTCGTTAATAAATATTATATAGGAAATTAAAATAAATTTATTTAATTAAAAATAATTTATCTTTAAGTTTTATTTAATATGTAATTATTATCAGTAACAAAAATATAACTACTTTGATATTAACAACTAATCAAGTTTTTGTTTTTATTTAAAAGAAAACAAGAATTGAAAACTAAAAATCAAAAATTGAAAACCACAACAGAAAAACAGATGTGGAGCTAAACGACTCAAATTATAAACTTTTTATATTTTTCGATGTGGATACTTAAATTTTAAATTTTTATTCTTTTTTATCTTAAAAGTTTTATTTATTAGAATTCATGTTTGAAATTATTTAGAATATATAAAATAAACTTAATAAATATATCAATATTTTAATTGAAGATGCATATCAATATAATATTTTAAAAAATACAGGTTGAAATTTTGAAACCAAAATAAAAAGTTCATAAAAATTTACTAATTGTATTATAAAACTATTTTGAGTCATTTTTTATATTTACTTTAATTGAGTGTTAAGCATATTTAAATTTTTATATATTGAATTTGATAATTGCTAATGCATTAAAAATAGTACTACTATAAGTTTTAAATAAATTTAATATTTAATTAGAACAAAGAGAAAAACAAATAATTAAGATAAAAGTGAAGACATTTGTAATTTATATGCGCATCCAAAATGATAAGTTTTGCTTTATTATTCTCACTATAGTAGAAAAGCATTATACCATAATATATTGGGATTATCAAACATTTTACTGATTTTGAGCTAACAACTACCAATATATTAGGATTGTAGTCGTGAAATAGCTGCTGCCTAGAAGCTTGAATAACTTGTTTAATCAATGAAGAAATTAAGCTTGCATTATCTTGTTGAATGTTAGGCATGTGCTTTTTGGAAGAATAGGAATAATTTCATTAAGCCTCAAAAGGGCATGATCCAAGACATGTACTAGTTAACTACATACAGGTGTAAACCAAGAGTTAACAACTTAAACTAAACAATATCATAAATAAAGCTAATTAATTCCCCCATCTTTTAGTACTTTGCATGTTGAAGTGTCATTTATCCTCGTAGATGTACAGGAGGAATCTTATCTTTATCAATAGGTACTTGATAAACTACTCACCATTCAAAGATTAGTTTTTGAAAATTTGTTTGGTTCTCTCCTCCTATAAGCTCATAGCTAGATAAAGATGGAAATGTTGTAAATCCATTTTTCGCTGGCTATTTTATGCATAATTTTATAACTCCAATCTTCCATTTACCATGTCGACTATCCAAAACGCACAATTGTAAAATTATCCTGTAAGCCAAGTTAGAGAAGAAGCGTGAACAAAAGATGATCCAAAGATTCCATGTCTGATTTGTATAGCAAGTAATGAAAAAATTTGGATAAATTTGTCCAGAGTTATGAGCTTTGCTTTTACTGCTAACCAAAGGATATATGAAGCTTAGGATATAGCGTGCTTTATCCAAACAAAGTGGAACCACTCAACTCTTGGGTTAGTTGGACTTAGGAGCATCCAGCATGAGGCATTAGTGAATTTACTTGATGAATTGTCATTCTATATAATTTCATCTTCTTTGCCAAATATCAAGATGAAAACTGGAAAGGAAGGATAGTAGATTTGAAGCTGGAAGAGTTATTGTAATAGTATATTACTCTTATAGAACTTAAGATACATTGACATTATGATGGAATTTTTGCCTAAGGGGAGTTAATTCATTCAAACAATCTAATAAACCAAATTAAGAACAATTATTAGTCCAAAAGAAAGCTTTTTTACCATCACCAATTTTATAGAAGAACCAGCTCTTGATTATGTCCCTTATCTTGATCAAGAATTTCATGAATGAAGAGGCATTTAGGGGTATGTTCATGCATTAGAAATTGGAATTTTTGATGTAGTAACTATAAATCCATCTCACCCCAAGGGTTACTTATTCTTGAGGAGCCTTTAAAACTTTTTTGCTATTATGGTCATGTTTAGAATTTTGATAGGTATAAAACCTAAACTCCCTTATTATTTACCCTACGTTTAGTTGCTGTCCCTATGGGTGGGGACAGAAGACAGGGACAGAAAAATTCTGTCCCTGACCTGTTTGCTTGCTGTCCCCACCAATTTTTGTTCCGACTCCGGAGACAGAGACATAAAATTTTTGTTCCTTCCAAAACCAAAGGACAAGAAAACGGAGACGGAGACAGAAACAAAACACACACATAAATTTACAAGAAAACCCCTCCCCATGAATATT
>JAOTAY010000001.1:7667100-7696627 GCA_025629805.1 Erythroxylum baracoense
AAATAACACGTTGGCACGGTCGCTAGCCACTTTTGTTGGGAAAAACAGCCCATTGTATAGTTTCTAGGCACCTTCGATAGGAAAAACAGTCCGTTGGGCACCTTCAGTAGGAAACACAGCCTGTTGGCACACCTTTGGAGGGCAAAATAGGATGTTGGCATGGATGCTAGCTACCTTCGTTGGGTAAAACAACAAGTTGGCATGATCACTAGGCACCTTCAACAGGAAAAACTGCCCGTTGGGCATCTTCGGTGGGAAACACAACCTGTTGAAACACCTTTGGCAGGTAATACAGCATGTTGGCACGGTCATTAGCCACCTTCATTGAGCAAAACAGCCCATTGGCACGGTTGCTAGGCACCTTCAGTAGGAAAAATAGTCCATTGGGCACTTTTGGTGGGAAAAACAACATATTGGCACACCTTCAATGGACAAACTAGCACGTTGGCAGTATCGCTAGGCAACTTTGATGGTCAAGACCCCCTGTTGGAACGGTTGCTAGGCACCATTTCATTGGGTAAAAGGTGTTGTTTGCAAGGTCAGTAGGCACCTTCAGTGGCAAAAGCAGCCCGTTGGCACACATTCGGTAGGAAAAATAACACTTTGGCACGATTGCTAGACACCTTTGATGGGCAAAATAGCCCTTTGGCGTGGTCATTAGGCATCTTCAGCGGGAGAAGCAGCTAGTTGGCACACATTTAGTAGGCACAATAGCTATTTGACAAGGTCATTAGGCACCTTCGGGGGAAAACACTCTTTTGGGTACTTTTCGTTGGAAAAATAGCCTGTTGACATACCTTCGATAGTAAAACATCCGATTGGTAGACGTTTGGTAAGCAAAACAGCCTGTTGGCATGGTCATAGGCACCATCGGTTCAAAAAATAGCCAGTTGGCACACCTTCGTTGGGAAAAACAGCTCATTGTGATGGTCACTAGGCACCTTCATTGGGAAAAACAACCCATTGGGCACCTTCGTTGCAAAGCACAGGTCATTGGTACACCTTCAGTGGGCAAAATAGCACATCGACATGGTTACTAGGCACCTTTCATGGATAAAATAGCCTATTGGCACATTCGCTATACACCTTCGGTGGGAAAAACATCCCTTTGACACACCTTTAGTGGGAAAAATAGCACGTTATCACACCTTTGGTTTTAAAAATAGCATATTGGGAAAGTCGTTGGGCACTATTTGTAGGCAAAATAGCCCATTGACAAGTTCACTATCCACCTTCAATGGGCAGCACAGCCCTTCGATACATTCCGTGGGCACCTTTGGAGGGCAAAATAGTCCATTGGCATGTTCACTTGACACACTTTTGGTGGGCAACACAGCCCTTCGGCACAGTAACTAGACACACTTTTGGTGGGAAACAAAGCCCGTTCGCTCACCTTTGGTGGGTAAAACAGCCCATTGACACAGTTGCCAGGCACCTTTGATGGGAAAAATGGCTCGTTGAGCACCTTCGGTGGGAAACACAGCCTATTGTCTCATCTTCAGTAGGCAAAATAGCACATAGGCACAATCACTAGGCAACTTCGTTGGGCAAAATAGCACGTAGGCACAGTCACTAGGCACCTTCTGTGGGAAACACAACTTATTGACATACCTTCGGTAGGCAAGACAGCCCATTGGCATAGTCGCTAGGCACCATTGCTGGGAAAAACGACTAATTGGGCACCTTTGGAGGGAAATATAGCTTGTTTGCTCATCTTTAGTAGGCAAAACATCACATTGGCATGGTCGCTAGGCACCTTTGTTAGGCAAAACAGCCCATTGTCACTTTCAATAGGCACCTTCGGCGGGAAACATAGCTTGTTGGCACCCCATCAATGGGCAAAATGACACGTTGACACCATCTTTAGGCACCTTCGGTGGGTAAAATAGCCCCTTAAGCAACTTCAGTGGGATAAACATCACGTTGGCATAGCTTCTGTAGGCAAAAGAACCTATTAGAAGAACTTTGATAGGCAAAACATCTCGTTGGCATAGTGGAAGGATAACTTTAGTGGGAAAAGTAACCTGTGGGGCTCGTATGGTGAGAAAATTAGCTGGTTAGCAAACATTTGGTGGGAAAAACAACCCATTGGCAAGTTCGTATGGCACCTTCAGTGGGAAACAGAGCCTGTTGGCACACCTTTAGTGGGAAAATAGTCCATTGGCACGGTCGTCAAGCACCTTCAGTGGAAAAAATAACTTATTGGGCACCTTCAATGGAAAAGCCAGCCCTTTGGCACACCTTCGGCAGGAAAAACAACCTATAGGAAAAACTTTGGCTGGAATGGTCACAAGACACGTTCAGTGGGAAAAACAGCCCGTTAGGCATCTTTGATGTGAAGCACACCTCTGGTGGGCAAAACAGCATGTTGGTCGGCACCTTCGGTGGGGAAAAGAACACATTAACAAGATCGCTAGGCACCTTTGGTAGGAAAAACAACCTGTTGGGCATCTTTGATGGGAAGCACGGCCTATTGACACACCTTCAGTGGGTAAAATAGTAGGTCAGAACGATTGTTAGCCACCTTTGTTAGGCAAAACAACCCTTTGACACGTTCGCTAGGCACCTTTGGTGGGAAACATATCCTATTAGCAAACCTTCGGTGGTCAAAACAACACAATGGCACGTTGGAGCATCTTTGGTGAGCAAAACAGCACACTGGCACGATCACTACGCACCTTCGTTAGGTAAAACAATCCTTTGGCATGTTTGCTGGGCACCTTCAGCGGGAAACATATTCTGTTGGCAAAACAGCCCGTTTGGACAGTCACTAGGCACCTTTAGTGGGAAAAACAACCCATTAGGCACCTTCAACGAGCAACACAACCTTTTAACACAGTCATTAGGCACCATCAGCGGCCATAAATGTCCGTTTGGACACATTCGATAGGAAACAGAGTTGATTAGCAAACCTTTGGTAGGCAAAACAGACCGTTGGCACAATCACTAGGCAGCCTAGGTGGGAAAATAGCCAATTGGGCACCTTCAGTGGGAAAAACATCCTGTTGCCACATTTTTTATGGATAAAACAGCCTGTTGGCAGGGTCGCTAGGCACCTTCAACGGGAGAAACAGATTGTTGGATACCTTCGATGGGAAACATAGCCTGTTGGCACACCATCAATTTGTAGAATAGCCTGTTGGCACAGTCGCTAGATGCCTCTCGTGGGAAAAATAACCCGTTAGGCACCTTCGGTTGGAAACATAGCATATTGGCAAGGATGCTAGGCACCTTTGGGGGAAAACACAATCCGTTGGTTTCTTTTTGTGGTAAAAGTAGCCCGTTGGCAAGGTCGCTAGCCACCTTTGATTAGAAAAATAGCTTGTTGGTGCGTTCTCTAGGCACCTTAGGTAGGAAAAACAACCCATTTGTACACCTTTGGAGGGAAAAATAGCATGTTGCCATGGTCGTTAGCACTTTCGGTGTGAAAAAAGCCCATTTGGACGGATTTCATAGGAACTACAGTCTGTTAACACACCTTCAGTGGGCAAAACAGACCATTGGAATGATCGTTAGGCACCTTAGGTGGGACAATAGCCCGTTGGCACCTTCGGTGGGAAAAAATCTCGTTGGCACTCCTTTGGTGAGCAAAATGGCTCGTTGGCACAGTCGGCAGACACTTTCAGTGGGTAAAATAGCCCATTGGAACGGGCATTAGGCACCTTCGATGGGAAAAATAATCCATTGGCATAGTTGTTAGGCACCTTTGGTGGGAAAATAGCCCATTGGCACATCTTTGGTAAGAAAAATAACACATTGGCATAGTTGCTTAGCACCTTCTGTGGGTAAAACAACCCATTGGCGTGGTCATAAGCACCTTCAGTGGGCAAAATAGCCTATTGGCATGATCGCTAGGCACCGTTGGTCTAAAAAAAAGCCCGTTGGTACACCTTTGGTGGGCAAAACACTCCGTTGGCCTAGTTGCTAGGCAGCTTCAATGGAAAAACAGCCATTTGGGCTCCTTTAATGGGAAACACAGCCCATTGGCATACCTTTGATGGGCAAAATCGCATGTTGGCACACCTTCAGTGGATAACACAGCCCGTTGGCACAGTTGTTAGGTATCTTAAGTGGGCAAAATGATCCGTTGGGCACCTTTGGTCAGAAAAATAGCCCGTTAGCACACCTTTGTTAGGCAAAATAGTCTATCGGCGAACCTTCAATGCTCAACACAACCTGTTGTCACCTTCGGTCGGTAAAACAACATGCTGGCATAGTCACTAGGCAAGTTCGATGAGAAAAATAACCCATTGGCACACCTTCAGTGAATTACACAGCCCGATGGCACAATTGTTAGGCACCATTAGGGCGCAAAATAGTCCGTTGGTCCCTTTTGGTGGCAAAAATAGCTTCTTGTCAATCCATTGGTAGGAAACACAGCAGCTCGCTGGCATACCTTTGGTGGAAAAAATAGCCCGTTGGCATGGTTGCTAGGCACCTTTAGTGGAGAAAACATCCCTTTGGGCACCTTTGGTAGGAAACACAGCTCGTTCGCATACCTTTGGTGGGCAAAACAACCCATTGACACGGTCGCCAGGCACTTTTGATGGGGAAAACAGCTCGTTGGGCACCTTCGGTAGGAAACACAACCTGTTAGCTTATCTTCAGTAGGCAAAATAGCACGTAGGCACAGTCGCTAGGCCCCTTTGTTAGGTAAAATAGCCTGTTGGTACGTTCGCTAGGCACCTTAGGTGGGAAACACAGCCCATTGGCATACCTTCAGTATGCAAGACAGCCCGTTGGCATGGTCTCTAAGCATCTTTGGTTGGAAAAACGACTAGTTGGGCACATTTGGTGGGAGACAAAGCCCGTTGGCTCATCTTCAGTGGGAAAAACATCACATTGGCATGGTTGCTAGGCACCTTCGTTGGGCAAAACAGCCCGTTGTCACTTTCAATAGGCACCTTCAGTGGGAAACACGGCTTGCTGGCACCCCATTAATGGGCAAAATGACACATTGGCACCGTCTTTAGGCACCTTTGGTGGGTAAAATAGTCCCTTAAGCACCTTCGGTGGGATAAACATCACATTGGCACACCTTCAGTAAGAAAAACAACCTATTGTTAGAACTTTAATTGGCAAAACTTCCGGTTGGCATAGTGGAAAGGAATCTTTGGTGGGAAAACCAACTTGCTGGGCACATTCGATGGGAAAAATAACCCGTTAGCAAAACTTTGTTAGGAAAAACAGCCCACTGGCAGGTTCGTTAGGCACTTTCAGTGGGAAACACATTCGGTTGGCACACCTTCAGTGGGAAACCAACCCGTTGGCACAGTCGTCAAACACTTTTAGTGGAAAAAATAGCTTGTTAGGCACCTTTATTGGGAAACACATCCCTTTGGCACACCTTTGGTAGGAAAAACAACCTATTGGAAAAACTTTGGCAGATAAAACAACTCGTTGACATGGTCGCAAGACACATTCAGTGGGAAAAACAGCCTGTTGGGCACCTTTGGTGTGAAGCACAGCCCGTTGGCACACTTTTGGTAGGCAAAACAACATGTTGGCAAGGCACATTTGGTGGGGAAAAGAACACATTGGCATAATCTCTAGGCACCTTTAGTAGGAAAAACAACCTGTTGGGCATCTTCGGTGGGAAACACAGCCTGTTGACACATCTTGGGTGGGTAAAACAGTAGGTCATAATGGTCGCTAGCCACCTTCGCTGGCCAAAACAACCCTTTGGCACATTCCATAACACATAAATTACATTCACATCATTTCATATTTCATAATTAATATAATTTAAACAATCGTATTATGCATATGAAGTGTGTATGAGATCCACTTTCCATTTGTCACTTTGTTATGACGAGAGTACCTAAACTATCCCATATAGGGCTCATTGATAACTGTCCCATATAGGGCTCATTAAACATTGAGCCTGAGGCTCTAAATCACTTTCAAGCTCGAGGCTCTTTTTCACTTGTTGAGCTTTGAGCTCTGATCGGTAGTTACTCTGGTCACAACTGCCATTACATTTCAAGCACTTATGAAATAAAATGAATCAATCACATTTACATGATCCCATTAATTCACATTCCTATATCATCGGACCTTAGTCCGACATTCAACATTAAGATGAAAATCACATTTTCAATTACATGAAAATGCTCATTCAAAACACATTTATCATCAAATTATGTACACTTAGTTCTTCTCATTCACATACAAGCAACAATTCAATATCGCAACCAACCATCACAATTATCAGACCTCCTATCCAGAAACCAACACAATCAATCACATGCATATAGACATTCAGTAGTTAATCAATACCAAAATTCACACTAAATAAATAATGAAATGAGACCATCTAGGTCTACTCACAGTACGCTCCAAATTAGCAATTGCTTCCAAGATCTAGAAACATCTGGATAAGGACATTTTATCCTGCACATCCATATTACTCAATACACACGTTGCACACATATTAATAATTTCACAATCTCAAATATTCATTTATGCACAAATGTGTATATGGACTATGTACAATGCATGCTCAATGACAATCCCGGGTATCTTCCCATCAATTTCATCACAAAATCATTCTCATATCAAAACTCATCTAAGTATAATCTTTACTTAGGTTTATGCCTCACTAACAACATTAAATTCACATTTCTCATTGAATCACTTCAGATTTTTCCAAAACACACTTTTGGGTCTACTGTTCATATTCAATCAGAAGGTGAAAATGATGTAATTTAGTCATACTCTCTTTTAGAAAAGTGTTCCTCTATGTCTTATGTTTCTATTGACACTAAAATCACTTAATTTGGTTCAGTAATTTGGAAGATATGCCTCAAACATTTTCGGGTTGTTCATATTCAAAAACAGTATACTATTTGCCTTCAATTTCTGATCCAATTGTCTCTAAATTTTCATTGCCATTTCTGATCCAATTATAAAAATTTCCATTGCCATTTGACCCTTATTTCTACTACTATTTATCAATTGTTCTGTCACTTGACATTTTTCTTAGTCCAAAAATACCCTTATATTTCAGAAAATTCCCAAATTTTCTCCAAAAATTCTAATTCACTACTTATACATTCCCACTCAATTTTTTAAGACACAAAACCATAATTCGCATCATATTCACATTAAAACAATCATTTATACCCAAAAAATGTCTATTGAGTGCATGAATAATTATTTTAATGTGTGCAATAATCAAATTCACATGTATGTGTATGCTAACATTATGCATGAGCATAAAATGCAATTTCCTTGATCTCTCTTTGATCTCACATGTACCAAATTTTAGGGTTCCAACCTTTAGTTTGGGAATGGGAAGTTACAATTAAACCCAAATGTCATTTGCAAAAATTATCAATGCCATTTGACTCTTAATTCTACTGCTATGTATCAATTATCTTGCCACTTGGCATTTTCCTAGTCCAAAATTACCCAAATTTTTAGAAATTTTTCTAAAATTCTCCAAAAATTCTAAATGACTAAATACACTCTCCAAATCAATTTTTAACATATAAAAGCCACAATTCTCAACAAAATCACATTCATAATTCAATTATAAATCAATTATACTCAGAATGTCTATGAATGCATGTACAATCATTTTAATGAGTGCAAAAATTCAAATTCATGTGCGTATATGCGAACACTATGCATGAGTATGAAATGCATTTTTCTAATATCTCATTGCTATTTCTCAATTACAGAAATCTACGGTTCTAACCCTTAGTATGGAGACGGGATGTTACAGGTGCTATAAATTAGAAAAGTTATAAGTGATCAACTATTATGGATTTTACGGCTAAGGCAGAGTACATTCATTATCAGAGGCAGCAAGTGAAACAATTTGATTATATAATTGATCCTTAGACTTAAAGTTACCAAAGTATCTTGTAGATGAACTATTATATTTTGATGATACTTATGACCTATTCTATTTAGGTAGCTTAATCTATAGTACTTGGATATTGTATGAATTATATGGAGATAGATGGGTAAGTTAATAAGTATTCATCATTATAAAGTAATTAGGGAGAATGGTCTACTATTCTTAATTAGTAGTGATTTAAAGAATTCTTTAACTAGAGTGAGTTAAGATTTGAAAATTTGTTTTCAAATATCAATTATAAATCAATTACCAATTAGCATAAAGAAACATGATTGGATTTAAAAGAGTGGACACTGAATCTATACCTTATATCTAATTGAAGTGTTGGATTGTGAAATAATTAAATTATACATGAAAAGTGTAAATTGATATGTATAGTCAAATCACTTTGACATTCCTAATATTTAGGTAGTCATGTCATATTAATAGAATTCATTATTGATCTATGATTATAAATTGCTTAATGAAAGAATTAAAGATAAATTAAAAGGAGTTTTAATTTATCTGATTGTAATTATGAATTAAAATTATAATTTATAATCATTACTAATATCTTAGGAACTTAACGGACCGCCACAAATAAAAGATTAATTAAAAAGAAAAATAATTTAAATGAAGTTAGACTTAATTATGAAGTTTAAGAAATTTCATGAATCTAATGTAAGATTTTTACTTTTAAATTATAATTATTATTAGAGTTATGCTTTAATTATAATTAGGAAGGTTAATTTTAATAATAGTAAACTCTTATATCTTTCTCTATAAGTAGGAACAAGGCATACAGAAGCTAACACTCATGCTTTTCTCCTATTAAATGATAAGCTCTTTTTTTTTTGCTCTATAAATATTATTGGAGACTAAACAAGTAAATAACTTATCTGGAGAAATTTGAATTAGTTACAATTCAATTAATTATTTATGATTCATATTTTTTAAATTATTTATTATTTATGATTCATATTTTTCAAATTATTTAGTTATTAAGATCCAATAAAAAATAATAATAATTTATTTTTCCATTATGACTATAATTAGATCACAATTAGTTTACCAACAATAAGCTAGATAACCAAATGCTTGTGGTGGAAGCATCCATATGGAGGACAGTGCTATGAGCTAACCCAGTGCTTGTAATGGGGTTTTAAAGTTCAATATCCAAGATCAAGTGTACTTTTGTAACAATATCATTAGGTTGTTAGTAATTTTCTAAACATTGGACAACAATGAATTACAATTTTATGGTTTTAATAAATTTATAGTTAAACAAATCAAATTTGATTCGGTTACAAGATAACAAAAGTAGCCCGACAAAGGATTTGGTTTAATGGGCTAAAGTTTAGCAAAGAAAATGAATCATAATCAGTGTGGCCAAATATGCATTGGGCTTACGATGGGGAGGCCCAATATGGTTGCTATATCTATATAAGTTAGGGTCTCCTACTTCTACTTAAATAAGTTGTGACCATTCAAATTATCTAACTCATTAAGAGGTTCACGTGTTAATAAAGTCACAGAAAGACATTAATGACATCCGGTTGATCGACTTCTATAAAATTCGTTGAGAAAGTTCAAAAGTTTCAACATCGGAAAGCTAATTTGAAATTATGGAATGAAAAATAGGTATTTTCATGTTTTCTTCAATTATTCTCTTTCACGTTTGATCTTGGGTATGTAACTAAGGCTCATGTTACAAATTACACGCGGTATCAGAGTGGTCATGTGATTGTGTGAATGAAAATGGAGGTCTTCAAATTTTCTCCATAAAGTCCTTGAAGAAATCAATCCATTTTCATGTTTTACATTGCATATTGGTGCTTGAATTCATAGTGAATGTGTTTGTCACTAAAAAATAGGTCGAAAATGAGCCTCAGAACTTAAAAAACTACCTAAAAGTCACTAAAATTGCCATTTTTTGGAGACTGTAGATAAAGAAGAGAGAAGACCGTCAGACATGTGTGCCGCTCTAACACCTCATAGAGGTGGTTTAAATCTAGTGCAAGTCACATGTAGGTGTGGTTGTATGTCTGACTCGTGTGACACATGCACCAATGGCAGTGAGCACATCTATCTGTCATGTGCATGTCGTAGGCACATCGGTGCACATATGGCAAATGCAACACATGCATCTAACGCATCCAAAGGCTCGTGTGTTACATGCTTATGCATGACATCAACTGCTTACATTATTCTGACGTCAGTGCACTAAAAGACAGTAGAACTAAAAAATTTAGAATTCACTAAATTATCTTTTGGGTTATTTTATGTCAGTTTTGGGTCTCGTGAATTCATAAAGTGAGTTTTTTTAATTTTTTATAAATTTATTACCTTGGTAATAAATAAGATTTAACTTCAAAAACATCAAAGAATGATTATTAAAGCCAAATTTGAGTGAATTTTCATGCTTTGGACTTAAAATGAAAGAGGTACATGTGGTTTTGGTATCTCATGAGGTTCATTTATATTTCGATATTGCATGATTGTCAGTTTGATTGAGATTTTTTCTTGTAATAAAGTCTCAAATAAAGCTAATTGATGATGTTTTAAGATAAATTCCCAAATAAAGTTAATAAAGTCTCAAAGATAAGTATAATCTCATTATAATTTTATTTTCAATGTATAGTTGTCTTATAGAATTTATCATATACATGTAAATATGTAAGAGATAAAGAATGTCTTTAAATTATTTTTTCACTAACTTACAACTAACTTATTGATTGTAAGGCATAGCCAATATTCTCCCACTTGCGCTAAGTCAATCATTTAAGTATCTTATATCTTATCACTATATAATGATCATGCTACTGCAAATAATAACTTAATGAGAGAATTCCATAAGATTCTCCATAGAGCACTTACTTAAACCTTACAAATTTCATTTTATTTATCATCATACTTAAGAAAGATGCCTAAATACATCCTTAGAACTTTGATAAGACCTTAGCTCCTTTTACATGCCAATGACTCTAATCTTCAACTGTACGTTACAGTCTTGAACAACTCAAGGAACTATACTAAATTACTTGAAGAACTTATTAAACCAATTAATCACTTCCACTAAATGAAAAAATGTATTATGGCTTAATTAACAATCATTGCTAGATTAGAACCTTTCCAATCTTAAAATGATATTGTTTTTAAGTAAAATAGACCTTAATTAAGATTTATTTTCAAATTTAATATCCATATAACCTTGAACTCAAATATCAACTCATAAATAGAATAATCGATATTTTTAATACTTCACAAGTGTCAAATATCTTAAATACTAAACATCTTTAGTATATTATCCATGTAATTGGACTTAGAATAGGTAAACAACATCCAATCTATTTCTATAAATTTAATTCTCACAATTAAGTTATTACCTTTTCATATCCAACAAGAGTTGGTCTTAGATAATTATATTTTCAACAATTAAAAATATGAATTATTATTCTCTATGAGCAATATGTCACTACACACTCTCACTAAAGAGGATAACTATACTCCCACTAACCTTCTTATAAATATGATAGATTCATAATCACCTTCATAGCAGACTCTTTAAATTTATCATAAAAGTGAATCTTTCAATGTCTCGTAGCCTTTTAATTGTACATTAAATGTATCAACTAATTGGATGTATTTTCATAAGATCTAAATTTTTAAAATTTTAATGTGCACTTATAAGAGAATGGTTCTCCTATAAGTAGAGGAAGTATGATTGAACCATTATCCTATAAGTATATACTAAATTTTGGAAAAGTTTAAATCTCATGATAGTACTTACAATTAGAACTAGTGTCTTTATTGATATATTTGATATATAGTTGAAAGGCTATGAGATATTAAAAGGTTCACTTTCATAATTAATTCAAATAGTTTGTTTTCGAGATAATTGTGAATTTATCATATCTATAAAAAGGTTAGTTATCCTCTTTAATGGGAATACATAAAGGCATATTTCTTACAAAGAACAATAATTCATATTTTCAATTATTGAAAATATATTTATCTAAAACCAACACTCGTTGGATATGAAAAGGATGTATTTAGGCAATTTTTCTTAATTATGATGATATTTAAGATGAAAGTTGTAAGATTTAAGCAAATGATCACTATAGAGAGTCTTATAGAATTCACTCATTAAGCCACTATCCTAGTAGTAACATGATTGTCATATGGTGACTTGGTATAAGATACTTAAATGATTAGCTTAGTACAAGTGAGAGAATGTTGGTTTATGCCATATAACTAATAAAGAATGAACCAAAATAAAATAGAGCGTAGCAAATTGGAATAAATTTTAAACAATACTGAATTTTAATTCTTAATAGGGACGTGAGTGTACCATAGAATCAAATATTAGGAATAAAAATAATTGAAAGAATAAAAGTAGATTTTACTCTTGTACTTCTTTAATGCAACCTCTCCCTTCACTCTCTTCCTTTACATTCATTCTAAATTAAACTTCTCTATTCTCTCTTCCTTTTTGGCTATTTACCAACATATTTTCTTAAATTAGATTTTATGGTTTTGATCTTCTTTTTAATCTATTTGTTTTCTTTTTGTGATGATTTTTTGTTTAGTGGATGAATGCTTACTTGAATGATATATATTAATTATTATGTAATGATTTTATTAGTTTTACTAATAATTTTGAGTATGAATTTCATAAACATAATTTTATATTCCAGCTCAATTTTATTTTAATAATTTTCAATTGAATATTACAAATCATTTATTTATTGGTGTTAGACCTGAGTTTCAATGAGAAAAAAAGGCATTCACAGAGGTAGGTGGTTCATATGCTGACATTGTTACTAAGATCTGACGGGTATCTTTTACACCTCATATTTACCCTTTTTCTTGGTTTTTTATGACTAATATTATTAATGATGGTGGTTGTGGAGTTTTCGTGTTATAGTGGAGTATAATATTATAAATATAGAAGAGATTGTGTGTTTGGTAGAGCTTAATTGGTAGTAAATTTGTAAAATTAAAGGGATTTATTTTGAGAGCAATCAATAAATTTAAGTACAAAGATAGTTGACACCCTATGCCTTCACATAAGCAAATAATAATAATTATCAATATTTACAACTAACAAAGGGATTCCTCTTTTTCTTACAAATTGAATATTACGGGCAACTAAAATTTACCATCTTAAATTAAAAACATCCTTTAAATTATATCATACATGCATTTTAAAATTAATAACACTTCAAATAATGGGATAATGATTCAAATATTTCTTTCTCTCTCTTTTTCATTTTAGATTTGAAACCTATGACTAGTATTTTAGTGGTATCTAGTTAATAAATGATTTCAAAAATGGACCATTCACTGTAAAATATGTACATTGCACTCGTTAGGAGGGAGAGATATCTAACGTTTTTGCAAAAAAATTGGAACATCTATTTTCTTTATATAATTGAAAGTAGAAAAGGGAAAATTAGTATTACAGAGTTGAAGGACAAACCATATTATATTTGCATATCCATTTCTTTTTTTCTTAAAACGTTTTGAAACTAACTCCAAGGTTTATTATACTACTCTTGAGGAAACGATTTAATACTTAATATTTGATAAATAGGCTAAGAAATTAAATCAAAAGAGTTTTACTTTGGATGTATGCTAGTTCCATCATACAAAAGGAGTGTATTTATTCTTAAAAGATAAGGATGGAGAAATTTCTCACCTTATTATGACCAAGCAAGGAGCTTTTTCTTCTATTTGGTTTGAAATTTTGCATGGTTGAAAGAAAACTATTTAGAAAAGATTTTATTTTTTGGGAGAATCTCATTCAATTTTATGGATCAGTTGAAAGAGTTAGAGATTAAACCGAGTATAGTAAGACACTATGATCAAATGACCTTTTTTTTATTATGAAGGCCTTGATATTAATTTACTTACTCTAGAAGTTTCTTATTTCTGATGACCCTCCCCTGACCCTTGCAAAGCGGGGGGTTTTGTGCACTAGGGGATGTTGACTTTTGACTTTAGAAGTTTCTTGTTTCTAAGGCTCCTAACTTTTAACTATATAAGATGGAACCCTAAGTACCTCTCCAACTAGTTATGTTTCATGGCTTTCATTACATCAAATTAGAAAAGAAATAATACCCTAATTTATTTTATTTTCAAATTTTAGGTTAATTTAATAATTTTTAGTAGTTGTTCTGTAAGATATATTATGTCATCCCGAACACCAATTCCTTTATTAACAAAGTATTAACTATTATTTATTTGCCTTTAGGTTATGAAAGGTTTAAGTTTTTCAATTTGTAAGTTTTATTTCTAAAAGATTCAAATAAAGTTTTACATACGAAAAATTTAGCCTTTTTAATAGTGTAAATAGAAATTTTTTTTAATGATAGTCAATGCTTTGATACTTTAATATATTGCATTATTATTATGGTTGAATGGTAGTCATGGCTCGCACACCTCAACTTTATGATTTTCTATACTTATGGTACATATTAAGAAGAATAAGAATAACAATTATTGTGACATTATTAAACTTATTATAATATCTACTAAGGAGAAACAAATTAAGAATGATAAAAAAGTCTAGTTGATATAATGCATTAGGTCAAATAACATATCTTAATAGCATAATTATGGACAATGACATTGCATATAGTGAAAAACTTCATATGGATAGGCATACTTTTTTGCATATTATGCTCAATTCTTCAAAATATTAGTGGATTGAAATATGCTAAAAGTATAGATGTAGATGAATTAGTATCAATATTTTGCATCTCTTTACCTTTGACGAGAGAAATCAAGAAATAAAGCATGATTTCTAGTGCTCAGAAGAGATAATAAGTAGACATTTCCATAATGTAATAAGCGTTATACTTAAGTCATAAAGAGTTATACTTAAAATCCGTAAACCTATCCCTAAGAATAGCATTGATGAAAGATGGAGGCAATTTAAGGTAATAATATACATATATGGAGCTTTATTTGGTATATAATTTTTTTTAATTGATAATGACTTGATATAAATTTTCTAATTTTAGAATTGCTTAAGAGATTTAGATGGTACATAACATACCAAATATTGAAAAAAGCTTAAAACCATACTAGGAAGTGAAGTAAATCACACGTTAGTATAGACTTTACATACAAGAAACTCGATACACAAGAAGGGGGGTTGAATGGTGTATCCTTTTTGTGAAGATAAAATCTTGCTAAGAACTTCTTTTTCTTGTTAAAAAGATATCACAAAATGTATGCAAAAATTATTACGTAGTTAAATCACAAATAATTTCTTTATAATTGTTTAATAACAAAATAAACTGAAGTAAAGGATACAGGATAGACATTGCAATTTTTATACTGGTTCACCCCAAACCGTGGGCTACGTCCAGTCCTTAGAGTTTGTCTGAGTGTTTCACTATACTCCAAATGATTACAAGTATTCTTTCTTCCCTTTCAAAGCCTTTTCAGGTCTCTTACAAAGTATTCTTTCAGCTATCTTAGCCTCTCTAAGCTATCAGCCTTTTCTTTCTCTCACTAGAAAAATATTGTGAGCTTTTGTTATAATAGGGTTAGCTCTCTTCGTATCGCACTAGAAATTTTTTCTTTTCTAAATCGTAAGATTTGTAAGAATTTTCTCTAAGATTGTCTAACTTTCTAACTTGTCCAAGATTGTAATATCTTCGACTACGACTAGTATTTATAGTATTCGTCTCTAACTGCTTCTTGGTTCTTGATAACCGCTTCCTGAATCTAGATAACCACCATTTAGTTGAGTTCTGTAACTAACTCTAACTAAATAACTATTCTGATGTGCTAATGTATCTTCATGGTATTGTCTATGTCTTCTTTGCGTCTGTGTTGACTTTACGTATGTGTTGTCTTTGTATCTATATTGACTTTGCGTCTGTGTCAGTATTTCGACTTCGCGTCTACGTTTGTGTTGACTTCGCGTCTACGTCTGTATTTTAATTTTACGTCTACGTCTGCGTCTGTGTCTATATTGTATTTGCGTTTGCGTCTACGTCTGTGTTCTGTATTGTGTTTGCGTCTGTGTTTCCTTCTGCGTCTGTGTTGACTTCGCGTCTGTGTTTCCTTCTGCGTCTGTGTTGTGTTTGTATCTGTGTTTTCTTCTACGTCTGTGTTCTGTACTTTGTCTACACACTTAACACACTTGTCAAAAACGTTCATTTGTTTCTAACATTATTATTATTTAATTGTCATCAAAATTAATCATCGTAAAGTCCTCTTGACTTAACAAATTTCGGATTGGGTAGTGTGATTACTATCTTGTTTACACTTCGGCACTTTAATTTCTCATAACTGATTGTTGATTGATTTAATTTCTGCATTAGTTATTTGTTTAGAATTATTATAGGTTAGGACAACCTTAGATTTTAGGAGTAGTTTAGCCCTCCTCGTGGGATCGATACCTTAGGTACTACGTGAATGACCCGTGCGCTTGTGGAATTTACCAAGATTATAAATATTAAAACTTAGCATGTGTAACCTTGTGAACACTATACTGCTTCTAGTTTGAAAAGGCCTAGGATTTCATAAAAGGGTAAGAAACTCTCTTATCTGGAAAATAACCATTAAGAGTAAAGTTCCAGTAAGGAGCTCCTTTCTTTAAGACTTCAAAAGGGGAGTAATGGATCTTGATTTCTGGACTTAATTCACCCACTTCTTAGAGCAAGGTAAATTTAGCAGGAAGGACTAGAGTTTCATTATAAAAAAGAGGATGATCTAGTTGAGTAAAGGTGGTAATTGAGTTGGTAAGAGGAAAGAAGGGAGAAAATGAAGGATTGATAGGGTTATGAGAGGATGAGGTAAGAGGCAAGAAGATTTCTAGTTCAGATGGGGGAAATAAAGAAACTAGAGGCTAAGATCGTGGAGAAGTCGAAAGGAAAGCAAATAGAAAAATAAGCTTAGAAGAAGGATGAAAAATAAAAAGGAAATATGAGGAAACAACTAAGACCATTTGGAAAAGGGCAAAGATCAGGTTATACATAAGTTTTCTCTTAAGAAAACCTTTCTTAAGGGAATTTTACAGTCTAAGCATATCACTGGTGTTTACCTAGCAGTTTTTGTTTTGGTACAATATAAAGTCCCCAGTGAATTGCTAAACCTGTAAAAACAAATTCATTTGGTGGGTTAGAATCTTTCAAACCTAGGTTTGGTTAAAGTATTTGAAATTATAATAGACATGATTGGTCGAAAATATAGTTTAAGACTAGTTTGCAAACTTCCTTTTAACAAACCCACAAAATTAAGTGTAATAGTTTTTTCTAGTATTTGGCTTCCAATGATCAAGTTGGCAATGGTAAAAGAGGAAATCTAATGCCTAGAAAAAAATATGTATGAAAGAAATGACCTCATTCATAAGAATAATAATTACTTTTATAGTGATTAGGCTTTTATAGTAACGTAATATTGAGGGATACTTAAGTTATTAAGACATTAATTAGGCTTTAGCTCATAAGAGTTAAATCCAAATATTGTCCTTCAAGTTTTAGCCATAGATCTATTTTAAGGTTAGAGCACTTAATTTGTTTTTGGCATTTGAGTGGGGATGAAAGTGTTACTTAAAAACCTTACATATATCTCCTTTCTCTTTTATTTCACTTTGTGGTCTGTTAATCCACTTCTTTATATGTTCTTTCTTCATTATGTCATTTATAGGTTTGCTATAAAGATAAGTGTTTAACCTTATTCTCTAAGGAAAATCATAGACATAGATTATCAAGAATTTTTAATGTTGTTATTTAAACTTAACTCTACTTAATCTACTTTTCATTTATGAGTTATTGAGACTTTATATGGATTATAGAATAAGGTTCCTTCACATTAGGTCTATCATAAAGGACATAAAGTAGAAGGCTTTAGGGTGGGCAACTAATCCACGTGCAGTAAATCCTTGACTCATGTTTGATAAAATAGATATAATATTAGTTTGCAAGCCCTTTAATGGAATAAGAGGTCTTGATTTATTGGAGTAGTCTATCCCATGCCTTTAAGAAACAAATGTTGTGAATTTACTTCTCTATAAGCATCCCCAGATGTGCAATTATCTTATTATTTGCTTTTATACAAAATTGTGAGTCTAAGTTGTTTAGATTAATCAGTTGCTGATTAGTGAGGACATGTCATTTTCTGATGATAAGGCTACTCTAATGTTTTTCTTTGAATGCTTACATATAGTGGTTTTTCAGTTAAGAAGGGTTCTAGTGCCAAATCAAGGAGTGAATATAATGTTAATTCAAGATTAGCAAGACATAAACTTACAGTTATAGATGATGAAAAGCCTTATATCAGTGGTAAATAGCTAGTAATTCTTAAGTTGTCATTGACTTTATTAAGACTTAAAGGCTACAAAGTATGAGTTCAAGTTATTTTGTGTCTAGTTATTAAGAAAGACACAAATAGGCTTAGGTCAATTTCATCCTTGTTCTTATTGTTTGATATTAGGCTTCCTAATAGTTTGTCATTTAGGAAATGTAGAGCCAAATATGGAATTATTCATATTCATGCATCGATTAAGACTTCTAGGCATTGTTTTTAGATGCTATAGTTTAAATGTCAAACCTAATATGGGAATTAAAGTTGGAAAACCTCTTAAATGAATGCATAATTAGAAAAGGAAATTTTTATTCCTTTCTTTTAAAGCTGATGGTGAGCTGAATCTTAAGGTTACATGGTAAGACCAGAACTTAGATTTAATGATAGAGATATGCATATTGTCCTATTTTTATTTAAGTATAAGTTTTAATTAAGCGGGGTAAGTCTCTCTCTCGAAGAAACATCACCAAAGAGTTATGTTGGAAATCGGGGTTTTTAATGAATAAGTTTCCATAAACTCTTTAATTATTGCAAATTTGTAGTATTTATGTACTAATTGCATTTACTTTTATTATAGATATGGATTTAACTCACATAACCTTAAGGGCAGAGAAACTTGCCTCCAATGGTAGGTATGGTGAGTTGAGTAAGAAGAGAAAGTATGATAAGAAAAAAATGAGAGAAGTTGTGATAAGCCTAAATTAACCAGTAGGAGCTCCAGCCAGGCGAAGATAATCAAATTATTAAAGCCAATACTTGTTCTAGTACCAAATGTAATTTATATGATCTAAATATCATGGAGACTTGACAATATATCGATATAACTCCTCGAAGTGATAGGATTAAAGCTCTTCTAGTTTGTAAGGTAAATTATGATTTATGGTCTATTATATTGGAGATCATGTGTTCAATTTTAATAAAGTGGAAACTCAAATCTTCAATAAAGTTGTGATTCCAAATAAAGAAAATTGCACCAATGATTCTATGTTGAACACGATCTATCGTTCTTTAGAATATTAGCTATTAATGGCTATTAATTCTTTTTTAACTCAAGTTTGATGTTTTTTTTTGTTGGCAATAAATGTAATAGTTGTTTTGTAATAAGCGTGAATATATAAAGTTCAAGAAGCTTAATCTCTCTATAAATTAGGCCTATAAACATTTATAGGTAAAAAGTTTATGGAATTATTGATTGGAAAGATAAGGATAAATAATTGTCTAATAATATCAAATGTCTACAATGTTTAATCAACTAGCTCTACACTCAGTCAAATGTTTGGAATAGGAGAATGAGTGTTTAAACAAGGTCTAACAATAATAAGAGGCTTATTACTTAGGAAAAGATAAAGATCCTACTCTGTCTTTTATTAGCACCTACTCCTTACCAAAGTGCATTTTCACCCCTATATTAACCGAGTGCAGCATGTTACTTTGAACTCCTTCATTGCTTCCCCCATCTCCTTTTATTTCAAATTTCTTTAGGAATCTAATCTTTCATCTCTTATTAAGAGTTTTCCCTTTTTCAATAAATTTCATTGTTTGAACTTTTCCCACTTATGGAAAAGCTAGTTACTTATCATTTTTGGTATGGCTTCATCTAACTTTAGAACTCCTCCTCTAGTTGAACCTCTCTCTCCCCTCTCTCCTCATATGTCACTCATAAAACAACCTTCCAGCCTTTAAAAAACCTCCCACTCCTTAGCTTATGCTACTATTCTAACCGAGCAACAATTGAACCTCCTCTAACCTTAGCAAGTATAACTTCTCCAAAACCTTAGCCAAAAGAGCTAAAATAATGTGGAGCTAAGCGGTAGGAGATTCATCTCCTAAAAAAAATTGTTACATTCCTTCATCAAATTCAAAGAAAGGTAGCTTGAAATACATAAAGCTAGACATTCTAAATGTTCTAATGCCTTTATTGGTTTCTTTACAAACAGAAGGCCAGCTTACCCCTTAATGTTCTAATAGCCATAAAAAATGATAGAAAGAAGGTTGAGAAGAAGTACTAATTCGTAAACAAGTATTTGTTTTTTCATTTTAGCTTAGTATAAGGTCCAAATAAGGTTTTAGAAATAAGGTCATCAACAACAAATCAATATTTCTTTAAAAATGGAGTTTTAATTTATATATGTAGAAAAAAAGCTAGGAATATGTACCAATCTAGATAAACTTTCATAATATTCCTTTCGAATAACGGTCTCCTATGGGATTGAGTTGTTTAGCTAGCTTTATTAGGAGGCATTTGTGTTTAGATGAAACCACAATAAGTAAGAAACTAATCAGATATGTAAGAGTGACTGAAGGTGAAAATAAAGTAAGAACTCCCCAATGCCATCCCATTTATCAAGTTAGTGCAAATGATGAGATGAAGCAGGTAATGGTGGTTAGCTACTAGTAAAAGCTAACTTTATAAAAGCAAAAGAAAATATAGAAACTAGTATGTAAATGATTCTAAAAAGGTGACTATGAAGAGCATGGACATAGGAACTAAAGAGCATAAGGGAGTTGTTAAACCACATGCTCAATTAAATAATACAAAAGTACAAAATCATGAAAAAGACATTCCAAAGTTTTAACCAGCAACTACTTCACTCCTTATAAACAATAGTGGTAATAGCAGTGATAGATGTATTTTATAGTATGTCTTTTAGATGTCTAAGTATGTTTTTAAGAGTTTTCTTGGATGACAATCATGTGTTTAGAACTTAGAATTATGTTCTTGCTAGTGTTTTATTTGTATGTCTGTGTTACAACAAGGATTTGATCTTAATGTTATGTTTTAAGGGTTGTTTGATGTGTTTGTTAGTGAGTAGAAAAAGGAAAAATGAAGAAAAGATCAAGAAAGAGAAGAATTCATATGAAATCAAGGCACAAAATGGAAGAATCAAAGTAACTTAAGAGATACATAGTCATTTATAGGGATCATGTAAGTCATTAATAAAATGTGGAGCTTTGAAGAAACTATTTATACCTATATAAACATACACGCCAGTGTATGTTGATAAACACAACCGTTGCAACTGTGTGAAATTGCAACTTGGAAGCAATTTTAAGATACACGGTCACCTGCATAATTATGTAAATGATCGTGTATATTCTAAAAAACCTAATTTTTTCTATAAAAGGATATTATGAAGGCTATAGAGAAGAAGCCAGGTTTCAAAGTTAGCATAGACACAGAAAAAAGGAAGACAAACTATAAAAAATGCTACACATAACAAAAATAGGATCAAAAGTGGAAACATCAAGATCAACTTCAACTTTCCAGATTTTCCAGATTAAGACCTTAAGCTGATTTTATTCTCTTCTCTTCTTCTATTTTAGTGCCTTTTATGCTAAATTTGAATAGTTGTGTTTTAAATACGATTATGGATTGTTAAATCTATTTTAGGGTTTTATTTTTGAATTGTTTTGTATAACTTTTACCTTGTTAAATTTAATATATTACTTCTTTGTGATATTTGTTGTGCTCATTCTTATTTTGAATTGCGAGATTAAATCAAGATATTTGTGTTAAGTTGTTCAATGAGAGTTGGAACCTTAATAGACTTACAAATGTTAGGTTAATAAGCAATTAAAGAGAGATCTTAATTATGAGTTAATTATCCTTAGGATTGTTTCAAATTCAATTGAGTAGTTAGGAGTAGTTTTGAGAAATCAAGAGATTGCAGCTCAAATTTTATCTATTTAATTGAGATTTTTGATTAGATCTCTAAAGAGGGTAAAAAAACTTTGGATATCTAGGATCAAGTATAGTTGAGTTCACAAGGTGAAGGGAAGATAAAACAAGGATAGAATAATCTCTAAGTTTCCATCATTGAGTAACTTCAATTTCATTGTTAGTTTACTTTAGTTTATTTAAATTTTATCCTTTTTAACCTTATACAAAGTGTAATTCAAATTTTTAGGTGACTATATTCAATCCTCAGGGGATTAATATCATTTATAATGAAATATACAACTAGTATATTTACGGAATAGCATAAAACAAGTAAACAAGTTTTTAGTGTCGTTGTTAGGGATTGCGATTTTAACATCTTGTCTAATTTGAATTATTTTCATTTAAGGATTTTCATACTTTTTTTCTTGTGTGATTATAGGTGCATGAAAACAAGATCCATAAGGAGTTCGAGTAACATAAAGGATACACAAGCTTTTGACACCACCAAGTAAGAGAGGGAGATTCAAAAAGCAAGCCACCAAAAAACAATAGAAAGAAAAATGGAGGAGGAATGAAATAAAGGAGAATAGAAAAGAACCACTACATACTTCATGAGACTAGGGTTCAATGCTAATTAACAAGGGATAACAAGACCACCAGTGCAGACCAATAAGTTCAAAATCAATCCAACACTTTTGAATATACTATAAACTAATGTCTAGTTTTATGGATTGGCCAATGAGGATCTTAACACTCATTTAGCTAACTTCTTGGAGATTATAACATGTTTAGACACAATGGGTTGTCAGAAGTTGCAGCCAAGATGAGGATCTTTACTTTTACTTTTAAAGATCGAGCCAAAGCACAGTTAAACTCTCTCAACCTAGAGAATGTCACTTTATAGAAGCAGCTAATGCTTAAACTCTCTCAACCTAGAGAATGTCACATTATAGAAGCAGCTAATGCAAGCCTTTTTAGCTAAATGTTTCCCCTTAATGAAGACAACTAGACTCATAAGGGAAATCACAAATTTTCAACAAAGTGAGGAGGAGTCTTTATATAAAGAATAGGAGCAATCCAAAGAATTACAAAGGAGCTATCCACTTCATAACTTACTAAAGAAGTTCCTTTTGCAAACATTCCACAATGGAGAGAATACACCCACGCGACGCACCAGAGATGCAGTAGCTGGTGGCTCTTTAATGATGAAACGATTGAGGCAACACATAATCTTTTGGAAGATATGACAACCAATAGATATCTATAGATATAGGGAAGAAGTAAATAGTAGCCAAACTTTAGGGATCAAAGGGGAGTGCTTGTTATAGATTCAATGACAACATTACAGGCTGAAGTAGCAAACCTAGCCAAATAATTAAATAACTGAAAATCCATATCTTTCAACCCACTGAAGGTAATTCAGCAAGGATGCGAACTATATGGACAAGAAAGCAATATCTCAACTAATTGCTTCTTAGTGGTAAACGAAAACATAGAGTAGCTCAACTTTATGGGAGCACAATATGGTTGAAATAAGTAATAAGCCCTACTCTAATACTTATAGTCCTAAGTGGAAGAACTCCCTGAATTGTCCTGGTCAACAATGTAGGAAACTTAATGATAGTATAAGGCCCATCAGAATTTAGCAAGATAGGCTCGGTTCATTAGAATCAAAGATGGAAAAATTGATGGATGTTTTGAATTCCAAATTTGCCACCCAAAATGAGAACCAAAAGAGATGGAAGCTAAATTTGACTAAATTGTGAAGAATCATGCTTCTTCCATATGTAATTTGGAGTTTTAAGTGGGCTAAATAACTAATGCATTTTTTACACAAAGTATAGTGAGTCTCTCGAGTAACACAAAATTGAATCTAAGAGAGCAACTAACAGCTATCACACTTAAGAGTGCGAAAGATTTAGAAGAACCTATCAAAAAGGAAGTTGACTCCTACTAAGGAGAAGATTAAGAAAGAAAGGATAGGAAAGAAGAGAAGAAAAAGGAAAATCCTTATGTTCCTCCTCCTCCATATACACTAAAGATTCCATTATAGCAGAGACTACAAAAGAATTAAATGGTTATACCATTTGCAAAGCTCATAGAGAAGTTGAAGAAATTGTAAATTACCTTGCCCTTTGTGGAAGCTTTGGAGAGTAAATTCAAGTACGTGAAATTTCTCATAGGCATCTTATCGAACAAGCAAACTTGGTACGACAACCAAGCAATCTCTATGATGAAAAGCTGTAGCTCTATAATTACCAACCATATGCCTTCAAAATTGAAAGACTTAGGGATTTTCACTGTTCCTAGTGTAGTGTACAATTTTCTAAATGTTTACATAGCTTAGGTGTGATCTTTTTGTTTTATATCCCAACCACCTCTTTTGATGTTTTTCTTTGTCTTTTATACTTCATTATCCTCTTAAGGTACTTTCTGGGGTTTACTCACTTATTTATATTCTAAAAATAGCCTTAAATAATCCAAAATACAAAAATCTTGTGACTTAGAATATCTAGAATTTGCACAATCGTGCAAACTACATGATCATTTACTTCTCCTATCTATATAATTCTACAACTTCCATCTTGCACAAATGTGCAAGTTGTACAATCGTGACAAACCTTTTTCTCCAACCTTTTCTTCTATTTTTGTTTAAGTTTCTTTTCTAAACTCATTATCAAAACATATTAAACATCCCTTAAAATATGCATTAACATCAAATTCTTATCCCAACAAATAATAATAAAAAACACATAAACGCCATCAAAAACATAAATATAAGTCCTAAACTCCTGATCATCACCTAAGAAAAAAACTTAATTACACATTCTACAACCTAGAAACACATTATAAATCACACATTTCAAAATGCTTAGAAACTAAAGGAGATCAAAAAGGAAACTAGTGCTTTTTGGATCCCTAAATGAAGACATTTAGAACCAAAAATTACAAGGAATTTATAAGAAACATACAATAAGAGAATTATATTAAATGGGACAAGGAAATACAAAAGTATATCTACCAACATATTTTAGAAATTGATCTAACTACTCTAGCCCCTGTAGGAAAATACAAGAAAAAATACTAGGGCCTAACAAGATTCCTCTTATTTTCGATCAACAAAGGAAGCCAAAAGATAAGGGTAACTTACCCTCAACCCCTTTAAACTCTTATATAATTGATTCCTTAAATTTATTTTACGATAAAAATTTTGTAATTTAGGAAGTAGTTTTAAAGTACATATACTAGTTTCCTCAAATTCTTTTTTGTATTAAAAATAGTCCCCCATCATAGTTACATTCTCTGGATATTCAATATAGACAAAAAGGAGCAATAGAATTTTTGGGGATGATAGTAGCAACCCTCAACAGGATCCATCTACCACCCTTTATAGTGTTATGGAAATTTATATTGAAAACACTAACTATTTTCTATACTATGAGAACATGTTAAATTATGGGAATGCATGACCTCTTCCAATAGTGATTTACGTTATTTTTTATGTTAGAAAAACGAAGTTAGAGAATGCTTATACTCATATTGAATCCTTTACGGTTTCTCTCCTCATTTTTCTGTCGAGAGTTTATCCTAAAGGTGAGTAAAAAGTCAATTCCAAGCCTTCTGGCATCTTACAAGTTAATGGTATCCACATCTCATCTATTCCTAATAAAATAAATTTCATAATGCTAAAGATGAGGTGAAAATGATCGTAATGATGAAGAAAAGTAAATGTTAATGCTAATGCTAATGATGAACATAAGTCCTCTGAGGAAGATTGATATTGATAGTGAAACAACAATTAAAACCCAAACAAGAGGTATATCTGGGCGATTCTTTCACTAGGAGCCTAAAATTCAAATTAGAAAGAAGAATGGATAAATTGGAGATTCCTTTGGATTCACCTACTATAATTGAAGGCCCCCCTAAACTCATGACAAGGAAAATCCCAAACTCAAATCCAGGAAAAATAAAAGGAAAAGACACTATTGAATTTATCCTCAAACTATTAGTTTCCATATGTAAACAATAAAACATTTTTTGGATTGTCTTCCTCTTTGGAATTTGGTAATTAGATTTTAGCTTGCATACTCGCATACTACAACAATTTTTTATTTTTTGTTTAAACTGCTAATTGGGACTATACTAGTTTAACTAGCTTTTGCTACACCTTGTCTATAAGAGCCTTTTTATTACATGCCTTATGTTTTAACTTTGTTATTAATAAGTTCATACTTATTTTAGTTTATCATGTTCTTAAATTAAATCGATTTCCATGTTCTTAAAGTTGATTGTTTTCATATTACTGTTAATATGAAATATGTCAAATGTTTTTATTTTATCCATATAAATGTAATCTATACCTAGTAAAAAAACTGTAACCAATTAATAATTGAAACTGAGGCTTCATTTCATCAATGACTACATTATAAAGTATATGTACATAAGCCAATTCCAACATTATGGGTTGGATAAACTGATTGTCCATTGGCTGTACTCGTGTTTTTTAAAGAACATTTTGGTTACTAAAGGTTGGTACAGCAAATAGTCAAATTTATTAGATATAAACTGATCATGTATATGTTCAAGAATCCTAAGTAACTCCTTTTATTGCAAATAATATGTGTAATATGTCATAACAATACATTACAAATTTAAGGTTTTGACCAACATATAAACATGAACCTATAATAATTGACAATTTTAGGTATTAGTTTCTATACTAGAATTCTGAAGCACAATATATATAAATTCCATAGTCATTTCTAAATGTTGTCAACGTACAAGCTTACTCAAAATGTTAGTCAATCTATATAATTCCACTTTATAACAATGCATATAATAGGTAAAATCAATACCAATTCATATTAATATAAATAACATGTTAATCTCACTTGTTAAGTTTCCTTAGGAATTACGTTGCATGAGAGATATGAAATGTGTAACAAGAAACTTTATCATTGCACTACATAGCAAAATACTCCAGCACTTGCTACAGGCCATATGCTTAAACCCTAAGGAAACCATTTCATGATATTACACATAACATAATAGGTTTCATATAGGGGCAGATAATGTGTTGTTATATACCAATGCTCTACACATGTTCTTCTTAGCACCACCGTGCCTGTACTTGAAGTTGAATATTGAAATATCCTTCCATTCTGTAAAGATGAAACAACACCATTAATGATCATTATAAAGTACAGGATCAAAAAATGTGACCACAACTTTATTAAATGTTATTCCATTTTAAATAAACCATTTTTTCATTTTAGAATGCCAACGTAAATAGATAAGATACAATTATGAAGCTAGCCATGTATGCATCAATGTGAACATCAAATTCCCTCCTAATATTTCTTCCATATTTCATAATAATATACGAGAAATCAATAGAGAAAAAATATTTTGCTAAAGTGTTAACCCAACATTTGAATTATATCTACCTTTTGACAGTTTAATATGATGTTTAAGTATTATAAAAAAAATTTAATTAATAAATATAAAACTAAACATACCAATATTACTCACTATAAATGTGGAATCCATTATGTATGAGCTCAAAGGAACCTTAATAACCACACTCTCTATCAACAAAATTGATGAGAAACTGCTAACAAAGTTCCATGTATTTATAACATAAGATATATATAAAATTTTAGATTTTAGATAAGTATATTGAATATTACCAACCTAGTCACTAATGTGGCTCCTAGGCCTAAAACATACATGGACATTGCTCAATGTTAATCTAAACCTAACATTCTAGGCTACCTCGTTATCAGTAAACCTACAATAAGATTTTAACAAGCATAATTTTAAATGGTTAAATAATATTGAAAGCATGCCCTTTAACAATCTTTAAATTGTACTATAATAGATATGTCACCTAGTTTTCAAACCAGTTTTGCATCTCAAGAACTTAATGTACATGGATTTAGAACTAGAAGGTCTCTTACAAGTTGTAAATTTCTTCCTACTAGCCACTAATTTCATATACACATCATCCTTGCTCTCCTTTGAAAACTTCATTGCTTGCATTGTAATATAATTATCAAAGTAATTTCAGAATTTATTCCCCATCTACAAATCTTTAAAATTCAATATATATTATTGCCTTCAACTTACTCTTTTTCTACCATTTTTCATTTTCTCCTCTAGTCTTCCCCCAATTTCATCCTTTTGCTTATCTATCATCAATGTCTCCTCATGCCTTAGGACATTGCCAATTTTTTTAGGTTGGTTATTGTCACATCATTATACTTATAAATGATTCCTTAGTTTTCATCTCTATAATTTATTCCTCAGCTTTAGATCCTTACTACCATTAAAAAAACCTTACTATTTACCAACTAACAATTGATGTGTAAAAATAATTGTGAGAGAATTAATGTTGCTTAATTTTGGATTCTATGACGTGCAACTAACAAATGAAATAACCAGATCCTATGAGCTATTCACACAATGTATAAAGGAAGCTTTACACATAGTAAATTGTATTTTATCATTGTATAATGAAAATTTTATAATATGGACAGGGTATAGAGTAGTAAGACTTATTTTTTAAGCTTCTCAAAGAAGCTTTATTTATAATAAGCTTCCTTTTTAGCCTTATTATTTGTGAATATAGTAAATAGCACATTTTGCTAAACAACATATAGCAATTTGTGTCATTTGAGATGGTGGCTTCATATTTTACACTTATCAATAAAATTGAATAAAGAGTTATACAGGAAGTAGTGTCCAACTAAACATTAATTCTACGTAGTTTAATACAAGATTATGTAACATATGTGTCCTTCATATTATTCACTAATAAAAGGTAAATAAACACATTTAACCATATGAGCATGTCAATAATTGTATACAATATAATTATAAAATAACATGATTTTCTACAAAAGCTTGTGTCAATTCCTTCAAATTTTGCAATAAGAACATAGTTCAATACAAAATTGAGTAAGCAATAATGTCATGTAGGGGCATGTACTAATTTGTGTCCTTCATATTTAAGCTTTGCATTATTTTAGCTCTATTATGGAAAACCCTTTTTTTACACCTATTACTTAGTCTTAAGTTACTTTAATTTTTTTAAAAAAATTGTTGTATGAAATGTAATCACATCTAGTATAATTTATATTGAGACATGATAACTGAATATCAAAGTGATGATATTCTTATTTTAAGGTGAATATGTAATTTATCTGTAATGGTTAGTAGTATTGGAGATATGAAGGTTTGGTATAGTCCAGAAGACCAATTTTGAAGAAGAATAGGTTTGTTTTAGACATGTTATGGGCCAAGTTCTAAAACTTTCTTAGCAGAAGAGCAGTTATGGAATCTGAAAAGCAAAATGTCTTGGTCATTTATAAGGAGCTCTTTGAAGCTTAATTGTTTCTAGTTAGACCTAGTCTAGGCTTTCATAACAAGATATGCCATACGTTTTTCTGAAAAGAAGCCAATAAAAGTGGCATTCCATAATTTAGCTCCAATTTTTAAGGTTTCCAGGTGGAGCTATAATAGGAAATTAGACAGGTTTTTAGGAGGGATAAAAGATAGTTTTGATAGAGAGCTTATGTAACATCCCATCCCCATATTAAGGGTTAGGACCCGAGTTTTCAGTACATATGAGCTCAAAGAGAGATTAAGGAAATGCATTTTCTTGCTCATGCATAATGTTAGCATATATGCAC
>JAOTAY010000001.1:7711894-7730031 GCA_025629805.1 Erythroxylum baracoense
GAGGTGGTTTAGGGTTAAGATGGGTTATATTTGAAAGATGGGGAGTATATAGATGAAGAATGTCGAAAAATGTCTTCAGAATGAATTTCTAGAAAAGTTTGCCGCAGCGAACTTCTGACTTCGCCATGGCGAACTCCAACAACCTTGAAATCCAATTTTCTGCACAGACATGTTTTAGGTATTTTGAGCATAACTTTTTTTTATAATTGTCCAAATGAAGTGATTTTTGATTTGGAGTAAACTAGAGACATAGAGCTACGAGTTTTGTGAAGAAATGAAGTTTAAATTAAGTATCTAAAGATGTAAAAGTTTGGAAGGAAGTTAAGTATAGAATATTGTTTTAGTGTAAGGATAGTCCCAACATGTTTGGAGTATAACTTTCGAATTACTAAACCAAATTGAATAATTTTGGTGTCGTTAGAAACTTGAGATAATGGGGAAAACTCTTCTAGAAGAAAGTATTAGCAAATTTCTTCTTTTACCTGATCATAATGATCATGGAAAAGTAGACCTGAAAGTCTAGGTTTGAAAGGATTATAGCTCAATTTTAGCTTCTTGATTTCTGAAGCCTTATGAATTTCCTTTGAATGTTGTTTGAATGAGAACTTGGTTTGCTATAGGAAACCAAGCAAGCTCAATCCAAGAGCAAGAGGAAAGATAACATTGAACTTGGATTGTCAAGCGAATTAGGTGGGTAATCTGTTTATAGTTATTGCGTGATTGGGCAAATTCTTGCCTATATGTGTGTATGTATAACTTGCTTGCTAGTGAATTATGTGATTGTTGAAAATGTGTGTGATTTATGAATCTTGATCAAGTTATGCCATTGAAACATATCATGGCATTCTGTTGAATGAAAAGATAGAAGAGCATGAAAGTGTGAGCATATGATCAAATGAATATGTGCTTTTGTTTGGGCGAGAGTGGAACCATTATGTTCGTCACGTGCACGTTGAAAAGAGCCTTCTCCCGGCTACCTGCTTGTGGCATATGAGCTTTGAAAAAACAACTCATTCTGTTCATGGTGTAAACTTCGGTTTCTCTATTCAGATTCCATGGAACCTCGAGCCATTTACTTGTGCATTGCATCTTTAAATTGTCAAGTATGATGCATTTGAATGTTATGTGTTATGCATTAACTTTCTTAATTGAGTTCTTGAACTTTATTGGTTAATGATCAAATTGCTAGAATAGATTTGAGAATACTTGAATTGCTAAGTACACACACACACACACATATATATATATGCTTGAATTTGTTCTAGTTACCGATGGCTATAAATATATTAGCCACTAAGCCATATAGCTCAACCCATTATTTTCCCTCCTGAGGTGCGGATCCTTGCAAGGCATCGAAAACTCCACGATAGTTAGAGACTTTTGTACTAAGTTAGCGACTATTTTGGATAGCTTTACAGGCATATCAACATTGAGCATCACTTGTATTTTGTATTCAGCTTTGATATATATGATGTTTTGTAAGTAAAGTTTGTTCAAACTTTTTGGATTAGTAATGAAATGAAGAATTGAAGTTTCTTGTGTATGATTATGTTTAGCTTGTGATTAAGTTTGGATGGTCAGATTTGAATGTATGTGTTTGTCTTGAATGTTTGAACATTTGAGTTTGGATTTTAAATTATGAGATTTCACCACGGCGAAGCCAGAGGTTTGTCACGGCGAACCTTTTCGAAGGTGACTTCGCCACGGCAAAGAATGACTTCCGCAGCGGTGAACTTTTCCCGAAGGGTCCATGGAGATAACTCCATAGGTTCGCCGCAGCGAAGTCTCCATTGCAGCCACGCTGAGATTTATTATGATTGCAATACTTTACACCTTTCTTTCACACCACCCTCACGCGACGTTCCTAAATGGTCACCATGGGTTTCGTCTTGAGACCCGGGCCAAATGTATTTTGGCATCCGAATCAATAGTTGGGCTCCGAAAATGGGGTCCAGCATCTTGGTGATTTAGGATCAGGACACCATAATATGTATACTTTCACCCTTGAAACATAACTGAGGAAACTACATTTCTTAACCGTAAGCTCTAACTTTCCCTCATTTACATGCATATAAGTTGGACACCTAAATAATCTTAAATTAGAGTAATCAGCAGGAGTACCTGATCAAACTTCCTCTGGAGTCTTGAAATCAAGAGCAGCACACAAAGCATGGTTGACAATATGACATGTCATAGCAATGGCTTCAGCCTATAAATCAAGTGTCAACGTAACATTAGAGATCATACACTGAGCTCTTTCCAAAAGAGTCTGGTTCACACGCTCAGCCATATCATTTTGTTAAGGTGTCATCCTTTCAATGTGATGTCGGGCAATTCCTTCATTCTTGCAAAATTCATTGAATTCATTTCCACAAAATTCCAAACCATTATCTGTCCACAACTGCTTAATATGTTTTCTTGTCTACTTTTCAATCATAGTTTTCCATTGAATGTTAAGGAAACATTGTTCTTATGCTTAAGAAAATATACCCAAACCTTTCTTGAATAGTCATCAATGAAAGTCAACATATACCTAGCACCACCTTTAGAAGGAACACGAGAGGGCCCCCCAAAGATCAGAATGAATGTAATTCAAAGTAGCTGTTGTTTTATGGACTGCAGGTGAATTGAAGCTGACTCTTTTCTACTTCCCAAACACACAATGTTCACAAAAATCCATCTTGCCAGTACTTTGACCACAAAGTAGGCCTCTCTTGTTTAACAACATTAAGCCTTTCAGACCCGCGTGTATTTGCCACAACTTGGTGATATCAACATTTAAGGATGTAGAGATTGCTGCAACACCTATTACTGTAGATCCCTGCAAAGAATACAAACTACCATACTTGCAAGCTTTCATCAGTACAAGAGCACCTTTGGAAATTTTCAAACTTCACCTTTAGCTGAGTACTTACATCCGAGAGTATCAAGGGTGCCTAAAGAGATGGGATTTTTCTTCAAATTTGGAACATGTCTAACATTAATGAGTGGTCTGATAATGTCATCATACATCTTGATCCGGACTGTACCTTTATCAACAACTTTATATAGAGCATTATTACCCATTAAAGCAATTCCACCATCCCATGTTTCATAAGTGAAAAAACAAAAAAATTCCACCATCCTATGTTTTATAAGTGGAAAAACAATCCCTATCGGGACTCATGTGGTAAGAAAAACCCAAATCTAAAATTTAGTCATTATTAGACCTGACTTTATTATCTGTGGCTACAAAGATAGTTCCCTCATTCTCATCTGCAGCTACACTAGCTTCGATAGTATTGCTATTATTTTGCTCATTCTTATTTTCCTTTTATTTTTCAGCTTATAGCAGTCAGCCTTAATGTGCGCCTTTTTCTTGCAATAATTATAAACTCATTTTTATATTGAAATTTTGACCTTCCTTTGGATCTACTATTTTTAGAGTCTCTATTTTCAAATCTACCTTTTACAAATAATCCCTCTATTTTCAAATCTACCTTTTACAAATAATCTCTCAACCTGACTTCCACTAGTCTCCCCTATGATGTCCCTATCAATCTACCCTTTTGAGTTTAATGCAAATTTTATACTATTATATAAGATTGATTCTTTCCCGTAAATCATATTATCTCGAAAATATTTAAAGGACTGGGGAAGGCAACATAACAACAATATGGTTTGATCTTCATCCTCAAATTTAACATTTACGTTCTCCAAATCCATAATAATATAATCAAATCTATCAAGATGTGAGAGTATAGATGTACCTTTTGTCATTCTTATCATGTATAACTTTTGCTTTAAACAAAGGCGATTCTCCACCGTCTTCTTCATATACATGGATTTTAACCTGTCCCACATCCCTTTAGTCGTCTTTTCATTTGCAACTTCTTGTAAAACCTTGTTGGAGAGATTTAATATAATGCCCGATCTAGCTCGTTTATCCAGATCTGTAAATTATTGCACTGTCATTTCAATGGAGGTTTTCATTACTTTCATGGTGGCTACTATATTTGAAATGAGATATGGCTCTGATACCAATTTGTTAAGAAAATGGACCTAGGATTGTATCTAATGGCCTAAAAAGATAATAACTAAGAATAATAAAAGAAAGATAAATAAGGCAATGGACCGAAGGTAGAGCCAAACTTCACTAATATGTGGAATGAGTTTACAGGTAATACAAAATCTATCATAAAGATGTATAGAATAACACCTCACTTAGATTAATTTTTAGGCTAAAAGAAGAAGGAAGGACAGAAGCTCATAAAAGAAGGAAGAAGAACTTCAAATGATCCTTTAAAAGGCTTGCAGATGGCTCACATTTATAGCCAAAATTTAATGCATTTTGCAGCCCAAATTCTTCGGCATGGTTTAGCTGATTTCATTAGTCGTCCTATTCTTTATAAGTTGGGTGAAATTTGATAAGAGCTCAAAGTCTTCCTTTGATGTCTGAATATAATGCACTCTTGCATTTTGAATGGAAAAAGTCTAAAAAATGGGTGTGTAAGTCTTAAAAGGATGTGGATGCATTTGAAAGGGACAAGGACTGCCCACACATTACAGAAACATTTTAAGTCAGTGACCGAGAGAGAGTAACAATTATTAGACATGGTGCACACAGATTTGGGTGATTTTAAGAATAGTGTGAGTAAAGGAGGTATGAGATATTATATTACTTTTATGGATGATTGGTCTAGATTTACTAAGGTTTACTTATTGAAAAATAAAAGTGATGTGGAGGAAATGTTTATGAAATACAAAGATGATGTTGAGAACCAATCGGAAAGGAAAATTAAGAGATTAAGGTCTAATCAAGGTGGTGAGTATAGTATTGATTTCCTTGATGATTTTTGTGAAAAAGTTGGTATTATTCATAAGCTTTTAGCCCCTTATACACCTGAACAAAATGAAATAACTGAGAGCAAAAATCAAACACTTAAGGATCTGATGAATGCAATGTTGATTTCCTCGGGTTTACCTGACTTTATATAGGGAGAAGTTATTCTTTCAACTTGTTGTGTTCTAAATAGAGTCGCTCATAAGAAACTAAATCAAACCCCTTATGAAATTTGGTAAGGTTATCCACCTAACTTGCATTTTTTGAAAGTTTGGGGGTATCCTGCTAAGGTTGCTCTACCTGAACATAAGAGGAAGAAAATCTAGCCTAAGATCATTGATTCAATTTTTGTGGGATATGCCTCAAATAGTGTTGCCTATAGATTTATGGTTAAGGAAGGGAATCTAACACTTATGGACCAATTATGGATTCAAGAGATGTAGTGTTCTTTGAGGATATATTTCCTATGAAAATGAGTGTGCAAGTTCCTAAAGAGTCTGCCCTTAGTTCTTCTAATAATGATGACACAGAGGAAAAGGAAAATATTAAACTAAGGAGAAGCAAAAGAGTTAGAGTACCCACCAGTTTTGGCTTTAACTTTATTACTTTCTTTGTGGTGAAAAAACCTGAGGAGATAGATGAAGGTTTTGTGATGACTTATATTATTGAGGAAGATCTTAAAACTTATGAGGAAGCATGCTACCTTTTGGAAGGAAGCCATAGATAGTGAGTTAGAGTCAATCATGTCTAATAAAAATTAGGTTTTAGTTGATCTACCTTGAGGTTGTAAGTCTTTAGAGTGTAAGTGGATTTTCAAAAAAAAAATTGGGATTTGAAGGAACCATTGAGAGGTTCAAGGGAATAAAGGCTTTAGACAAAAGGAAGGATAGGACTTTTTGATACTTACTCTCCTATTACTAAAATTACACTTATAAGGATGTTGTTTACTATTGCCTCAATATTTAAGCTTCATAAGCACTAAATGAATGTTAAGACAACTTTTTTGAATGATGATCTTGATGAGGAAATTTATATGGTCCAACTCGAAGGGTTTAGAGTGCTTGGTCAAGAACAAAAGCTGTGTAAGTTAGTTAAGTCTTTGTATGGACTCAAATAAGCTCCCAAACAATAGCATGAGAAATTTGAAAGTGAGATTTTCAAATATTGTTTCACCTTTTGTGATGCTAATTCTTACATTTACGTGAAATATGACATCAATGGTTGTGTGATGACAACTCTTTACATGGATGATATGCTTATTTTTAGTACTAGCTTATCTGTCATTGATACTACTAAGAAAGTCTTCCTTAGATATGAAAGATCTTGGACACGTGGACTTTATTTTGGGAATCAAAGTTAACAGAACTGACTCTAGTTTTAGGTTGAATCAAACTCATTATGTTGAGAAAATTTTGAAGAATTTTAGTTACTTTGATGTTGAACCAGTCAAGACTCCCTATGATGCTAGTGTTACTTTAAAGAAAAATCTTAGTGATAATGTAAACCAAGCTGACTATGCTAAAATTATTGACATTGTTATGTTTTTGATGAACTATTCTTGTCCTAATATTGTATACTGTGTAAGTAGACTTAGTAGGTATACTCATAATCCTAGTCAAAAGCATTGGAATGCATTGATTTGTTTATTGAGATATTTGAAAGGTACTATACATTATGGATTATCTTTTGGTGTTCATCGTCCTGTATTGGAGGGGTATTCTGATGCTAACTAGGTTATAGAGAGTGATGATATACACTCTACCAGTGGTTATGTTTTTACCTTGGCAAGAGCTACAGTGTTTGGGAAATCATCCAAGCAAACATGTATTGCGAGATTAACAATGGAGGTCAAGTTTTTGGTTTTGGAGCTGACAAGACAGGAAGTTGAGTGGCTAAGGAATCGCTTAACAGATATCCCACTTTAGGAAAAGCCAATTCCTTCTGTGTTCCTTTATTATGATTTGCAGGCTGCCATTTTTTATTGCCAAGAATAAGGCCCATAATGGGAAAAGTCAACATATCAGATTGAGACATAAAATTGTCTATGCTTTAATTAGAAATAGTGTAATTTCTCTATACTATGTCAAGTCAGAAAGAAACTTAGCGGATCCATTTCCAAAATCTTTGAGTAGGAAACTAGTTCAGGGCATGCCAAAGGGATGATGTTAAGCCTAATTATGTACTAACCTCATAATGGATAACCGCCTTAGGAAACCAACTTCAATAGGTTAAACGAAGTTATGTGGTGACTACTTATTTGTACATTGTTTATGGAATAATAGTGAGATATATTCAGTTGTTGAATAAAGTCCTTAGTATGACCTTACCACGTTTGATGAGGTTGGATTGTTTAATCCTTAATGAGTTCCATAGCCTAAGTTTAGTTGGTGTGAGCAGTACACACTTGATAGACTCACCTACGTGATTATGGGGGGCTAGCCACCCTCCTATGAGAGTATTTAGGCTATCTCTTTAGAGCGAACATAAGATCAGGGTATTTTGAGGCTGTTTATTTCTCTAATAGGCTCTACCCCTGAAATTTCTTAGGCACCAAGTTCAAGACTTAGTTCACCCAATTGTTCACCTATTTTTCTCTTAAACTGTTACAATTTGTTTCTCAAGTTTTTGACCAAGTGGGGGATTGTTGGTGTTTTGGTTGTTCCAAAACTTGATTAAATGCATATGTTTCTTATTTTTCAGTTTCTAACATTTTCTTGCAACATCCAATGTTTTTATTACCTTTTATTACTATAATGTTAATAATGTTCCTTGCATTCATGTTTCTTAATTGCCATTGTTATTACCCCCAACATTCTTATTTTTCAGTATATATGTATACCTACTGCGTGTTGGTTTTTTGATAAGAGATAGACATACAACACTACACTCTCTTACTTCCGCATGTTTTTCTCTGTGCAAAATTTTCTTAAAGCCATCCTTTTCTAAGTTATCTTTCGTATATGAAGATAAATCATAACACACACCCATCTTCTTCAAATCTGCTCTCTTTTTGCTTCTTCAACTTAATTCTTGGAAACATTTCCTACTTCGTACTTTGGAGTGCAACAAAGTTAGTGAAGAAGACGTTAACCCTGGGGTTAGATCCCATTATCCCGCTGCACCAAAGAGGGGGATTTCTAACTTAGAGCATTGATTTTTCATGACGCCTTACATTTAGATAAGTTGTTCCAATTTAAATTATTACTGTTATTTTCGCTAACAGATTTTATGATCATTTTTTGTTGAGTATGTAAACTTATAAATTAATATGGATATTAAATTTTAATAATCAAAATATGCTTTTAAAATGTATATATTTATATACTGTCCATTGATTGGGCCCTTTTTTTACTTCACCCAGAGCCTATAAAACGTTAGAAACGACCTTGAATAAGCATAGCAATGAAAAGGTCAACTAGTAATTCATATCTGATATGATATTTTAAGTATTTAGAGCCACAAAAAAATAAAAAGAAAGATATGTGGTCAATAGTAAATGATGGAACGTAAGGTGCGTTGCATGTATTTTTTTGAAATAAAAATTTTAACTTTATGCAAACTGAATCAGACTACTCGAACAAGAAAAAGAGTTAAATAAAATCGATAGCTGAAGTTTAGAGTAATTACCATCCAATTCATTAAATGTTTTTTCGTTGGAGCAAGATAGAGAGACTCCTTTACTTTATTTTGGCTTTTCGAGAGAAAATAACAGAAGCTTATAGGAATGTGTGCTAATTCCTATGTCCTTCCTTCTAGTATCGTTTATTTTAGGCTAAAATACATTCACCCCATGTGTTTTATCCCTTGATATGTTATGCCCCTCTCTATTTTAGAAATAGACTTATTACGCCCTTTAACCTCAAAAGAGCTTAGAATTCAAAAAGATTTTTTACCCCTATATTATGATAAAATCATCAAAGCGTACATGTTGCATTTTTTGGACAAAAATACCCTTTTAGTCTTTTGTTGGCTAAAATATATTCCCCAAGGAAGTCATTATCTTTTCAAAGTTTAATCTGAAAGCAGGTTTTTGGCAAGTGAGTATTAACCCAAAGGAGCAATACAAGACAATGTTTTGCATTCCTAATACACAATACCAATAGACTGTTATGTCCTCTAGTTCAAAAATAAAAATTATTTTAAGAATAAATTAAATTTGAAAGTTAAAAAATTAAAAAGGAAAATTTATTAAAAATGTCATTATCTTTTTTTTGAAAAAATTAAATTTATAATTAATAGATAGAAAATTGTATATAAAAATATTCAGTTACTCCTAAAAACAGGAGAAACTAATACATTATAAGAAACAACTCCACAATGACATCTTAGAGACAAGTAAAACAATAGAAAGACGAAACGACAGTGTTCACACAACACATGTAATATTCTTAGGCTACCCCTGATTCCCAAATCAAGTAAAACGAAATTCCTTTGAAAAAAGGAGACTCAGGAAGCTTCCAATTAGGGTTCCAGATGCGATCTTCCTCCTCTAGCTGCTCGACTATGGTAAGCTAATTTATCGCTCTATTTAGGGCTTGGTGATCTCATTTTGGTTCCTCTCTATTAGGGATGGCAATTTTGGCCCGGCCTATTGTGGCCTGCCCATTTTTCCAAAACGGCGTCATTTTGAAATTTTTTACTTAAAAAACAAATGGTAGGCCGGGTCGTAGCCCAGGCCGCGGGCTGGTACGAGCCACCATGGCCAAGGGAGGGTAGGTCAGGCTGAGGGTGGCCCAGGCTCGGCCCGGCCTGTTGACATGCCTACTTTTCATGACTGGTAAACATAGCAAAGTCCCGGCTAAGCAGTAGGAGCCTTCTTCTTCAACCCAATCTATGAGCATAGTACAATTAGAGATATCTAATTTGTTTACTTTATTTAACCTCTTCTAACTCCCTTCCTCAGCCTACACAACAAAGTTACTAGCATCGAGAGCATCCAGGCATCTACTAAAAATGTGAACATACTTGGTTTTAGTTCCTCCAACAGGCATCAGCTAAGAGTTTAAACATTACCCCTTATTTTCCTTTATAATGCCTATAGTTATGGCTTACCTAAATTTCACGATCTGACTACATGTTCACTACACTTAGGTAGTTCTTTCAAAAGAAAGAGCATCTTTCTAATCCTCATGATTAGAGAGTTCAATACCTCTATATCTGATTGCATTTTACATGTGAAGATTCGCAAATTTCTCTCCTTCCAAACCTCCTTTAGGGTAGAAGCCAATGAGATGATAAATACTACCTTATCCCCTTTCGGAACATTGTTCAAAGCCATTAGCTTTTCCACTATAACAATAAGCAGAAACCCATCTAATCTCCAATAACACTTCTTTTTATTTTCCCCCAAATGCTCATATCAGAAGGGCATTGGAAAAAAAATGACCTCTAGTTTCAAGATTATTCCTGATACTGTCCAGATTTAGAAAGTGTAATCTATCTATGGTGGCCATTTTGCTCAAAATTGCCAATCATAATAAGTAAGAAGACTTGGGTCTTAGAGACTTGTGCATACAATAGAGTACTAATCAACGGTGGATTGTTCCTGAGCTAACCACTCCCTACATACCTTATTTGAAAAGGAATTAGGGGGTTAGTTTAACCAGGAGAATTTATCCTGAGTACTGCAATTAGGAGTATACAAAGGAATGACATGAATTATCTGTCTTAGAACATCAGTCCACCTGTTATCAGGTATAACAACACACAGCTTAGCATTAAGTGGAACATGACTCCACCATTGGATTGCATTAGGAACCTTACTCAGTGGACCATGACCCGTCCACTTATCAAACAAAAAATGAGTTTTCTGCTTATTTCCAACCCTACATTTAACCTCTAGCTCTATAATATCCTTGAGACTCACATGGTAGAAGTCTCAATCGGCTTGTTAATGAAAAACAAGCCTCTTTATAGATCAGATCCTACCGATTGAGACTTCTACCATCCGTGGCTTAAATGACAGATATTTTATTGTTATTCCTTCTCCTTACTATTGAATTAAAGAAGAACTTAGTGTATTTATCACCTTCTTGCAACTATTTAACCCTTGCTTTTTGCTTTATCAAGCTTTCATGATTCTGAACAACCGAGAGATAATGGTTAAGTTTCTCCTTCTTAATTGAAAATAGTTGAGGGTTTCTAGGATTATTTAGAAGCTGCCCTTGAGTTATAGTAAGATCATTCTTAGTTTTTGAGTAGCTTCAATCATGGAGCAACCCCTTGTAGCATTCAGTTTTTTCAGTTCATCCTTAATTGCTTTGAGTCTCTGAACACAAATATACTATTTAGTACCATACATTGCCTTCCTCATTCCCGCTTACACAATCTCTTGAAAGCCTTCCATATCTGCCAAAAAATTGTTAAATCTAAATGGATATTTAGCTTTTAGTTTCTGGAACATACCCTCAATCCTGTCAGGAGAACGATCTGAGAAAAAAGGATCTAGGAATGATGCAAAACTTATAGGAAATTTCTGCAACCAGCTTTAATTTACAAGCACCTTATCTAACTTTTTCCTTAAAGACCATTCCTTCGCTTGCTTATTACACCAAGTATATGTATGACCCTAATGTTTGGGATCAATAAGGCCCATATTCTCCACACATTCCTTAAAATATGATGTATAATTTCTTAAGAAAGCATTTCGTTCGGCTTCTATTCTATACAAAGTAGAATTGAAATCATCACTGATAACCCAAGGGCCAACTACTCTCTTTTGAAAATCCACCAAACTCCTCTATAACTGCTTCCTTTGGAATGCAAAATTTGAGCCATACATAACAGAAGAGAACACAAACACATCCTTAATTTTGAAATGACATTTCATACGCATAACCTGCATTTCCTCTTCCTGCACCTCTACTTCCACAAAATATTGATTAAAACCAAAAATTATTCTTCCCAAAACATGTTTTTGGTGATTTGTAAAAATCTTACACCTACTACCCAATTTATTCAATTTCATAAGATTACCTACCTTAATCTTAGTTTCCAAAAGAGCAAATAAACATGCATTCTTTTGATTGACAAGATCCCTTAAAGCTAAAAATTTCTTTAGCTAGTTTATACCTCTAACATTTCATGTAAACCAAATCATTAAAAGGATGTAATAGATTTAGAGCCTTTCTTCTTACCCCTACTAGCTCTCCTAGTTACCATAATCTCAAAGGAAGAACTCGGATCTTGCCCCATTATAGATGAAAGTGTCACTAGATTCACTTCGGCTGAGCATGGAAGGGGAGTTTCTTTGCTCATTCACCTCTATTTTTCCCCCATTATCAGGTGGGATATCCATCTGTGGCTTAGGAATTTCTATGAATGAATTCTTTACATTACTCTCAGGTTCAATATGGACCTCTTGCTCAGTCTTTAGAGAGACTTCCTTCTGAATATTCTGCTAGCCTTCATGTTCCTCCACTCTTATAGGCTACTCATAACCATCTATTAGAAACACCTTCTCCGTAAAAATCCACCTTTTCCCTTGGGATTTCATAGACGGCTTCCATTGATAATTAACATAGACATTGTCTTCAAACAAAGAGCCTTTTGCTCCCAATCTCATAACTGGTATGCTCTCAGGAAGATTTTAGATGGATTCCATATTGATGCACATCCTTGAATAAGTTTCTCTTCTCCTTTGAATTGTATTTTTATCCACACAAAGAGGAGTGCCAAGGTAACTTGCTATTATGCTGAGGCTTTTGGTAGTCCAATATTAAAGTGGTACATTGTACAACTATACCCATAGTGGAACAACCTAGTGTTTCATAGATTCAACTTGAATTCATGGTCTCCATGTCTGTAAAAATAATGTTTGATTTTGAATGTCATGGTCCCTCCTCCACCACTCTTATAGCTTCATCTTTAGACGAGAAAGTAAATAATAACATGCTTTCTTCTACAACAAGTACATCCATTAGCCCTCTATTTTTCCATATAACTTGTGCCCATCTTTGAATTATTGAAAATGTAGGTCGTCGATCCCAAAAGAAACTAATCAAAGAGGCCTCTTATGTTTTTGCACCAGCCTGAAGAAATTCCAACCCAGGGGATATCACTAATTTGCCATCTTCCTCTTTTGGAGGGCAATAATGCAAGGTACAGTCATGCCCCTTCCCTATGACTTGTTTCTACCTTTGCCTAACTAGTTGAGTATTTGCATAAGCAACTAGAGGAGAATGTAATGGACCTTCTACATCCTTTGAGGGCCAAGGAGGAAATTCAGTAGATGACAAAGGAGCTACTAACATTTCTGAGGATCAGAAAGCTAGTTTTGGAAAAAAAAAACAGTGTCAGACAGGCTTGAGCAAATGATGGAATCTAGAAAGGTGAAATAGTGGAAAAAGCGGGAAAGAGGATAATAAAGAAGGACCAAACTGCCCTTAGAAGAGAGGAAATGAATAAGGAAGCCAGAACATTATATCTGAAGGAGAATGATTGAATATAGGGAACACAAAAAGCATTTTGGGGTGAAGAAAGGAGATCAAGGTGGAAAGAAAAGAAGGCTCAAATCTGAAGAAGCTTGGAAGGAGGAACTGAATGGACAATGAAAGAAAAAGAAGATAATAAAAGAAAAAGAAGCAGGAATGAAGGTAGCAGAACTCTAGTAAAGAGAGGGAACAAAGCTCTTGGAAGAACAGAGCTTGTTATTGAGTATCATGGTGATCGGTGTGGAAAGAAGTGAAGACAATAAAGAAGACACCAAACCCAAGTATAACACAGTAACTAACACCTTGATTAAAAACTGCATTTAAAAAAAAGAATTTATTTATGAAACAAAATTAAAAAATATCTTAAGAGCTGCGTTTTAAAAAATAATTATTTATGAAACAAAATTAAAAAAATGTCAACCTTCTAGTCTCATTTACTTTATTTTGTATTTGTTTCTATTAAATGTCTACGGAAACATCTTTTCTTTTCCTCTATTTCTAAAATATTATATTATAATATATAGTTTGTGTTTTTTTGTGAAACAAAGTTTAGTTGAAAGTTATTTCGTAAGGACCTAGGAAACGGACTCAGCAGAAGCTTCGACGGACATCTAGAACTCTTTTCTGAAACTCTTCTCCACAATATCCGAAGCTTCTGGAACTTACCAGGTTCATCTCGCAATGCCTTCTTTTGTTCTGTATATATACTCCAACGCAGCGCTTCTCTTCTCCCATTGAGCAACAAATAGGATTCTGTAATCGTTCAAATATAATCTTCGAGAGCCAAATTGAATATGGATGGTCCGTTTCACCGGAGATGCCGGATCCACCCTTACAACTACCACAGCCTACACACGTCGCCGGTTCAGAAGAAGAAGGTGGTGTCGATCCCGGTCCAGTACGTTGTGTCCGAGCGGAGTAGGTCGGATCAAGCAGTCAAGATCCAGAAGGTGTTCCGCGGGTATCTGGTGAGGAAGAGCGTGAAGAAGATATTGGGGATTAAGAGAGACATCGACGAGGTGGAGAAGAGTTTAAAGGAGAATCTTCAATCGATTCGTGAAGATTCTAAAGAGAGGTTGAGGGTTATCGAGACCTTGATGAATTTGCTGTTGAAGTTAGATTGTGTTAGAGGAGTGGATTGTGGTGTAAGGGAGTGCAGGAGAAAGGTGATTAAGAAGGCGATTGCGTTGCAGGAGACTGTTGATGCAATTGTTAATGAATGTTGTAGAACAGACGAGGATCAGACGGTAGATAAGTTGGGTGATGAAGAAGTTGAGGAAGTTTCGAAAGATTGTGAATTGGGTGCCGATGGAAATCAGGGAAGCGTAGACACCGTTGATGGGATTGTAGAGGCGGAAGATAAGAAGAGTGATGAGGTTGTGGAAGAATGTGGGGAGAATGTCTTGAAGTCACAAACGGCGGAGGAGTGTGATGAGAATGAGGGGAATGTAGAAGCGGAAGATAAGAAGGGTGTTAAGGAATGTGTAAAATGCGGAGAGGAGGGTGAGGAGAGCGTGGGAACTAGTGAGGTTCAGGCTGATTTGTGTGCAAACAGAATGGAACAAAAAGAGGTGAGTGTGGAGAAGAGAGGGTTACTGGAGAGGATGATGGAGGAGAATGAGAAGATGATGGGGTTGATGGCGGAGTTGTTTGCCAGGAATGAGGAGCAGACGCGGTTACTGAGCTCGCTTTCTCACAGAGTTGAGCTGCTGGAGAGGGCTTTTGTGTGCGACAAGATGAGGAGAAAGAAGAGGAATCCGAGTGCTACTCATAGTTGTGGAGGATTTAACAAATAAAATATTACATTTATTTCTGTTTTTGTATTGGTTGTTTGGGTTTTGATTCATGTGTACAAGCTTTAATTTGAATATTGGTAAGTTCAAGCAGACGATTCCTCGTTAATGGAAAGCAGGTAATAAATTTGGGTGAAGACAATTCTCAGCCATGAACGGCTGTTGTACACTGATAGCTTTAAAGAGCAGCCAATTGCACATTCATGGAAAGCAGGTGATAACTTGTGTGAAAACAATTCTCGGCCATCAAGGGCTGTTTTACACGGATGGCTTTAGAGATTTCTGCCACTTTGTTTCCTTGGTACAAAATTATTTTGTATTATTTTTTGTGAAATTTTTAATTGATTTTTAGAAAGTTACAGTTATTAAAAATTTTATAAGATGATAAATGAATAATTTATAATTATAATTTCTATTTTATTTGAAGACTTGATCATATTTTTACTATATCTTTTGAATCATTTTTTAAATTGGTTTGTCTTAACAATTAATCCTATAAGTGTTTAGCTTCTAGTATTTATTTAATCTAATAAGTTTTAGATATTTTAATAATTCAATTGAAATTAGATGTCAATTTCAATTAGATTTAATCCTAATTTTTTTAATCTTTATAATTAATTTCAACTAAATTAAAGTTTTACTCCTAACAATAAAGATAGATAAGATGTCAAAATAATATTTTTTTGAAGTAGTTATAATAAAATAAAAAGAACAAACTTGGTTATTTCTTAAGGAATCCTTTTGCAATCTTGAAACATATTAAGTTTAGGAAATGTAACATTCTTTTGGTTCATTTGATATTCATAATAAACTGTTAAAAATTCAAAGTTACAAACTAAAGTACCAAATCAATGCTCATCTCATGTTACATTACAAACTTTAAATTTTCTTTATCAATTTCATAACTATCTTCTCAAGTTTACGACTTCATTTTATTCTTATATTGTTTTTCACTTATTAATAATGATTTTATTTTTTTATCATCAAAACATTAATTAAAACCTACTTTGTTCAAAAATTACCACATAAAAGAACGACGAAAGTGCTATTGGACAAACAAAACAAAGAAGAAAAGTAAAGAGTGAAATTTTGTTTGAAGAACAAAATTAAATATATTAAGCTATGCAGGTCATAGTAGAATTGCAAGAAGCATTAATTAGTGCTTCATTCTCAGTTTTGATAACTAGTTAACCAAAAAGTAGAAGTAGAAATGACCTATGTCTCTGCATATTGGAGACAGTAATCAAATAGACTGTAAGTGACATTTTGCTTTTGTAAATCCACAAGTGCATTTTGATTTTTTCCAATAACTCATCAATTAAGAGCTCATTACTTCTATCTTAAACACTCAATTGTTTCTCTCATCCCACAGACTTGTCACCAGGTAAAGTTAGATCTAGTATATCCCATTTGCTTTCTTTTGTTCTATGTCTTATCCTGCCGCTCTATTCTATAATTATGACACCATACTCTTGCTTGGTTCCATATATCAAACCTTTGAAGCATTTTCTTCTAAGCCTTACTTGAATAGGTAAATTTGAACAATAAATAGTCGGGTGATTCTTGGTCTGAATTGCATAGATAGCACCGATTGGGTATTGTCATATAATTAGTGATGGAGTCTTCTTTTCACGTCCGTGCAGGGCTCAGACAAAATTTCATTTTTATTTTTTATTTTTTATTTTTAAATAAACTTAAAATTAAAATGAAAAAAATAAAAAACAATAAATTAAAATTTAATTTGAATTATAATATGTTATTATTAACAAATTTAGAAATTAAATTAAAATATTAAATTTAAAAGTTGTGACATGAATGCACAATAAATAACAAATTTATTTATTGTGCACTTATGTGACAAATTTTAAATTTAGCATTTTAATTTATATTTTAATTTTTAAATAAAATTAAAATTAATATGATATAAATTTTAAATTTTGTGATAAATTTTAAATTTTGTTGTTCTATTATTTTAGGTTTAATATTTGAGATAAAAACTTTAAGAAAAACAAACAAAGGCTGGAAGTAAAAAAAACAAAAAATTAAAATTTATTTGTAATAATAATAATATTATTAATAAATTTAAAAAAGAAAAAAATTGAAAAAATTTAATTATTGTTTTTAATTTTTTTAAATAAAATAAAAATGAAAAAGAAAAAATGAAAAACAAAATTTGTGACAAATTTTAATTTTGGTTTTTCTATTATTTTAAATTTCTATATCAATACAATTTAATCATTGAATGATCATAAATTGAGCATTTAAATATAGACAAAAGAATGATCATAAATTGAGCATTTAAACATAGACAAAAGAATGACCATAAACACTCATTTCTTCCCTCTAACTTAACAAATTGAGCACTTCTTCTCTCTCCTCTTCTGTTCATTTTATACTCATCTTCTCTTCTTTCCTTTTCTTTTTTTTTCATTCTTATTTTTCACTATATTTGTCATTTCTTGGTATTTATGATTATAAAACATGGAAATGAAGATAAGAGAAATACAAAGGAGAAGTGAAAATCGTCACAACCATACCCATCCCTAATAAAATAGCGAACTATACGTTATGATTCCCCACACTTAACCTGTAAACCCAATTATACTCATTCAAATGCTCAATTTACTTTATAGTAGGTACAACGAAGATAATACATAATCAAGGTCAAGGCTCATATTTGGATTTAAAGAAATAAAAGTAGTAATGTTAAGCTCAAAGGGGATTTACTAAAGGTAACATCATGGTGGCCTTTTAAGTTAAAGGGCTAAATCCTAATTGCCTTCATCATTTCAATATTTGCATAAGATTGTGTGATCTGAACTAGTATCTGCAAGCAAGTTTTGGAGTCCCTTAATCATGAAAGAACACTCTCGACAAATAATTACATAATTTTGTGTTTAATTTTCCAAAAAGGCTCAAAATCTGACTAAAAGAAAGGTATCATTCATCTATCACAACAGGCCAATGTCCTTTTAACTAAAATCCGAGTCAATTAGTCTAGGCATGCAAGTACACTCATTCACTCATATTATGCATTTCTAATCTAGATTGAGTTAATTTAATAATCATGCATATCTAACTACTAAATGG
>JAOTAY010000001.1:7736171-7751410 GCA_025629805.1 Erythroxylum baracoense
ACCCAAAATTTGCAATTATTTTTCAGGACTCAGAAGAATACCCCGTTAGGCAGCGGGAGTATATCTATTGCATGTGAATGAAAGAAGGGGTCGGGATCAGTTCGCGTCTGCATTGTATTTCTTTATTTCATATTGAATTGTATTTTCCGCTATTTTTTATCATTTGTAATTGAATATTATGGTATGTAATAATTTTGGAATTGGAAATATTTTGTATTTGTAATGGGCCCAACTGGCTATTGAAATTTCTGATGATTGTATTGTGTTGATTGAAAATGGTTATAAAACAAAGTGGGACGATTTAGTTAGAGATTTCTGCACTTTATGTTTGTGGTTTAAAATAAAAGAAAAAAATTTTATACCGATTTCTAAGTGATTGAGTGCTCTAGCACACCACCCTCGCAGGGCACGAGCTCGGACATTACCCATCGATGTCGGGTTCGGGTCTTGCGGGAGTGGGGTGTTACAATCATGCTCTTCTTTGATCCTGAAAACCTACTTGTTATGGAGCCCTTTCTTGCCCGATAGTAGTTCAGCTAATTCCCACATCTGATTTTACATGAGTGAGTCTATCTCTTCTTTCATGGCAGACTCCCACTTGACTGAATTCTCCACTTGCATAGCTTCATCATAACACTTTGGTTCTCCACTGTCAGTCAGCAACAAGTAGTACAAAGAAGGCGAATAACGATGGGTTGGTTTAGGAATTTTGGAGGAGCCTCTCAGCTTTAGTGTGCCTGGTTCTTCTTGAACTGCTTCAGGACTATTTTGAACATCATTTCCAAAAATCTCCTCGAACTTAGCAAATTCCTTCGTTTCAGCATCTTTATTGGAGCTGCTTGGTTATGCCGTTGACCTGTCTTTGTACATCATATTCTCATTGAATATGACATCCCAACTTTTGATGATCTTCTGATTTTCATAAACCCAAAATCGGTAACCGAACTCATCACGACCATGTCCAACAAAGACACATTTGTTAGACTTAGCATCAAGTTTACTTCTTTCTACAGAATCTATGTGTACTTAAGAAATACAACCAAACACTCTTAAGTGCGAAAGGTTTATCTCTTTTCTGCTCCAAACTTCCTTTGGTATTCCACCATCCAAGGGAACTGAGGGTCCACGATTGATCAGGTAAGCTGTGGTGTTAACGGCTTCAACCCATAGTATCTTGGGTAAGCCAGCATGTATCCTCATACTTCTGGCACGTTCACTCAGAATTCTGTTTACACGCTCCGCTACGCCATTTTGCTGCAGTGTCATGAGAATTATTTTCTCTATCTTGATCCCATTGTTTGCATAAAATTTTCTGAATCTACTATCTCTGTACTCTTCTCTATTATCAGACCTTAACCGCTTGACTTTCAAACCAGTTTCATTTTCTACCATGGCCTTCCATTTTCTGAAGGTATCAAAGACTTCTAATTTCTTCTTCAAAAAATAAACCCACACCTTCCTTGTAGAATCATCGATGAAGGTGATATAATACAATGAGCCTGCAAGAGATGAAACTGGAGATGGTTCCCACACATCGGTATGAACCAGCTCTAACTTTTCTGCCTTGGGTGTCTTGCCAATCTTTACAAAACTGAATTTCTTCTATTTCCCAAAGACGCAATCCTTACATAGGCCAACATCTACACTTTTTAGATTCGGCAGCTTCCCCTTTGACATAAGTGTCTTCATCCCTTTCTCGCTCATATGGCCAAGCCTTTAGTGTTATAAGTTTGATTTTCCATCAGCATTTGCTGCTACAATGATATTTTCTAAATTTAAAGTTACATAGAGAGTACTAGTCTTCTTTCCACGAGCAATGACGAGTGCTCCTTTAGTAATCTTCCATTCACAGTCTGAAAAGGTTGTACAATATCTTTTTCCATCAAACTGTCCGACCGAAATCAAGTTTCTTTTGAGGCATGGAATATGCCTCACTTCTTGTAGCTTCCAGCTAGTCCGATCTTGCAACTTTAATCAGATGTCTCCTTTTCCCACGATCTTCAAAGTTTCATCATCAGCTAGATGAACCCTCCCGAAATCACCACTGACATACTTTTCCATGATTTCTGGGCACGGGGTGGCGTGAAAAGATGCCCCTAAATCCAGAATCCACGATTCAATTAGATTGTTGACGCTTATAATCATAGCATCACCTTCTTCCTCAGTCACATTTGCAGATTCCTATGTGCTGGTATTGTTCTTCGGTGCTCGACAATCCCTCTTAAAGTGACCCTTCTTGCCACAATTATAGCAGTTAAAATCTTTCCTTCCTGATCTAGATTTACCCCTTCTAGATTTCGATCTGCTATGATTTGAATTTCTTTATGAAGTTCTCCCTCTAAACTCTGTGTGTAAACCTTAAGAGTTTGATGCTTCACCTAATTCTCTCCGCCGAATTTCTTCACTCAATACCAGATCCTGAATATCGTCAAATTTCAATTTATTTTTTCCCGACGAGCTGTTAACTGTTGTAACGATAGCATTCCAACTATCTGGTAGGGATGATAACAGAATCAAAGCCCGAACTTCATCATCGAATTCAATTTCCACAGAACTCAACTGGGTTATGATTGTGTTGAGTTCATTCAGATGTTGGGCCACTGATGCCCCTTCTGCCATCTACAAATTAAATAACCGTCTCATCAAGTAAACTTTGTTTGAGGCTCCTTCTGCCATCTACAAATTAAATAACCGTCTCATCAAGTAAACTTTGTTTGAGGCTGATGGATTCTTATACATGCTGGAGAGAGCCACCATAAGACCCGTCGTGGTTTGTTCCTTTGCTATGTTGAAAGCAACATTGCGGGATAATGTCAATCGAATAACTCTGAGGGCTTGTCTATCGAGAAGATTCCAATCTTCATTCTTCACGCCCTCTGGCTTCTTTCCTAATAGAGGTTGATACAACTTTTTCTGGTATAGATAATCTTCAATCTGCATCTTCCAAAAGCCAAAGTCCGTACCATCGAACTTCTCAATTTTCACCTTCCCTTCATTTGCAGCCATCACTCTCACTTGAATCTGGCTTCCTTTGGATCGTTTCTGATTATTCCTGTGAACCAATGTGTACTAAAAACACCTTTGTTGATAAACTGGAACCACCGACAAAAATTTCACTATTCACAAAATTACTATTCATATGAATACTGACCTCGCAGAAAAACTGACAGAATTTACCAACAAAAGCTCTGATACAAGTTGTTGGGAAAATTATGCAATTTTCCTAAAACCAGATTTGTGAGAATGTGAAATAAAGGCAGAATAATAATACACAAAGTTGATAACAAAGTTCCGCCAATTATACCTACGTATCTGGAGCTACTGTAGATCTTTTACTAAGGAGAAAATTTACAAAGTGTTTACAGCACTAACAACTCATAACCAATTATCCCCAAGAATTTTTCCTCACAAAAATTCTAAAAAAAACACTCCATTTTCTTTCCTCACTTTGTTTTCACGGATTGCCTTTGTATTTTTTGGAGAAGGAAAAAAGGGAAGCCTTCTTTATAGGTTATCCCTTGCTCAACTAAAGCAAAAAAAAATCCATCAGATAAAGTGGCATAAATCAAGGCAGTAGACAAAGAGCTTTTGAATTTTCCTCTTCTTTGCCTTTTTTCTTCTTTTCAGTGCAGTTATCTTTGATAAGAAGAAACCCCTCATCAAGGAATATATTAGATAACTTGAAATCCTTGTAAATAACAGGAGGTTTTTCGTTATCATGCAAATATTCCAAACCTTTGACTGCACATGCTACAATCCTCATTCTTGTGTTCTAATCTAAAGGTTCCTTATCAGGTGGATAATCTGAAAACCATATAATCATAAGATTTGAGTAATTTGATAATGAAAATTCTGATTTTTTAAAAAATGGCTAACAAAATAATACAGGCATGTCTAATCATAACCAGATGATAATAGAATAAATAACGGGAAACATGAATTGACGTTTTTAGTGGAGGTAGCTTAGTTGTTTCACTAAAAATTTACAATGATATCCCACGATTAAGAGGTAAAACTCTTTCATATAAGTTCGTTCTTATAAAGCAAATAGCATTTCTCAGTAACATAGCAAGTAATGGGAGTTAGTTTTTAATATGTATATTATATTAATACTAAAATGATTCTAATGAATAGTACTGATTTGCTCGTGTAAGTTTCCAAGATATAGGAAGCCTCAACAAAGATTCAGAAAAGAGGAAAATGGTTCCCAATAATTAGTCAATTAGCCATCTGGATTTGATTAATCAAGTACAAAAATAGAGCATACAAAGTTTATCACAACTTTTTCCATCCATTTTAGGATCTCCTTTCAATAGGTTCTAATGCAACATCAGAACTTGCAACTTATGACACCTAAGCCTATGATCTTATAATGCTAATGATGCGATTACGTAAACCAAAGGCAATGGTTACTCCTGGAAAGATAATTGAAGTGACATTCAAAACATAATAGGTTATTCCAAAAGTGATATTCAATAATGGCAATAGGCACAACCAAGTTTAAAGCAGGTCAAAGTCAAATTGGATTTAGTGGAACAAACAAATAAGAAATAGTTCAAGGCAAGAGCCCCCATTCCAAGAGCTCTGGATCCCACTTACCAATAAATAATAAAAAGAAAATAAGCAGGCTTACCTCATTGATTCAAAGGATAATATTTACCATGAAGATGATCTTCTGATGCCTAAAAATTTTGCAGTACTATTTAGTATGTTTTCCCTATTCTAACATAACTTTATGCCCTATTTTGTTAGGAATTTTGGAACTAAAAATAGGAAGGATTGAAGAGATATGGTCATATACCAATTATATATGCAAAATGACTCCAAAATAGGCATGCAAAACTCTTTTAAATCAAGAAAAGATCTTTCTAATCAGACTAGGACAAGGATATTACAAAATTTTTAGTATAAAAGGGATTGTACATATCAGATTTCACACCCAGCATTACCTACATAACTTGTACTCAAAAGAGAATGCTGGGAAGAGGGGATTATCCTAGTTTTGGTGCTTTTCTGTTATATTATTTCCATCATGTCTTTTCTAAATTTATTACTAGTTGTGTTTTTGTTTACAAACATGTTAACTTAATTTCTTTTTAATTCTAAAGGGTAGCTAAACCGAAACCTATTCTACCATGATTTAATTTTTTAATTGTTCCTTTAACACATAAATTTATGCTTTAATTTGTTCTTAATACTTCTGTGATTTTTATGTAAGTTATTCATTAAAGCAACCTGAAACACTGATACATGTATGGAATTCTTCGATGAATTGATTATTAGATCTTGATAAAGCATAGCTAGGATTACTAAGACAACCTGAAATATTTGACTCTTAGATAAGTTTGATGGTAATATTACATGAGTTTCATTGATTGTTAATGCATATAGATAATTTTTGATTGATTACATGACCTAAACAACTGGGTGCTTGATGTCAGAAATTCATCTAGATAGTTAGTTAGAACCTGAAATATGACAGACTTTACTAGAAGAAACTACATAAATTCATGTAAAGAAAATATGTTTAAAGCTTTTCATGGTTGAGTGGGTGAGGGAAAGTAGAGCTTTGGTATGTTTTTAGTAAATTAATTAGTTCTTTAAGTATTTTTGGATAGCTATTAATTGTTAGTCAATAACTTCATAATCGACAGCTTGAGTAGTAGTTAAAGGTGTGATTTTGAGTATTAGTGATCAATCTTCGTGGGAATGATATCTATATTGCTATACTATAATTCTAGTGCACTTGCTAGGTGAAAATTTATCTCGTATCAAGTTTTTGGCACCGTTATCGGGGATTGTATACATAATCTTAAAAGCGCACTTGCTAATTCAAGCATTTTTTCCTTTATCTAATTATATTTTCTCTTTTTACAGAAAGTTAGTGACTGTTTATGACCTGATCAAAAGGGGAGAGGTTTATCCATTAGATCCTAAAATTGAGCATACATTCAAAATTTTAAGGAGAACACAAAGAGAAATTATCAATAAAGAGGATATGGCTAAACATTAGTAGGGTAATCAAGGTCCTTAAAACCTTAGATATGTGGGTAATTTTCAAGGAAGAGAGCGTGCATTGAGGGACTACGCAGCACCTACAATTGATGGAGCAAGTTTTAGCATTCGCAGGTGTGCAATTCAAGCCAATAATTTTGAAACAAAGCCTACCATTATTCAAATGATTCAACATATAATACAATTTGGTGCTAAAGCAAGTGAGGATCCAAACTTACATAAAGCTAATTTTTTGGAAATATGTTACACATTCAAGCATAATAGAGTTAGTGATGATGCCATAAGACTTCGGTTTTTCCCATTGTCTTTAAAAGATAAAGCTAAGAGATGGTTAATTTCAAAGCCAGTAGGATCCATTACCATATGGGAAGAGATGGTACAAAAATTCTTGGGCAAATATTTTCCTCCTTCAAAGACTACTAAAATGCGTAATGATATCATTATGTTTGTGCAATTTTATGGAGAATCAATGTATGAGGCTTGGAAAAGATTTAAAGAATTGCTTAAAGGATGTCCACATCACAATCTTCTAGATTGGCTTCAAATTCAAACTTTTAATACAAGGAGTTATGTTGATGTAGCCTTTGGTGGAAAAACCATCCAAATTTTTCCTAGAACAACAACAACAATAGACCTCCTCCATCAACCTCCTTCTAGGTTTCAACAACGGTAAAAAAAATTAGATTTTAAGAAGCTCTCAAAATACTTACCCTAACCAAAACTTCCTTTATTACTAAATCAAGAGGATTTATGCAAAGTATCCAAATTTTCATTAATGAGACAAAGTCAACCTTGAGAAATCAAGAAGATTCCATTCGAAACTTAGAAACTCAAATGGGCCAACTAGTAAACCAAATATCTGGTAGGAATCTAGGAACTCTCCCTAGTAACACTGAGAAAAATCCTAGAGAGCAACTTTACACCATCAAGGTGAGTGATGAGAGAAATAACAAAGAACCTATACCTAGTGAAGTAAAAAAGACTCCTACCTCTGTGAACGTCGATCCAACACCTACCCTTGAACAATCTAAAGTTGAGCCTTTTTTAAATCATTATCAAAGGAAACAAAAGGGGGAGGAAGTGAAAGACAAACGAAAAGAAAAGGTACGAGAAACTAGCAAAGCAACGAAAGGTAAGGAGGTTTAAGATTCCATCTATGATCCACAACATGGAGGTAAGTTGCCCTATCCTCAAAGATTACAACAGCAATAATTAGATAAAAAGTTTGAAAATTTTCTCAATTTATTTAAGCAATTGCACATTAACATTCCTTTGGTTGAAGCAATAGCTCAAATGCCTTCTTATGCTAAGTTTTTTAAAGATCTTTTATCAAATAAGAAGAAACTAGAGGAATTGTCAACTATCAAGCTAACTGAGGAGACATCCATGCTTTTGCAACATGACACGCCATAAAAGATGGAAGATTAAGGGAGTTATACTATTCCCATCTCCATTGGTGACACATATTTTGATGGATGTTTGTGTGATTTAGGATCAAGTATTAACTTGATTCCTCTTTCCATTTATGATAGATTAGGCTTAGATGAACTTAAAAATACACGTCTTGATACAATTAGTTGATAATTTATTAAAAAAGCCTAAAGGTGTAATTGAGGATTTACTTGTAAAAGTTGACAAATTTATTTTTCCTTTGGATTTTTTGATGCTTGATATGCTAGAGAATTGTAAAGTTACGTTAATTTTAGGGAGACCATTCTTAGCCACAGGGTATGCTTTAATTTATATTCAATAAGGTCAACTTAGTTTGCACGTGAATGATGAAACAGTGGTGTTTAATATGCACAAAATTATGAAATTTACTTCTACTTATTATACATCCACTTGCTTTCAAATATATACAATTGATGAATTGATGAAAGAATTTAACTATGTTGAAGATGATTCTTTGAGATACTTTTTGAAAGAGAGGCCAAAGAGCGAGAATGGATTGACGACACAGGAAGAGTTGGATGAGCTAAAGGGATTAATTTTTGGCAACGAGGATTCAATGAATGAGGAAACAAAAGTTGTAGAGACAAAGGAAGAAAAAGAGTAGCTAAAACCTATTGAAGAATCTTCTAAATTTGAACTTAAAACTCTCCCTTCACATTTCAAATATGTTTTTCTTGAATAAAATTCTAAGCCTGTAATTGTTTATGCTTTTTTAACATGTGAACAGGAGGAGAAGCTACTAAATTGCCTTAGAAACTAAAAAAATGCCTTAGGATGGACTATTTAAGGCATAAAAGGGATAAGTTCTTTGATTTGCATGCATAAAATATTGATGGAGGACAATTACAAGCCAGTGATCTAACCACAAAGGAGGCTAAATCCTAAGATGTAAAAAGTCGTAAAGAAAGAAGTTGTGAAGCTACTCGATGCAGTTATGATCATTCCTATTTCTAATAGTGAGTGGACTAGTCCTGTACATGTTGTTCCTAAAAAAGGTGGTATAACTGTAATAGCTAATGAAAATAATGAGTTAGTTCCTACAAGAACTGTAACTGGATGGCATGTGTGCATAGATTATGGGAAGCTTAATAATGCCACTAGGAAAGACCATTATCCTTTGCCATTTATAGATCAAATGTTAGAGAGAGTTTTTGGCTTTGAATATTAATGTTTCATAGATGGATATTTGGGTTATAATCAAATTCCTATTTCACCTGAAGATCAAGGAAAAAAAAAACCATGTTTATATGCACTTATAATACTTTTGCTTATAGGCGTATGCCTTTTGGTCTTTGCAATACACCTGCCACTTTTCAACGTTGCATGACTGCTATTATTCATGACATGGCTGAAAAGTTTTTGGAAATTTTTATGGATGATTTTACACTTTTTGGTCAATCTTTTGATAACTCTTTGCATAATTTGAAGTTGGTTTTGCAATGTTGTGAAGAGACAAATCTTGTGCTTAATTAGGAAAATTGTCCCTTTATAGTGAAAGAAGGTATAGTCTTACGTCACAAGATTTCTTCTAAAGGTTTTGAAGTTGAAAAGGATAAAGTTAAATTGATTGAAAAATTACCACCACCTACATCTGTTAAGGGAGTACAAAGTTTTCTAGGACATGCAGGTTTTTATAGACGACTCATAAAAGATTTTTTAAAAATGGCAAAACCACTTTCAAATCTTTTGATGAAAGGCACTAAGTTTAACTTTTTAATAAGTGTTTACACACTTTTAATGTGTTGAAAGAATGTTTAGTGTTTGCACCTATTATGGTGTCCCTTGATTGGTCAAAGCCTTTTGAATTAATGTGAGATGCTAGAGATTATGCTGTAAGGGCAGCATTGGGGCAACGAAAACATAAAATTTTTAGGTTAATATATTATGCTAGTCGCACACTTAATGAAGCCCATATTAAATATGCTATAATTGACAAAGAGTTACTAGCAATTGTGTTTGCTTTTGACAAGTTTCGATCATATTTAATTGGGACTAAGGTTATTGTTTTTACTGACCATCTACTTTGAGATATCTTTTTGCAAAGAAAGATGCCAAACCACCCAGATTATTATGATGGATTCTTCTTTTACAATAATTTGATCTTGAAATATAAGATAGGAAGGGTAGTGAAAAACAAGTAGTTGATCATCTCTAAAAGATTGAAAACACATGCGTGGAGGAGACAGAAATAAAAGAGGAGTTTCCCGATGAGACAACTTTTTCTATGTCCATTCCTTGTTCAATTTGAGCGATTAATAAATTACCATGGTTTGTAGATTTCGCTAACTATTTGACAGGTAATCTAATTCCACAACACCTCACTTACCAACAAAGTTTTTTACAGATGTCAACTATTATTTTTGGGAGGAACCATATCTATTTAGAAGGTGTTTTGATGGAATGGTGAGGATGCATCCCTAAAGATAAGTTTCAAAGAATTTTGAAACATTGTCATTCACAAGAAGTTAGAGGCCATTATGGAGCAAATCGAACAGTAGCCAAAGTACTACAATTAGGTTTTTTCTAGCCCACTCTCTTTAAAGATACTTATGCATTTGTTTCCTCTTGTGATAGTTGTCAACGAATTGGGAATATTTCTAAAAGAGATGAGAAGCCTCGTACCTACTTCACTTGGTAATTTATACATTTTAGTAGCAGTTCATTATATTTCTAAGTGGGTTGAGGCTACACCTACACAAACCAATGATGCTAAAGTTATGTTACAATTTATACAAAAACACATTTTCACTAGATTTGGCACACCTAAAATAATAATTAGTGCTAAGGGACTAATTTCACAAATAAACAAATTTCAATCCTGCTTCAGAAATATGAGGTGCATCAAAAAAATGGTACATCATATCATCCCCAAACAAGTGGACAGGTAAAAGTTTCAAATAGGGAACTGAAACAAATTTTGAAAAAGATTATGAATAGTGCTATTGGGCTACTAAATTGGATGATGCATTGTGGGTTTATCAAACTGCATTTAAAACTCCTATAGGCATGTCACCTTATAGGTTAAATTTTGGTAAAGCATGTTATCTTTTTATTGAATTAGAGCATCGTGCATATTAGGCAATTAAAATTTTGAATTTTGATTTAAATTTTGCATGAGAAGGACGTTTGTTGCAGCTTGATGAGTTAGATGAATTTAAAAGGAATGCTTATGAGAATGCTGGAATTTATGAAGAAAAGACTAAGAAGTTGAATGACAAGCACATAAAAGACAAAATTTCAACTGGATCAACAAGTCTTGCTTTATAATAGTCGTCTGCGACTTTTTCTGAGCAAATTGAAGCCTAGGTGGTTTGGTCCTGTAGTCAGCACTTCACCTTTTGGTGCAATTAAAATCTTGAATGAGAAGAACAATGAAAGATTCAAGGTTAATGGACAACGACTTAAGCATTATGTAGTGGGTGACTATTTGTAGCAACTACCTTCCAAACGCTTGGAAGAACCATGAAAAGAGGGAGAAAGTAAAGCTAATGACTATAACCTAGAACTAAATTTTTCTTTTTTTTTTGAATTAAATTATTTAGTTAAAGTTAATGTTTTCCTTTTAGGAATCCTCCACTACCCAAGACATGAGTGGCACCTCAAGGAAGTTTCCTTACTCCATCTTTATGCATTATTTTTCTAACAATGGGGACAATGTTATCTTTTAAGTTTGGGGGTGGGAAATTTCTTTAAAATTTTGGTTGTTGGTTTAAAACTCAAGTTTATTGAAAATCTTTTGAAAAGAAAAACATATTCTCAAGCTTTTTTCTTTGTGAAAAACTTCAATGCTCTAGGATGATATATGATTACTAAAGAATATAACTTAGGGAAAATGCTTGCTATTGCTTCAATTTTATGCATAAGCCGAAATTGTGTTTTTTTAAGTTCAAATTTGATTATGATCCAAGATTGACATTACTTTGGAATTATTGGAAACATGTTATGTGAATTTTGCTTGAGCAAACTATTGTATTTGACTAATTTCTATAACTTGCTTGAGGATTACTCTAGTCAAAATAACTGATTTGGGAGTTTATTAAATAATTGATTTAGGCTATGTTTGGCCCTTTGAGCCTTTCTAGCCTAGCCCATATTAAATATCATCACTAGTATCCCTATTGAGCCTTTATTGATAGTTATGAGCCTTTTTATTATTCTTTCATAGCCTATAGTTATCCTAGCCTTGACCCCAAATATTTATAACTTCACTCATGAGAGAACTAATTGTTCATGTAAAAGCATTCAAAGAGCTATGAGAGGGAGCGTAAGGGTGGAGGTAGTTTGAGGGGGGTTAGGTAAGTAAGGAGAGTATGACATTTTTTTCACCCAAAAAATCTATATAAATGCCTAAGCTTGGGGGTAGAAAATGTAATTACAACCATATATGTGGAGAGGTGAGTGACTCACTACACATTTTTTATGGATTTTGTTGTCTTTACTAGAACTTGAATAAATAAAAAAAGGGGAAAAGATTGGAAAAAGAGAAAGAAGAAAAGAAAAGAAAAGAAAAGAAAAGCTTAAAAACAAAACAAAAAACAAAAAAAACCTCTTAAGTTCTATGTAAAAATTCTTAAGCAACTTTTGAGTGAATGTTGAGCAATGAGAGTGAAACATGACAAAAAAAAAAAAAGAGTCAAAGAGGAGAAATAAGGAGGTTATCATAAAGGGTTAACCAAGGAAATTGTGAGTGAGTCATTATTGAGCGTAGGAATGAAAGCTTTGGCATTGTTAAGTGACCAAAAATGTGATTTCTCATTTTGAATTCTCTATTCCTTTCTTTGTTTCAACCATTTACCCGACCTTAACAGTACAAACTTATTTAAGTCCTAATGATCTTTGAGATGGTCTTGAATCAACATTAGTGGAGATTGGTGCAAAAAGCAAGCTTATAGGAGCTAGATTGGAAATTTGCCTTGCATATAACTGCTGGTTTGCATAACACTATCTAAGAAACTGAATAGTAGCTTCATTGGTTAAGCATGATTAGGAGGATGAGAAGAAGACATGGTTTTTGTTTATAAAAATAAATGGTTGCAATATCTTGTAGAGTCCTTGGGTTATATTACTAATGCAATTCATGAGAATTTAGAAAACTTTTATCCATTTTGTAATTCTTTTGTTTGTTCGAGGATGAACAAACTCTAACTTTGGGGGTAATTTGATGCCTAAAAATTCTATAGTACTATTTAGTATGTTTTCTCTATTCTAGGATAACTTTGTGCCCTATTTTGTTAATTTAGACTTCTAATTTGTTGCTTAATTAGTTCTATGTTATTTTGCAGAAGTCTTGCTGGAAGAGAAGGTAAGGTGAATTCTTGTGTGCTCCATCTTGATATGGGTTAAGGCACTGTTTTTCAGTTCCCCTTTGTCCTGCTGAAGTACTACCAAATTCTAGAGAGAGGCGTATGCATTTGAAGAGAAGAGTTCAAAAGATAAAATGCATTTAACATTCAATGCGTGATGTGTTCCCTGCTTTATCAGAAGACAACATAGAATGTCAAATCTATAGTATTTCATTTTTCTTTCTATTGCCACTGAGGACAAAATCACGTTATGAGGTTATATGTATATTACAGACTATCTCTTGAATCAGGTAGCAAGTTTTTCAGGAACTTTAGATTATCCCCTCATTATCGAGATAGCATGGTTGTTTATGGTATTTCTAGAATTCTATGTTTCAGACTAAGTCACTAGCCATTCTGATTTGACACTGATTCAAGACTTTGAAGTTAACCAAATCTAACACTACTTCGTTCAAGTGCCACTTATTTTGTAACGGATGCCTGTTCCAATTATTTTCTAGTGTTAATATGAGATTTCTTCTGTCTCTCTTCTTTGGCCTGTCAAATGCAGGTCAATAATTCTCAACACCGAATTCTTTTTGGGTAAGTTTTATTAACAGGGACAGGTCATCTTTGAAAATGAGAGCAGTTGAAAACTGAATTCAAGTATTTTCTTTATTAGGAAGAATGTCAGTTGTGCTACCAAATCTGGTCATACTTTGTGGACTAGCAAATTTTGACTTAGCTGGAGTCGGTCTTAGTTGCAGTAACTTTTGTCACTCTTAATTTTCTTTTTCTTTTTCTTTTTTCAGGTTGTTGCTGTTAAACAGTTGGATAGAAATGGCCTCCAGGGTAATGGAGAATTTCTTGTGGAGTTTCTCATGCTCAGCTTATTACACCATCCAACCTTGGGAACCTGATTGGCTATTGTGCTGATGGGGAGCAGCGGCTTCTTGTCTATGACTTTATGCCTTTAGGATCATTGGAAGATGATCCGAGCTAAACTTTCACCTAGCAAGTGCATTAGAATTATAGTATAGCAGTATAGATATTGTTCTCACGAGGATTGATCACTATTACTCAATATCACACATTTAACTACTTCTCAAGCTGTCGATTATAAAGTTATTGACAAACAATTAATAACTATCCAAAAATACTTAAAAGAACTAATTAATTCACTAACAGGTATCAATGTTTAGCTTTCCCTCACCCCCTCTAACATGAAAAGCTCTAAACATACTTTCTTTACATGAATTTATGTAGTTTCTTCCAGTAAAGTCAATCATATTTCAGGTTCTAACTAACTATCTAGACGAATTTCTGACATCAAACACCCGTTTTTCAAGTCATGTAGCCAGTCAAAAACTATCTATATGCATTAAAAATTAATGAAACTCACGTAATATTACTACCAAAATTATCTAAGAGTCCAATATTTCAGGTTGTCTTAGTAATCCTACCTATGCTTTATCAAGATATAATAATCAATTCATCTAAGAATTTCATACGTGTATCAATTAAAGGCCCATGTTTCAGGTTGCTTTAATGAATAACTTGCATAAGAATCAAAGAAGCATGAAGAACATATTAAAGCGTAAATTCATATGTTAAAAGATAGCAATTAAACAATCAAATTATGGTAGAATAGGGTTCGGTTAAGCTTCTCTTTAGCACTAAAAAGAAATTAAGCTGTGACATGTTTGTAAACAAAAACACAACTAGTAATAAATTCAAAAAAGACATGAATATAACAAAAAAACCAGACGCTAGGATAATTCCCTCTTTCCAGCCTTCTCTCTTGAGTGCAGGTTGTGTATGTTGCACTGAATGTGAAATCTGATATGTGATAGTCCTTTTTATACTGAAAATTTCGTAATATCCTTATCCTGGTCTAATTAAAAAGGTCTTTTCTTGATTTAGAAGAGTTTTGTATATCTATTTTGGAGTCCTTTTGCATATAAAATTAGTATCTGACTATATCTCTTCAATCTTTCCATTTTTAGCTCCAAAAGTAGGAGCAAGCTCACGGAAAGTAAAAGTTTGTGCAGCAATATTAGCGGCAGGCATGCCATCCCTCGGAAGTTGTCAATCCCTTTTGGACTGTCCATTACTTCTTGATCTGAGCCTATCACTTCCTGGATATTTTATGAAAAATGAAACAAATTTTTTGCAAAAGCAATCACTCGGATTCAGGATCGATAAGATATTGGTGATTCAGTGGCAAAAGGATGTAACAGATTACAGAAAGGTCGATGCGTCTACCAAACCGATAAAGCATCTTAAGTGTGTTGCTAGCCATATTAGCATATCAGATTTAGCCCAAATATTAGATAGAGATAAGATCTCCCTGTTAGTTTATGCCCTACAGCCAATCACTTTGGTTGTAGTTTCGTGACAAATTATTTAAAGACATTATTTATCTTGTACATGTTTAGATGTATATGATAAAGTCCATGGAATAATTATACATTGCAAATGAAATTATAA
>JAOTAY010000001.1:7751510-7790525 GCA_025629805.1 Erythroxylum baracoense
ATATCTAATTAAACTCCAAAAATTGCTAATTCATGAATTCTAACTTATATTCATGCTTGCTAATTTAATAAAATAAATTCGAAGAAAAATTCGGGGTACAACATTTCCTCCTTAAGGAATTTTGTCCTCGAAATTCTCACTTGAGTCTACAAATAGGTATGGATACTTCTCCTTTATGGCTTCCAAATATTCCCATGTTGCTTCTTCTCTTGCATGGTTCTTCCATAAAACTTTAACTAGCTTCACAGTCTTATTTCTTAAGAATTTTTCCTTTGAATCTAAATCTCCACTGGTTGTTCTTCATAAGTCAAATCCTCTCTTCAGTGAACCTCTGATGGTTGGACTATGTGTGACGGATCTGATCTGTACCTTCTCAACATTGAGACATGGAAGACATTGTGAATCTTAGATAACACTGGCGGTAAGGCTAACTTATAGGCGAGAGGCCCAATCTTCTCAATGATCTCATAAGGGCCTGTGTATCTTGGACTGAGTTTACCCTTTTTACCAAATCTTAAAACTCCTTTCCATGGTGAGGCTTGAAGGAATATCTTATCTCCAACTTCATATTCCATTTCCTTCCCATGTGCATCTGCATAGCTCTTCATCCTGTCTTGAGCTGCCTTGAGTCTCTGTTTCACTAAATTAATCTTATCTACTATATTTTGTACCAACTTAGGTCTTAAAAGTTTCCTTTCACCTTCCTCATCCCAACAAATAGGAGTTCTGCACCTCCTATCATAAAAAGCTTCATAAGGTGCCATTTGAATTCTTGAGTAGTAGAAATTATTATAAGCAAACTCAATCAAAAGTAAATGTTCATCCCATGAGCCTTTGAAGTCCATAATACAAGATCTTAACATTGCCTCCAATGTCCCTATTGTAACTCTGACTAACCATCAGTCTGTGGATAGAAAGCTGTGCTAAAATACAACTTAGTTCCCAAAGCCTATTGCAAACTTTCCCAAAATCTAGAGGTGAATCTGGAATCTCTATCTGAGACTATAGAACTTGAAATTCTATGAAGTCTGATTATTTCATCTATGTATTTCTTGGCCAAGACATTCAAAGAATCTATCTGTGTAATTGGCAAGAAATGTGCTGACTTGGTTAGCCTATCAACAATCACCCATATTGCATCATGCTTCTTATTGGTCCTTAGTAATCCCATCAAGAAATCTATTGTAATCTTCTCTCATTTCCATTCAGGAATAGACAAAGGTTTAAGCTTACCTGCGGGTGCTTGATATTTTGCTTTAACTTGTTGACATACTAAGCATTTTCTAGCATACGCTGCAACATCTTTCTTCATTCCTCTCCACCAGAAGTGTTCTTTTAAATCTCTATACATTCTTGTACTTCCCGAATGCATTGAATATGGAGCATTATGTGCCTCATCAAGAATTTCATCCTTCAACTCTTGTATATTTAGAATACATAAGCTGTTGCCTACTATCATCAATCCATCTTCTCTTACTTCTATTTTCGAAGGCTTACCATTTTTAATTTCTTCTCTGAGCTTGCTCAAGTATTCATCTTGTTCCTGCAATTTCTTAATCTTCTCATTCAATACTGGCTTTACTCTAAAATTAGCCAATATACCGCCAGATTCGACTTGCCTCAACTTCACCTTAAGTTTGGCTAATTCCTTCAGCAAAGGAAGATATATCGTCTTCACATGTGTCATAGTGGATTTCCTACTCAGTGCATCCGTTACTACATTAGCTTTCCCCGGGTGGTAGTCTATCATCAAGTCATAATCCTTTAATAATTATAACCATCTTCTTTGCCTTAAATTTAACTCTTTTTGGCTCATCAAATATTTTAGACTCTTGTGGTCTGTAAATACCTTAGTGGTGACTCCATAAAAGTAATGTCTCCATATTTTTAATGAAAAGACTATAGCAGCCAATTCCAAGTTATGCGTGGGATAATTCATCTTATTGGGTTTTAATTGCCTAGAAGTATAGGCAATCACTTTATCCTCTTACATCAACACGCAACCCAATCCTTTCCTCGAGGCATCACTATATACTGTATATCCATCACTATCAGAAGGCAAAGTCAAAATGGCTACAGTTGTAAACTTGTTCTTCAATTCCTCAAAGCTTCTCTAGCATTCTTCTGTCCACACAAACTTCTGACTCTTCCTAGTCAATTTGGTAAGTGGAGCTGCAACCATGAAAAAGCCTTCTACGAATCGTCTGTAATAATCAGCTAATCCTAAGAAACTGCTCACATTTGCTACATTCTTGGGTGCTTCCATCTAATAGCAGCTTCTATTTTCTGTGAATCCACATGTACTCCTTTTTCAGAGATGATGTGTCCAAGGAACACCACTTCTCTTAGCCAAAATTCACATTTATCAAATTTGGCATACAACTCTTTCTTTCTCATTGTCTCTAAGGCAATCCTTAAATGTTCTTCATGCTCTTTGTAGCTCTTGGAATAAACCAATATATCATTAATAAAGACTATGATAACTTGGTCTAAGAAAGGCTTGAAGACTCTATTCATGAGGTCCATAAAGGCTGCAGGGGCATTAGTTAATCCAAAGGGCATAACTAAGAACTCAAAATGCCCATATCGAGTTCTGAAAGCAATCTTTGAGACATCAGACTCCTTTATTCTCAATTGATGATAACCCGATCTCAAGTTTATTTTGGAGAAGACTTTTGTTCGTTATAGTTGATCAAACAAATCATCTATATGTGGAAGAGGATATTTAGTCTTGATAGTGACATGATTGAGATTCTTATAATCCACACACATCCTCAAGGATCCATCTTTCTTTTTTACAAAAAGAACCGGAGCTCTCCAAGGTGAAGAGCTAGGCCTAATGAAACCTTTCTTCAACAACTCTTCTAACTGCTCTTCAAGCTCCTTCAATTCTGCTGGAGCCATTCTATAGGGTGGAATTGATATGGGTGCCATGCCTAGGAGAAGCTCTATGGTGAACTCGATCTCTCTAGGTAGTGGTAGTCCTGGTACTTCCTCTGGAAAGACATCTGAAAATTCCCTTACCACAAGAATGTTTTCTAATTTTTCTTCATCTACCTTCATGTCTAACACATATGCCAAGAATGCTTCATACCTTTTCTTCATCATTTTCTTTGCTGTTAGTGCTAAAATAAGTTTAGGTGGACTTACCTTCCTGTCTCCCACAAACACCACCTTTTCCCTTTTATCCACTTCAAACTCTATTGTCTTCTGTTTGCAATTCAATTTGGAATTATATTTTTCTAAAGTATCCATGCCCAAAATCACATCCAATCCCTTCATCTCCATTGGCATTAAATCCACCACTAATTTTACCTCATCAATACATATTTCACACTCTAGATAAATATGAATAATAATAACATACTGACCAATCGGGGTGCTAACCATTAAAGGACTATATAATGGACTCAAATTTCTATCATGCATAATCATACTTGACGAAATAAATGACTGGGTAGACCCTGGATTAATTAAAACAATAATATCATCATTAAACAATTTACCCATACCAGTCACAACCTTTGGAGTTGCTTCTGCTTCCTTTCTCGTCATTGTAAATACTCTAGCTAGTGCTTGACCCTTTGGTCTTCCTGGAGGATTTACCTTCTTGGCTCTATTAGAACTACCCACTTCAGTTGCAGACTTAACTTCCATGGTCTCAGCCCTCTTTGAATCTTGCATCTGAGTTCCCACCTATCTAGTATATTGCGAACACTCTCTAGCCATGTGCCTTTTCTCTCCACAATTAAAGCAAGCTCCAGTCAGTCAATAACACTCCCCTTTATGGAATTTGCCACAGTGGTCACATTTTGGAAATGATGGCTTATTCCCCTTTCCTCTTCTGCTGCCTCCTATAGTCGAGGCCTGAAGAGAAATAGTTCTCATCAGTTTGGGTCTACTTGAACCACTGCTCCTAACCTCAGACGGTGCAGGGAAAGTCTTGGCACTCTTTCCTAGCATAGGCGCATTACCTCCCCTGCTAAGTTGTTCTCTTCCCTTCCTCTTTCTATTCATTGCACTCTTTATGTTTTCCACATTTTCAACCCTCAAAGCAGCCTCTACCAGCTGTTGAAAGTCACAAAAATTTTGTACCACCACTTTTTCTCTGATGGCTAAATGCAATCCCGCTTTAAACCTTCGGCATTTAGCCGCCTCACTCATCATCAGTTCAGCTGCATATCGAGACAACTGTGAAAATCTGCACTCATACTCACTCACTGTCATCTCCCTCTGGGTGAGCCTTAAAAACTCCCTCTGCTTCTGCTAGATATACACCTCAGACAGATATTTCTTCTTATAGGCAGCTTGGAAATCGTTCTATGTTAACATTGGTAGCTTTAACTGACTCCCTAGAACACTTTCCCACCAATGCAAGGCATCTCCCTGTAGCAAGCTTGCAGCATACACAATCTTTTCCTCATCTTCACAATCCATCTGTTCCAATATTCTTTCAGTCTTCATCAAATAAGTCTCAGCTTCCTCTGGATTGGTTGTTCCATAAAAGTCCACTGCGCCATACTTCCTCAGCTTATCAAATTGTCTCCCTTTCTTAGCCAGTACTGGGGTAGAAGTGGATGGCATCTGGCCCATGACTTGAACAAAAGCCTGAGCAAAGACTTGGAACATTCTGGGATCAAACAGATTAGGCATTTGCTCCGGAGGAAGAGGAGACTCCTGTGTTTGTGGTTGAAAGGGCTCGCTATCCTACCCTACAGTTGCCTTAGTAAATGTTGGGGCTTTAGACTTATCAGTATCCTCCTCTCTTGATGGAGAGTCAGGTGCAGCAGATCTTTGCATAATTCCTCGTGTTTTTCGACGAGGTGACATTTTACTCCTTCAATAAAACTTTATTATTTAGTTTACTTTTCATTTTAATCCTATTTCCTACATGTATGCATGATATGCATGTCACTTAATGTAATAAATAAACTCAACAATGCAAACAAATAATTTAGCATTACAAGCACTTTATCACACATCATATATGTCATAGTATAACATATTCTAAGCCTAGGAATCCTTACAAAATCTTAGGCTGTGATACCAAAGACGTTGGCCCCGAGTTTCGGTCCTTAATTCGTGGCGACAAGGCACCAAAATTAGGAGAATTTTAAAATAAAATAAATAAAACTACATTAAGAAAAAAAGAACTCATGGTGGGAGTAAAAAAACAAATTCACAAACAAATAAAATAAAATAACATAAATTAAAATAGACATGAAAAGGGGTTAAACAAATAAACAAATAAATGAATAAATAAAATAAAGAGAAGAGGAAGAAGTGAAAAATCACGGGCGTGACTTTAAAAAATGTCACAGCCATGAGACGGAGGCGTTGCGGTTGTGCTTGTGCACGAATGTGACTTTTGATGAATAGTAGTGGATTTGCATGATCACGACTTTCCTAAAAAATTTGGGTTGCACGATCGCGACATCCCTGCTGCACACTCCTACTTCAAATCTTCATAACTTTTAATCCTGAAATCCAAAAATTACAAACTTTATGTCGTTGGAAAGCTAAGAGAAAGATCTACAACTTTTATGAAGACAATTTTATCAAATTCTACCTAGATCAATACAGTTTATTCATTAAAATTTTAGAACACATTTTTATCCCCTTTTTTCCTCTTTTCTTTCTACTGTCAATGTATAACTTCTATGCATTTCAAAAGACCCGATTCCAACAATCAAAACCATACATATAGGACTCCTAAAAAAACAATTTACTTAAGAAGAATTTATACAAACACTTCAAACACCTAACAATTGTATTCCCAACACATTGACAACTTGACAGAGAAGAAATTCTGCACATATACAAAGAGAAATTCTACAATTTTTACTGTTATTTCTCTAACAAAGCAGAGATTGTACATAACTTCATATTACATATCAAAAACCATTTCAGTAGCATAATACAAATCAATTAAGAATGCTCATGCTTGATATGCTTCTAGAGTATCAAAAGTTTTTGAACTAACTTAATTACAAAAGAGAGAAATTCTTGGAGTCAGCCGAAGTTTTTGCAAGATTCACTGTCGATATGCTATTGCTGCACTTGAAGAGTGGAAAGCTAATGGGGTGCGCTGGGAAGCTCAGTGGCTAATACGGTTATAGCCATTAGCGACGAACCATACATACACCAACAAACATATACATAAATTTATATCACATTTAAATGTACATTATCCACGATTCAAGCTCACAAATAAACATATTCTTACATAAATTGAATCAAATAAAAATTTCAATCATCAAAACATAACACATAATCATATGTTGTGTTTAGCAATTCAAAGCAAAATGCACACATATAATGGCTTGAGAGAATCCCATGGAACAAAATGACGAAATCGAAGTTAACACCATGAACAAAATGAGTCCATTTTTCGGAGCTTATATGCCACTAGCGGGCAGCCGGGAGAAGGCTATAGGTCAACGTGCACGTGAAGAATAAAATGGTATCTTTCTTACCTACATAAGCAAATTTATGATGTTTACATATTTCATATCATAATCACATTTTCATGCTTCTTAAATTTTCTGTTTTTCATTAACATCAAAGCAGCAGAATACTTACAAAGTGAACATGATTTCAATCACAGATTATTTTTTCCACATTCACAATGAATAAAAGCAAGCATTTAAATACATATACAAGCAAATAATTTAGCTCATTAACACAAAGACTATAAACGTATTACCCACCTATTTACTTGAAACTTCAAACTTAAGTTTGTTCTTCCTCTTGCTCTTGCCTTCAATATTCTTGATTCCTTTCAAACAAACATATTTTTTATTCAAACAACATATACGAATAGAACTTCCCTAAATCTCTATTATCCAAAAACGTGCTTAGACTTAATCTACTATTGGTTTATCTAAGCTAGAAGAACTAAGATCAGTTAAAAGTTCATGAAAATCTAAGAACATAAATCTCTTATTCCTCTTCTTTCTCTCTTCTTTTGCAGCACATAAAAACCTAGTTTCTCCACTTTTCTCTTCTATCAAAATAAGAAAGTAGATAAAGAGTTACCTAAAACTTAGCTGAACCTTCTTCTTCCACTTCTTATCTCCTTTTTCTTTCTTTCCTTCTTCTCCTTTTTATGCTTCGGTTTCTCCTTCTCTTCTTCTAGTTTCTTCTACTGCTTTCTCTATTTTCCTTTCTTTCTTACTATACACGACTCTCCTCTTTTTTTTTTCTTATTAGTTTAAGACAAACATTTGTCTTTCCAAGTTTATCCTTCCATATTTAGTCTAATTCCTACTAACTCCTTAACTTAATTCTAACTCTTTCTTTTAATCCATGTAACCACACGAGATTCATAATATATATAATTAAACTCCAAAATTTGCTAATTCATGAATTCTAACTTATATCCATGCTTGTTAATTTAATAAAATAAATTCTAAGAAAAATTTAGGATCCAACAGACATGCAGTTGGTTTGCATGGGGAATGGTAATAAGAATGAGAATGAATATAGTGATGAATGAGAATGAGTATTATCATTATAATTATGATGGTTGGTTAAGAGGGAGGAATGATTACTATTACTATTGACATGGGTTGGTTTGTAAAAAATATTAAAAATAAAATTATTATATTTTAATTAATTAATTACAATATATATTAATTAAAATATTATAATTAACTAATTACAATATTTTAATTGATGAATGAATTATATTTTAATTAATTATATTGTAATTAATTATATTTTAATTAATTAGTTATATTTTAAGTAATTAATTAAGTACAATATTTTAATTAATGAATGAATTATATTTTAATTAATTATATTTTAATTAATTAATTAATAATATTTTAATTAATTATATTGTAATTAATTATATTTTAATTAATTAATTAATTGATTACAATATTTTAATTAATTAATTATATCCTAATTAATTAATAATAATATTGTAATTAATTATATTGTAATTAATTAATTAATTACAATATTTTAATTAATTAATGAATTATATTTTAGTTAATTATATTGTAATTAATTAATTAAAAATATAATTAATTAAAATAACATAATTAATTAATTATGTTATTTCAATTAATTATATTTTAATTAATTAATTAATTATAATATTTTAATTAATGAATGAATTATATTTTGATTAATTATATTGTAATTAATTAATTAATTATATTTTAATTAATTAATTGTATTTAATTAATTAGTATTAAAAATATTTTTAGAAAAAGAGCCACTATTAAGGAATGAGTTTCATTCCTCCATTAAATGAGGGGTATGAAGGATTTCCCAAAAGTGAGATATTAAACACTCAAGGACAACATGAGAGAGAAACTTTAGTTTCTCTTTAATTTCCTACACACTCACTCAAACCCTAACACTAGATCTAAACCACCTCCACCCTCCCCAAACTTGATGCTTTGTTGATCTCCAAACTTACAATGAAGACTGATTTTCTACCATTATCCTCCACTTTCAAAACAACCTCCTAGATTCTACTCCTTAAACCCTCCTCCCATCCCCAACCCCTACCTTTTCCAGCGCATCACTCTTCCCCATCCCATTCGACATCCACCCTCCCTCTACCTCTGATTCTTCCCCCAAACTCTCTACTCCTACCATAGGTGACACAGCTAGTGGTCCTAGAAAGATATGGAAGTAGGTCGTGGGAGACAACTTCGGCTCTTCCTTGATTTACAGCCCTTTTGTGGAGATTGAAGGGAAGTTAATAGTGGCTCCTAGTCTAAACATTCTACAGGAAGGAGCTAGGACATGGGAAGCCACCCCAGTTGATTTTTTTATGGACAAAAGGCCTACATTTCTAGTGATACAAGCGTGGGCATAGAGAAATTGGAAAGGGAGAGGTCTTACGGAGGTTATGTTAACTGCAGAGGATAATTTGATCTTCTCCTTTTCTTCCAAATCGAAAGCTCAAAAGTTAATAGAAGAGGGCCCTTGGCACATCTCTCAACTCCCTTTATTTCCCCAAAATTGGCAACTAGGAATGGAATTAGAAAAAATTCGAATGAAGAACATTCCTTTATGGGTGAATATTCACAACATTCCTTTAGAATATTGGACTACCAAGAGTTTCAGCATGCTAGCTAGTTATTTAGGGAAACATATATGTATGGATGAAAACACTGCATTGAGGAAAAGGGTAGGATTTGCTCAGTTATGAGTGAGCATGAACATCTCTAAAGAAATGAAAGACAGCATCCCTATCCTTAGGTTGGCAAATGAATCCTCTCTTACTGAGGGTAAAGTTATGGTAACTTACCAATGGAAGCTGTCTCTGAAGGCCCAGGGTAAAGAATGGAAACCTACAGGGAAAGTTTTTAATCGGGAGATTATTAGGAGGTGATGGGTATAGAAGAGGTTATCTCAAGAGACAGTGAAAAAAGTGTGGACGAAGAGTTAGTTTCTGTAAACCATGAAAAAGTTCAGGTTGAAAAAATGTCTCCAACTAAGAGGGAGAGCGATTAGGAGGAGAATACCCTCGCTTCAGCCTAACTGGAAGGAAAGTTTCATAATTCACCATATGAACAAAACTCACTAATGAATAAGGGGGAAAATTTTCTGGAGACCAGTGGAGTTCAGCCCAGTGAAGGAGCTCTAGTTCCCATACATAAACAAAATAAGAACGAGCAAAGTCAATAGGTGGAGGATAGGCAGAATGGAGTGACTTAAGAGAAGAAATTTGATTAAGTTATCTCTCGAAAAAGTAACAGGAGCATTAAGAAAAGCTCCAAAGGGAAAAATATAGAATGTCAGAGGAATAAATAACCCTTCCAAGCTCAATGCGGTAAGGGATTTTGTCCTAAAGGAGAAGCCTATGATTTTTTGTCTTTTGGAAACCAAAATTAGAGAAGTTAATTTGAATAAACTTGGCTGTTTGGGTAGTAAATGGTAGTTTTTTACAAATCATAAAAACGATGCCTATGTTAGGATTATTATTGCTTATGATAGGGAGTTCTTGGAGGTGAAAGTTTTAGAACCTAGCAAGTAGTTTATACACATTGAAATTAAATTCAGAATGGAAAATTTTTGTGATTCAGTTACTTTTATCTACGATTTTAATACTGTGTTTCAATGCACTAAACTTCGAAATTCTCTTTGAAGAATTAAGGCTTCAATTAATGCTCTATGGTTAGTTAGTGGAGACTTTAACACTACTTTATTCAGATTGGAAGTTGAAGGGAATTGTAATTTACTCAACTACTCTCCAGATATGTTTGATTGTATGTAAGAAGTGGAACTTATTGATTTGAAATTTGAAGGCCATAGATTCACTTGGTCTAATAAACAAAGCTCTATTTGGTACATTAGGAAAAAATTGGATTGAGTATTGATTAATGTGGAATGGCTCAATACCTTTTCAAGAAGCACAACCAAATTCTTAGACCCTGGCATCTCTGACTATACTCCTATGAGGGTCGAAAGTTTGTTTACTAAGACCAAAATTCATCATCCTTTCAGGTTCAACAACTTCCTGGTTAATATGGAGGTTTTTCGAGAAGCAATAAGGAAGGGTCTTGAGCGTGAATTCTTTGGGACTAAACAGTTCATTTGTATCCAAAAACTCAAGGTTATTAAAAAAGAATTGAAGATCTTTAACTCACTGAGAGGTTAGAATATCTCTAAGGAGGTAGAAATAGCTAGAGATAAACTCTCTGTTATTCGAAAATTGTTGGCTGAAAAACCTACAGATCTTACCCTAGCTTCAGCTGAAAAGGAAGCTTTTAAGAACTACTTACACTTGGTAGATAATCAATATTCTTTATTGAAGCAGAGAGCAAGAGTTAATTGGATAAAGGATGGGAATAGGTGTACTAAATTCTTCTTCAATTCTGTTTTGGCTAGAAAGAACATAAACAGAATTACTTCTATAATTTCTGAATCAGGAGAGACAGTGTATGGACAAGAAGGAATAGCAAAGGATGCAATAAAGTTTTTTAAAAACCTTCTAGGTTCAGATCTTTCCCCTCAAGAAATTGAAGCAGATTTTAGATAGTTTGTTTCAGCAAGAATTCCTCATCATGAGGCTTCCTTGATAATCAAGCTAGTCTCGGTTCAGGAAATTGAGAAAGTTGTCTTTCATATGAATAGCTCTAAGGCTTCTGGACCTGATAGACTAAATGGCGTCTTCTACCAATAATCTTACAACATTAGAGGGGGTTTAGTTAAGGAGGCTATGCATGAGTTTTTCCTACAAGGAGTCTTACTAAAAGAAATAAATAAGACTTTTCTGTGTTTGATTCCTAAGAACTCCAATCCATCCTCATGGAGTGATTTCAGACCTATTTCTTGCACAAATTTCCTCTATAAGATCATTGCCAAGATCTTGGCGAATAAACTGAAGGAGGTCTTACATTTACTTATTAGTAAGAATCAAGGAGATTTTATGAGTAGCAGGGACATTAGGGACAATATTCTCCTAGTGCAAGAGCTCTTGAAAGGATACAATCGCAAGAAAAGCCCTTAAAATTGTACTATTAAAGTGGATTTATGGAAAGCCTTTGATAGTGTGAACTGGAATTTCCTGCTCAGAACCATGGAGGCCATGAATTTCTCCCATAGCTTCTTACGGATTATTGATAAATGGGAGTCCTAAGGAGATTTTTAAAGGCAGGAAAGGGCTTAGGAAGGGGGATCCTCTATCTCCTTATCTTTTCCTAATATTTATGGAGGTCAGCACAACACTTCAAGAGACTCCAAATTCAAATTCCATTCCAAATGTAAGTAACTTTCACTAACTAGCTGATGTTTTGGAGATGATCTTATTCTTCTAAACAAGGCGAATGTTCACTCAGTCTCTCTACTGATGAATACTCTCAAGTCTTTTAAGGATGTTTCGGGTCTGGGTATTAATCTCCACAAAAGTTACATCTTTATCTCCAAAAGTGCTTCTCATCTCTCTAACGCCTTAGCTTTAGCTACAGGAATGGATTTAAAGGATCCTCTACTTCATTATCTAGGAATTCCTATTCAATCCAGGAGACCAAGGTTTTGTGAATGTTTTCCTTTAATAGAAAAATCCAGAAAAGATGAGATCTTGGACAAATAGAGCTCTATCCTGTGGTGGAAAACTCCAGCTTTTAAAGTCAGTGATCATGTCTATACAAACTTACTGGTGTTCCTATCTTTTTCTCTCAAAAGGGTTTATTAAAACTCTAGATAAGCTGATGAAGTAGTTTCCATAGGGGAAAGGAAATAGGGAGAAAGGAATAGCAAAAGTAAGTTAAAAGACTATCTGTCAACCGAAAGAAGAAGGTGGATTAGGGTTAGAGTCAATCAACAAGAAAAACAGATTGCCCATAACAAAGAGGATTTGAGAATCCTAAGTGAAAAACATTCTTTGTGGATCAAACGGATTCACACCTATATATTGAAAGGTAAGAGCTTTTGGGCTCTAAAAAATAAAGACAATTACTCTTGGTTCTTTAACCAAATACTAAGAATGAGGGAAGAGGTGCAACAATACATCACTTGTCAATTGGGGACAGGAGCAAGAATTTCCCTATTGTATGATAATTGGATAGGCCAAGGAGCTTTAATTCATAACCAGCTAGCAAGATCCTTGTTGGAGAGGTTCCCAAAGAAAACCAAGCTCCATGAAATAGTTAGAAATGGAAGTTAGTTGTTAACTTCAGAGGAGATTAGACTCTTGTCCATTCCATATTTTAGAAGCTGCAGAGAGACAGACATCTATTTATGGAATGGGGTTCTAGTTTTAGAAATAACTATTAAGGAAGCAAAAAAGTTGAGATATGGGTCAGCTAATAGAGTGGGATGGTTTCCACTAGTTTGGAATAAGGTTCTCAGACCTAATGTCAGTTTCCTTCTCTGGTTAATTATGTTGAATAGATTCAGTACATTGGATAGACTAAAGTTCCTATCCTCCCCTAAGACATGTATTCTATGTAATCTATAGGATGAAACTAGAGAACATCTCTTTTTTTTGAGTGTGATTACGCTAAAGGAATTTGGGCTAAAATCTCTAGATTATGTATTATTAGGACTAACCACTGCAGACTCTCTGAGATTCTACAAGAATTATCCCATCTTCATATTTCAAAATACGACAGGGATATCACACTAGTTTCAGATGCTACAAGTGTTCAAGCTGTGTGGACTGAGAGAAATAACAGAAGATTCAGAGAGAAATATAACTCTCAAATCTCTCTTATTGAACTTACTATTGCTAGCATAAGGGAACACCTGATTATAAATCAGTTGAACCTACACTGTAGTAGAGAGATGGCCTTCGTATGGAGAGTTTAGCCTCGTTGTTATTTCCTAAACCCTTCTCACTCAAGTACAATTCACAAATCATGGGGCCAGAATCAGAATAGTTTAGATAGTAGGGTTCCAAGCTCTGCTTTTCTACTTTCGGAAACTACTGAAGCATTTACTCAAACAACAAACATTTTCTTAATCAAGGGATCAGATCAGAACAGCATAGACATAAGAAATTCAAGTAGTCTAAAATCAACTCATACAAATTTCGGGAACTACTGAAGCATCAATTTCTAGTACTCACCTGATGGAAAGGAAACAGGTTTCTTAGCAAGATTCACTATTGTGGTGCGCTGTTATCCCATCAGTTCACTAGAATCAACACAGAGATTGTTATTTGGTGAAGATTCATATATAGAAAAGAGGAGAAGGAAATATTACGAGAAGCTCACTTGTTTTTGTAATCAACCCCTCTGATATGAAATCGCGGTGTGGTGACCCAGAGAACTCTCTGTAGAGTCGGAGGAAATTATAAAGCCCTAATCGCTAAAAGAAATCGTAAGAGGAAGGTGAGAAGCTACCTGAGATCGAAAACTCAATAGGTGCAGCGTAAAGAGAAGAAGAACAACGGGGAGACTTGAGACATTTATGAAAGAATCGAAATAGTAAGGTTTCGATATATCCTAAATCCTAAAAAAAATGCGATTAATAGCCTGAGAAAGATACCTGTGATCGGGATTCCTTAGAGTTGAGTACAGAGTGGATGAACTCGTGGAGACGTGTCTATCGCTAGAGCATCGACACCGCCATCTTCCCCCCCACAAGTCGAGAAACTTCTGTAAGAAGTGAGAAAGCAAGGGTTCGTTATACCCTTAAGAGTTTAAAAGACCTCGTGTATCTTGTAAAGGAACGTCGTCATTTAGTTCGTGGTTTTGTATGAGTCTCACGCACGTGGGAGGGAGTCCCTTCGGTTGTAAACTCTCTTTATTTGTTAAATGAATTTTTAAATTCTAAAAAAAACAATCAACTACTCACTTTTCATTCTTTACCCATTAACCCCTTCCCAAACTAATCAACCAAGCACTCCTGAATCATAATTAGATCTCACCACAAAACTCAAAAATCAGAAATAAGTACTGATAAATTAAAATAATTTAAAATAATATTATAATGTATTATAAATATTTAGTGTCAATTTAAGTGATTATTTTTGTAATTGATAGTAATTATTTTTTTCATGTTGATAGTGATTGCATATGTTATTTAGATAATAGAAAATTTATATTTTTTTATTTGGTTTATATGTTATTTTTTGGAGTTAAAAAATAAAAATAATAAATTTGTCATCAACAAAAGCAATTACATATTTTCACCTTCGCGATTTGGTAGTAAATTAAAAAAATTGAAATATTGCAGGACAAATGAGCAAGTGATAGATATTCTTACCTATCCACTTACGTTACTAGGCATGATTTTCTCAAATTGCAAATACGAGTCACCGACCTTGAACTGAGGGAGTGGAGATCCTCGGTTTAGTTTTGTGGTGTCCAACTCTGTTCATTTAAAGCATTCGACAAAGTTGGACATCATAAAATTGGACAAAAAAATCTAAACTTGAATAAAGCCGATGAAGACTAAAAGCAAAATTTACCCATGATCTTTTAGTCATTACTTAATACGCAGTGAGCTGAATCCACATTTATTTTTTAATTTTATTGTCATTTAAATATAAGTAATATAAGGAAATGCTTGGTTTAGAGGTTTGGGAATGAAAAACATTGATTGGTTATTTAATTATTATGATTAAATGCACAGTTTTTTGATATCTCACTTTTCGAGATTACTCCATACCTTTCGTATTTAAAAGGAATGACTTTCATTCTTTATTAACAGGTAAGCATCATGGACGTGACATTCTCTATTATGCCCGTGGCAATAAGTGCCATTTCTTTTTTTAATTTTTTAAAATTAAATATAATTAAAATATATTTAGTTAAATATAATATAATATAATATAATAAATTAATTAATTAAAATATGACAAAATTTTATTTGTCAATGTTTTTAATAAACTAATGAATATCAATTATAATGGTAATCATTCTTTACTCTTAACGAACCATCTTAATTATAATGATTATATTTATTTTCTTTCTTCACTATATTCATTATCATTCTTATTACCATTCTTCCATGTAAACCAACCGTCCCCTAATTATAATGGAATTCGTTTGTATTATTTGTCCTAACAAATTATATATTTCTTTTCCAACAATAACGATTACAAATTGAAAAAGAAAAATGAGTGGCCTTTAATTGATAGTCTGAGTGTCTATCACTATTATTATTATAAAAAATTTATAAAATAAATTTTTTTATTTAAAAAAACTAATAATTACCGCTAATATGTATCAAATAATACGTAACTTTGTTCATAGCTAGTAAATAAAAAAATAATTATTGGAACAAAAGGTTATGAATCAATGCACAGACATCATGTATATTAGTCCGACTAAATAATCTAAAAAGAAAAATTACACAAATATTAAATAAATATGTATAACAGGCAATAAATTCATTTGATAATTGATATGCTACATCTTGATTAACTGTTGGCCAGTAACGCTAGAACTCCCAGAATTACCTTCCAACTGGTCCTTAAAATTCTCTAACTTTTCTCACCAGATCCTGAAAAGTTTAATGTAGGCTCACTAAATCGACAAAATATAGAACAACTTTCCATAATCATCGCAAGCACGATCACTTTATGAAGATTTAAGCAGCTTACTGTCTTTATATTCTTTGTGGAAGACTAAAACCACATAAGAAAATATAGTGAAGCATTGCAAAAGCTTATAATAGCACTCCAAGTAACAGTGGAGCACAAACAGCTCAGGTTTCCGAATAGGCAAATGCATCATCGATAACACATGTCACCAACCGGAGCAATTTCTGATAACTCCATGCCATAATAAACAGAACCTCAAGCATGCATTAAAACATGAATTAAGTCATGTAAAACGCATGCATAAATAATAAGCGGAAGCATAAAAACGATACCTCCAGCCATTGCCGTCGACAAGCCTCGAGAGTTTAGAGTGGTCTGAGTTTCTATCCTCTTCCTGAAGCAAGCTGATGGTGTGCTCTGAAATGCTTGGCGAAGATAGGACCCGAGAACCACAACCCATTGTGTTTTTAACACAATACCGCAGACCCTACTGTCCATCACAGCGGTTGAAGGTTGAGGAAGTGGGCGACAGAAGATGTGGAGTCGTTGTGGGGTGGACCATCCATCCACCATGGGTTTGTCGTGGACATCACGTGGATTATGGACCATCACAGGTAAGTGTTTTGTCGGATAAAACTCTTACAGTTTCTATACCAATGGCAAGAGCCCTACAAGTTAACTCCAAACAGGCTTCCCGAAAAAGATATATGAAGAAATTGAAATTTTATGCAAACATTTCACTATGTCACAAAAATTTGCATCAACATTACAGGATCATATTCAGGCAGACGTAACAGCAGATAGTTTCCGCCCAAAGTTGAACCAAAAACATAACACATGAATTGAATTTTGATCACCAATCTCCACAGAAGAAAAAAGGCAATCCTTCTTCTTCTTCTTACTCCTCTCTTTCTGAGTAAAGCACCGCTTCAAGACTAATTACAGTACTCATTTCAAAGTCTTAGTTACGTTCTCCTTCTTGCCATTGACGTTGGGTCTCCACCAAACAATTCTTCAATGGAATTTTCAATATCTTCGGGTTGGTACTTGATATACTTCTCGGTTTGCCTACCAGGTGTCATATACTGCTGGAACCTACCAAGAAACGATCGGTAAGCTGGAATCACAACGGCCGACACCGACACACGAAGCTCCGATTGAAGCTGCTCATCACTCACCACCCATGTGCTCTGAGTTCTGTGTATCTCATCAAACATAGTATTGAACATCTTGAATCTCTCCTTCACAGCAGGTTTTGCCACTTTACCATGTACCTGCAAACCCTCGAGGCTTAAGCACTGCAACAATCTACTCCACGTCTCTCTTGTGTAGCTCTTGTGGTACATTCTAAGGTCAGAGGATAATTTTCTACACCATGTGAGTCCCATCATCTCGTATATCTCGTTAGACCCTTTGATCTTTTGCAATATGTATCTCCCGTTGTTCATCAGGAACACATAACGCAATGAAGCATCTCTATACAGTTTGGATTTCATATCCAGATTCTCCTCCAACAAGTCCATAACTTTGTTTAATTGCCCTCCGAATCGTGACGTCTCCGACTTCCCATCATCGCGGGGGGTGCCTTCCTTTGTTTCTGAATGCTGCCCATTCGAGTCGCTGGACTCATCCATTCTCAGGTGCTGCTTGAACACCTCTTCCAATGTGTCTTTGTACTCGCAGGCGTATTTTAGATAATTCATGGTGTAACGAGTCAGTGGATGGACTGCACCACTAGGGACTGGAGTCCTGCCATTGTCCCTCTTTATTGAGTTCTCAAGATCACAGAAAATGCTCACTGCTGCTTCTCCTAGACGACTTTTGGCTGCCCAGGTTTCGGATTTCAATTCCTCGGCACTTTCACTCGAATATGAGTCGTCAATTCCTGGATCTAGATCACGAACAGTCTCGTACATGTCCAAGAACTTGAACAATCTCTCTGCTGATCGCTTTGTCAATGTAATAGCCTCTGCGAAATTCAGAAACCTTATGATCACTGCTGCTGCGAGATCACCAAATATTCTCTTAGAGATTGATGGATAATCTGCGAATACAGAGAGAGAGAGCTTGCGCTCTCCACGTAAGAGAACAGTGGAGCAATGCTTCATGACATTGATCCATGTTGCAATTTCTCCTTCCATTGCCTCCCATTGCATCTTGTGTACATCCTCCATGCTGATATTCTCAAATCCCAGCTTTTCCAATTCGTTAAGGAATGCATTTCTTCTCATTGCATTGTAAAGCAAGCAGCAGTCGTTCTCATACCCTGACGAGATCATTATGTTGGCGATTCTGTTCAAACATGCTATTTGTTCGGGAGAAAATGAGGGATACTGCTCTTCTTCTTTGGGTTCAGATTCCTGAGGATTTTGATCATTATGCTGCTTTGTTGCCTTTGGAGTTTTGGGGTCCACATTGCCACCTTTGTGGTGACAACTCTCAAGAATTGAACACAACTCTGTATCCAACATGGTCATGGCTTGATGTAGAACTGAGGTGGCACGGTTGATCGAAGATCCTGACGTAGAATGAGAATCGAATTCCCGAAGTAAATTTAGCATCTTTGTGATGCGGCTCAAAGATTCTGTAAAAGATGAATCTTCTTCATGATTTTGGCCAAATTTGGCCTTGACAGAGTAGTTGGAGACCATTTCTTCGACCATTTTAATCAATGATTCAACGGCCTTTGGAACATCTGGTGGGTCAGCTGTTTTGTGATTGGCAACAGACAAAACTTGGAGATATCGATCAACGTCTTCCAAAGCCTGATGCAGGGTCAACTCAGGCTCAGGCTCAAGCCCAGGCTCAGGCTCAGGCTCAAGTTGTTTAAATGCAGGTTCAGGGACAGGTTGCTCCACAGATTGCTGTTTCTGGTAGGATTCTCCTGTCTTCGGCGATCCTGTAATTTCCTGAACATCCTCTGATTGATGTTCCCTAGGACTTGCATGATCAGTTTTGTCATTATTGTCGTTGTCTTTATCATTGTCCTTGTCTATGTCCTTTTCGTCTCTAGAAAAGCTTGAACTTTGATCCATGGAAAACAAAAACAGGAACTTTTCTGGGAAATGCTTGGTGCCTGTTTACTCAATATGTGAATGGCAATGGTGGAGAGGAACAGAAAGGGAATAGACGTGAAGAATAATCGGGGAACAAGGAATTGGTTAGGCATTTGATTAACCCCTAAGTATTGGCTTTCCTTTGACCCTTTATTTCCTGTGATTTTGTGTCTAAAATTTGTTTGGGTGAGATTAGTGCTTGGAGTTCCATGTGGCAACCAGGAAAGGTGAATAGAGGGATACATTACGGCGTAACCGAAGGAGAATCGTTCTTCAATTCGTTTTCTATTTCCCCTTTTTCCGTTTATGATTTCCAACAAAAAGAAAGTTTACTTCTTAATTATTTTTAAAACATTATTCTCTCTTGGGTAGTGACCAACCAAGACAAGGTACAAATAAGTATAACATATTGCAAGGACTGTATTATAATGAGTATTCAGCACCAGTGCAACATGTATCTATCTCAGCAACTTGACGTGCTTTCCACGAATTATCCCTGATGACATAAGATTCCATGTGGGGTTTTGCTGGCTATGTCATTAAAATTCTACTTGGTATATGCATGCTAGCTAGCTTTCCATAAGCAAAATTGTCCCAAAGAACAAGTGCGCGGAGAGGAGACCAAGGATTTTGTTAATACTGAAACTAAAACCCATTGCAATTGTATATAACAAAATTAGGTAATCGTTTGGCTATAGCTCATTGAATGCCAGTGCTAGGAGTGGAACGCATCGAAAGGTGCATTGCACGTTTAGAGATGCCAAGACCACGTAATAAAGACTAAGCCTGCTTGCATCAACAATTTCGACTGATTTTTTTTGTAAGTACATGGTAAAAGATGTCCTTTTCTTTCAAATAAGCTTTACATTTTTATAGAAATTTAATTTATTAATTTATCGATATATCATTACTTATGTTAAAAAAATAAAATTTTTATATTTAATAATATTAAATATTAATTTATCGCTAATTAATAATATATTTACTAGTTTTATGTAATAATAACTAAGAGGTTAATTTTTTTTTTGGAAATTAAAGAATAGTATTCCAAAAGAAGGCATAGCCTTGAGAGTACAATGAGTGCATCACGATCGTTCAATCCCAAAGTTCAAACCATTGTTACAAGATCACTCAATGCATCTTTTTTTTTTTGGACAATATCACTCAATCCATCTTTCATGGTGACATATTACATACGCAGCTACTTGAATCTAGTTTAGAAACCCCATCTTAGACTAGAAACCACATCTTAGAATAATTTCATCTGATGTATTGGGGCTTCCCAGTAGCAAGTAGAGCTCCTTGATCGATTTTACCAAGTGTGGTTTCAGTAAATCTACCATTCTCCTGTTGCATAAATTTGAATTTCCTATTGTTCCTTTCCATCCAAACCGTATAAATTGTAGTATTGATTGAAAGTTTGAGAAGTTCTTTGTGACCCTTCTTCCTTTTAAGCTGCATGAGTTGTTGCTGCATCTAATTCCAATTACAACTTAGCTCCCCTGTATTGCAAGAAAATTTTATCTTGTTCCAAAGAGTATAAGTGACTTGGCAATGAAAAAACAAGTGGTCTCTTGTTTCCTGTTGTTGTGAGCACTGAACACATGTACTGTAAAACCTCGAAACCTTTTTTCATTGAATAAAAATGTTTATATTTAGTGAATAGCATTTTCAGATGAATATTGAAATTTTTTGGGACCCATCCTCAAAATAATGAAAAATATCTGGAATAAGTATTAGAGTTTAATGATACGGATCGAAAATAAATACAATAGGATGGATTTTGGGAGTTCCGAAAGTTCAGGACTAAAATGTCCTTTTTAGAAAGTAATGGTTATTAATGATTTTAAACTCATTTGAAATTTTTTTAAAAGCATTCAATCAATAAGAATTAACCCTAGTTAGAATATTTCATTGTCAATTTGACAATAAGATGGTTATATAATGTTTTTGGGATTTAATTCGATTAGTTGATCAATTAAACGCATTAAAGGGTAATTTAGTCTTTTTGTACTAATTAAGGACAATTTGGTCTTTTTGTACTAATTAAGGGCAATTTGGTCTTTTTACATGATATTAGTGAATTGATGAGTCATTAGAGATGACCAATGAGATGATGACATGTGTTTGATGAGTCATTAGTGATGACAAATAGGAAGGTGACATGTGTAATCTATTAAATGAGTATAAAAAGTAAAACTTAAGACATTTTGCTTCATTCTTTCAACATATACGTGAGAGTGAAACAAAAGAAGAAAAAGAAGAGAAGAAAGAGTGAAGTTTCGACCAAGGAGAGAAGAAGGAGGGTGTAGCTGATTTTTGATGAGTTTTGGAGCGTGAATTGAAGAGAGCTTGATCAAGACCAAGTGTTCTTCAATTGTCCAAAAGATTGAAAGAAAGTGGTAAGTTTCCTAACCTAAATTTCTAGTTTTGGGGCTTTTTAGTGAGATAGATTTTTGTAAGATAAATGATGATTTTTGACTTGCTATGGAGTAGATAATAAGTTTGGAAGCATTTAAGGGAATATGACAAGAGAAAGAGTTATGTTAGTGAAATTTTGTTTTTGATTCTCGGATCACTTGAACAGCCCTATTGTTTTGACCATACTTCAGACCTCCAAATTGGGTGATTCTGATTGGAACTGAAACCTAAGACATAGAAATAAAAATTTATAGGCCTAATTCTAGATTAATGATAAGGAAGTTTGAAATTGAAAATGGTAATCTGATACTGCCCCTGTGTTGAAACAGATTGTGATATTTGGTACATTTTTAATGATTTAGAAGTTAAAATGACATTATTGTTTATAATATGGAAACTAGGGACTTAGGGGAACAAATTTCTAGAAGACCTCAAAACTTAATTTGAACGTTTATTATGTGAAAAAAGTAAGGAACAAGTGGAGGTATAGCTTCCGGAAATAGGCCATATCCATGACTCATCATACATCATCATGATATGGTGAATTAAATTGAGTGAGATAGTGTTTTGAAGAATTGATAAGTTAAAATGGGTAAAAATATGATTTTAAATGACTTTTGAAGTTAAAATTGGAAATGGAGAACAATAGGATAACTTTCGATAGTAAACAGAAATACAATTAGTGTACGTATTACGTGATTAAATATAAATATCGAATTCAGTTAAACCGAATTTATAGTGTTAATGTATTATTTTCGAATTTGGAAATAAATGCCTAAAAAAATGTGCTCGTATAAGTAAAGGAAAGACACAGAACGCGTGAGTGTGCTTGACGATAAAGTTGCTTAATAGTGAGTGCATTTTAAATGTATTTTACGAAAATGATTTCTGTTCTATCGTGAAGTGCATATGGATTATGAGTTTTATGTGAATGATGCATTATAAGTGAATATTGCTAGTAAAATTTTATGTTTTTAGTAATAAATGAATTGAAGTTTGAAAGTTAAATCTTATATGATTTGAGTTTATATTGAGATGATGTTATTGGTTGATAAAAAGAAAATAGTTTTTGGCTTATAGTGTATAGATAGGTTTTATACATATTAATATACAGGTGTATTAATATATGGGTAAGTGATGTAGAACTAGCTCCGTAACTAGTGGTTGACTAGTTGCGAGTAAGCGATGTAGAACCAGCTTCGTAACCACTGGTATATAGCAGTTAACCTAGTACGGGTAAGAGATGTAGAACCAACTCTATAACTAGTGGTTGACCAGTTACGGGTAAGCGATGCAGAACCAACTTTATAACTACTAATGTATGATGATTATCTTAGTGCAAGTAAGCGGTGTAGAACCAACTCCGTCATTAGTGATTAACCAGTCACAAGTAAGTGATGCAGAACCAGCTTCATGACTTTATACCTGAGGGTACCATTTGGCAAAGAAATTAGTGATAGGCTATGTCGTGTAAGAAATTCATGACATTTTTAATGCCACCACCATTTATTTGAAAAGCGATTTGAGAAACTTGATTTTGAGAAGCATATATGTTTTATATTAAATATTGAATTATGAAAATTGAGATGAATTTGTTTTAGGGAGGTTTAAATAGTTAAATATGATTTGAATAGAAATTTTAGCACTCACTGAGCTCATTTAGCTCATTTTCTCTTTTCTGTTTTTAAATGAAATCTCTCAAGCGCACAATCAGGGTTTTCAGTAATAGGGACTCCACCTCACAACTAGTCAACTTCGTCAAGTGTTGATGTGTAGGTATCTTTGCCTTGTAAATATTTTTTAGAACATTTGCATCTTTATAAATATGTTTTAGACTTTATTTTGTGTAAAGAATGCATGTATATGATTGATTTAAAGTTAAACACATGAATATGTCTGGGTTTATTTTTAATATTATTGAAGTGATTGTTGTGATTGCTTGTGAATGGACTTAAAGTCCAAAATTTGTAGTGGGGAATTTGAGATGATTATAGAAGTGTTTTGCATTATTATAAGGCTCTTGAAAATTTTAGGTAGGTCAAAATACAGTTGTTTTGCTGTCGAAATTTTTAATAAAAATGAGTTAAAAAAATCTCCACTGCTTATATTTTTTTAATGTTAAGTTAAGGCTTTTTGGTAAAAAGGGCAATAAACTTAGCTCTATGAAAACTTTCCAACTGGATCAGATATCAACTGGAGGGCCATTATGGGGTGTCAGGCAAGCCACCTAGTCATTTAGGATAGGGCCTGTTATGTATGGTCCTTAGGGGTGGAGCTTTTGATTTTGTCTATAGTGGCTAGTCTACTTCTGAGTGCTTACTAGGTGATGTATGCAAATTTGGCGTTATTTCTAAGAAACCATATTAGCTTATGTGAGTTTACTTCTGGTTTAGGTTGTATAAACAATTCCTTTAGAGAGTTGTTGGTGAATTTTCCAAAGAAGTGTGCAGTCCAAATGGTTTTATCTTCTCCATTAGAATTAGGCCTATATTTAGGTATTGCCTCAGTTATCTTGTCAAACCCTCTCTAATTAAATTTCCATTGCTGATTCTCAACAAGTTCTTCCACTTTAGCTCTAGGTCTCATCATATGCCTTAGATGGAACAATTCAGGATGCAAGTATAATGGCCCCTTAGTAGTCCAATTACCGTACTAGACAGATGTATTCTTCCCATTACGTATGATGCTTTTGATGAGGTGTGTTACTTCAACTCTCATTTTGAATAAGTTATGCCAAGTATAAGAGTCATTGGTACCCTATTTTACTTCCTAAATTTTTTTCCCTCGCCAGTGTTCAGTATGAGTCAACTGCACTGATTGGTGTGTCGTAACACTCGTCAAAATAAAATAACTAGATTACTACTATAGCAGTGTTGAGTGTAGGTCGATCCCACAGGGATTGTTCGGTTAGCTTATAAAATGAAATTAAACGGTGTTCAGAAAAAAAAGGGGGTTTGGATTTTGGAATAAGAAAATAAAAGGAATCTAACTAATAAAAACAAATTAAAGAAAATATACAAAAAATGGTAAAATTGAGGAATTCGGTAGGGATCCAGTTCTTTAGTTCAATCTCGGCCTACACCCTAATTAAGCATATTTTATTGATTTGTTGTGCTTAAGTCTCTCTTAGAAACTATTAATTGTGGGTTAATAATTAACCCGAGTTTTCTCTTAGGTTTTGTTTAATCAAGATACGATCGTTGATTAAACCTAACCACCAAATAACCTAGGATACAATCTCTAGATTTAATTAGGCAGTAGCATTAAGAATTAGAAAAACCGATTAATCAAGGCAACAACCATATACGATACGTCATTTAACCTATGTTATGCGATCCCTAATGATTACGATTCATTAGTCTCTACACACGAATATCAATATAACAATTACGGATTATATCGAAATTCTAGCAATGGGTATGCAATCAAACGATTCAATAAACATATTAAAATCATCCTTTCACAATCCCAATGGGTTCATACACAAATAACCAAACAATAACGAAAATCCGATTATCCATACACAAAACCCAAATCAATTAACATAGGATAACACAATCAATTTCTAATGAGAGAAAGAAACAACAAAAATAATAAAAAATACTTAACCCAGGTCGTCAGCGTCGATGTCACCTCTGAACCGACATCAGGACGTTTAGCCCTCCATAAGTCTCTCCCAAAAAAAGGCTTCAGCCCCTATACTTATAACCCTACCGAAAACCTTATAATTCTCCTTCATGCCTAAGCTTCTTATTCCTATATACTGTTCATCGAAGTGACAAATAAACATTAAGGTTTTGCCATCTATTTACGCTACTCACCTCTACTCTCCTCCTTTTATTTCTGCCGCCACCGTCCCTTATACTGTGGCTGATGGGACGAATTAAGTCTTAACTCCTCTTACACTATTCACGTTTCTTGTTTCTGCTAGCCTCTACTTTCCAACTGTATAATACGCTAGCGTTAAATGCTAGCTGCAATGCTAGCTTTCATGATGCTAGCTTTTATGTGCATGAAAGCTAGCATTTTGCTATTTTCTTGTTGTCGTTTTGGACTAGTTCACCAGCTGCTTGTATGTCGTTTTAAGCTTGTGCTAATGCCTTCACGTTGCTATTTTGTTCAACATTTATCCACCTATTACATGCTTTAATCTTGTATTTGTATTCCAGCATTAAATCTAAATTTAAAATCAATAGGAACACAAAATGAGCAATTAAACTCAAAAAAATAAGAATTAATTCAAATGAAATAACATATACCAAAATCAATTCATATCAAATACCCCCACACTTAGTTTTTGGCCGTCCTTGGGCAAAGTATTAAAATTAAGCTCAAAGACCCGAAACATTACTCAATTACCATATTTTCCAAGACTATATAATCATAACTAAAGATGAATGACTTTCAAAAATCATAGCAAGAATTTAACATTCAATGCTTCTACTCATGATCAATCAACAAACATCATCTTCGGAAATCGAGCAATCTAATGGTAAACTCAAAAAATGTGTTTAACTAAAATATATCTACTGGAAACTCAACACCATTCATGATCATGACAATCCATAACTTTGTATATCATTTCATTTCTCCACCACTATAATTCATATGTAAAATCATGAATCAAAGGACTTATTAGGGTTGTAATGTAGGCAAAGGTAAGGTGAGATGTATTTAGGTCAAGTAGCATGAAAGCCATCAAAGATAGTGAAACAAAAGTAACAATCAATCAAAAACTAGGTACCGTCAGCTATAACGAATGCAACATTTATATTTCACAACCCCATTCAACTCTCACACACCAACCATATGAAGCATATACCAATCCGAAGGAAGCACTCATATAATTTATGCCAACAATACATTGAAACCACAAGAGTGAACCTTTTAAACCAACATCTACCTTATATCCAATATACTCAAATAATGCATCACAACTTTAGGAGAATGCATTAATCATAAACAACTTTTCAACATATATGCACATGCTCCTAGATATATTTATTTAAACTTTTTTTTCATTCTATTTCTTTTTCTTTCTTTCATTTTCATTTTCTTTTCTTTTCTTTTTTTTAGATTAAAAGAAACTACACTAACATGGGAATTTCAATAATAAGACATAAAATAACATCCCAACCATTATAGCTAATCCACACATATGTACACCCCCACATGTACACTTTTGTACATCCACAAACTCACTAATCACAAATGATCCATTAGCTTTATGGCTTGGGTAGGACATTTGGTTAAGTTTAAAGCATGTAATGTGGTTGATACAAAAAGAAAGATATAAAGCTAAAAGGGGTTTATCAAGGGAAAAATCATGTCAATAGGATAGGTTATTTAGCTAATGTAGTTTATGAAAAGCAAAGAATGCCTAATCATATTCATATTAATGCATGTGATAAAAATATAGTCTCGAATAAAAATTCAACACAAAATTGGGACATACATGTTAAGAAGGTCACACATTATCAAAAGACAATGAGACTGATATGGATGTTTCAGTCTAATAAGGCTCAAAATCTCATCGGTTTTGTCTACCATTAGTCACTACTCTTCTAAAGATAATGCATATCAACCAATCACAAGAGCAAAAGTACATGCAAAAGTTGCTATGAAATTCTCTAATCAATTCATTATCTACTTATGACTATATAATCCCAGAAGAAACAGAAAACGATAAAATGTTTGTTTTGTTTGTTTTATTCTTTCTCTCATTTTGATTGAAAACCTAAGAACAAACAAAATAAACTAATAAAGAACACACATGCATAAAAAAATTTGAAAATGTAAAGAAAAGAAATTTACTTCCTTCGGATTGCCTCCTAAGAAGTGCGTTTGTTTAGGGTTGTTGGCTCGACTCCTCGGTACATGCATATCATCCATTATCGAATGGATGCTTGAGCCTAACAGGAAGCATACTCAAACTCCATGAGGAGCCTAAAGCACCTTCCCTCGAAGTAAGCTCCTTATCAGCACGATGCCTTGACGCCTCTGAGGAGTGGAACTTCATCGTTTCGTCATCATACTCTAATGTCCACTCGTCTTTTCGAGCATCGCCCTTCTCACATTAGGATGGTCTTCGTAAGAGTATTGCCAAAGGGTGTGGAGACTCAACATCTTGCTTGCCACCTTCGGTCTTCAGCTCGTTTGCCTATAGATCTCCTAAAAACTGCACTTCTTGCAGCTCTTCCTCTTTCTTTAGATTCTTCATGTCTACTAAGTCGTCGCTCTTTTGGAATAATTCGAATGACTCTTCACTTTTTTCTTTTTCGTTTAATTCTTCCAACCTGCTAGGTAAAGGTGAAGAGTCAGTCTTAAGAATAAAATGGAACTCAGTACTTACCTCTGAGCTAAAAGATGTATCTTTTTCTGCTTCGAGCTCCTCTTTAACTTTTTCTACACAAGCAATTTGTTGAGGGTTGACCTCAAAATTATCGAGCTCCTCATCCCTTTGTAAAGTTTCTGCACAAACGTCTATTAGGTACACTTTGGGTTGATACGACTGCTCCTCTTCGCTTTGTAGTTCTAGATGATTGATATCTCCCCATCACGGTAATGCATCTTGCTGGAATTGCAGAGCATCCTCTCGAATTTGCTGTACAACTTGTTGAAATAGATGTTGCATATTCTGTTGGAACTATTGCATATCTTGTTGAATTTGAAGATTGTTAGCAGCCATAAAATTAAGCATTTCTTCTAGAGATGTGCCTGAGTCTTGCTAGCTCTGTGAATGTTAGGCACTAGACTATGTAGTTTTTGGAAATTACCCTCCATCTTGTTGGAATTATAGAGTATTTTGCTGTAATTGCAAAGTATTAACGTTCACAATATTACTCAACTCTTCTAGAGATGGACCAGAGTCATGATAGGAAGCTTCTGGTCTGTATGAGAATTACTGTGCATCTCGCAAACTATTATGGAAGTAATTCTGATGATTATCCAATCTATAGCAAAGGCTAGGTCGATCAAGCCAAACATTGTTATAAGATTGAAAATATGAGTTATAAAAGAAATTACTTCTAGCCACATCGATTTTTTAAATCAAAAACACAAAACAGAAAAAAGAAAGGATCACGAAATGACTGAAAAGGAAACAATTACGAACAAATATATACAAAACACCAATTAAATCACAAACAAAAACTAAAATACCACACTCACCGGTAACGGCACCAAAATTGACCGATGTGTCGTAACGCTAATCAAAATAAAATAACTAGACTACTATTGTAACAGTAGTGAGTCTAGGTCGATCCCATAGGGAGTGATCGGTTAGCTTATGAAATGAAATTAATCGGTGCTTAGGAAAAATGGGGGGTTTGGATTTTGGAATAAGAAAATAAAATGAATCTAACTAATAAAAACAAATTAAAGAAAATATACAAAAAATGGTAAAATTGGAGAATTTAGTAAGGATCCGGTTCTTTGGTTTGATCTCGGCCTACACCCTAATTAAGCGTATTTTATTGATTTGTTGTTCTCAAACGTCTCTTAGAAACTATTAATCGTGGGTTAATAATTAACCCGAGTTTTCCCTTAGGTTTTGTTTAATCAAGATACAATCGTTGATTAAACCTAACCACTAAATAAACTAGGATACAATCTCTAGATTTAATTAGGTAGTAGCATTAAGAATTAGGAAAACCGATTAATTAAGGCAACAACTACATATGATGCGTCATTTAACCTAGGTCATGTCATCCCTAGTGATTACGAATCATTAATCTCTACACATGAATTTCAACATAGCAAGTACAAATTATATCAAAATTTTAGCAATGGGTATGCAATTAAATGATTCAATGAACACATTAAAATCATCCTTTCATAATCCCAATGGTTTCATACACAAATAACCGAACAATAACGAAAATTCGATTATCCATACACAAAACCCAAGTCAATTAACATATGGTAACACAATCAATTTCTAATAAGAGAAAGAAACAACAAAAACAATTAAAAAATACTTAACCCAGGTCATCGGCGTCAATGTCACCTCTGAATCAACTTCGAGAGGTTTAACCCTCTATAAGTCTCTCCCGTAAAATGCTTCAGCCCCTATACTTATAACCCTACCGAAAACCTATAATTCTCCTTCACTACCTAAGCTTTTTATTCCTATATACTATTTATTGAAGTGACAAATAAAAATTAAGATTTTGCCATCTATTCAAGCCACTCACCTATGCTCTCCTCCTTTTATTTTTGCTGCCACCCTCCTTGTACTGTAGCTAATGGGATGAATTAAGTCTTAATTACCCTTACACTATTCACGTTTCTTGTTTCTTCCCGCCTCTGCTTTGCAACCACGTAATACGCTAGCGTTAAATGCTAGCTGCAACGCTAGCGTTTATACGCATGAAAGCTAACATTTTGCTCTTTTTCTTGTTGTCGTTTTGGGCTAGTTCACCAGCTGCTTACATGTTATTTTAAGCTTGTGCTAATGCCCTCATGCTACTATTTTGTTCAATATTTATCCACCTATTGCATGTTTTAATCTTGTATTTGTATTCCATCATTAAATATACATGTAAAACTAATAAGAACACAAAATGAGCAATTGAACTCAAAAAAATAGGAATGAATTCAAACGAAATAACATATAAAAATAAAGCAAAATCCATTCATATCATGCACATATAGATTCTCCTTATTTACTATCAACTTCCATATTCTTTTTGCAATCAAAGCTTTACTTGAGAGGAGAGTCTATTTGATTCCCATATCACCTTACTCCTTTGGGTAACATAGGTATTTTCAAGATACTTTGGCACCATAATTTTTGTATGGATCATAGGAAATTCCTATACAGTTTCTCAATGTCTTTAGCTAGCTTCTTTACTAGAATTAGATGAGAAATCCAGTAGTTGAAAAGGTTAGAGATAACAGTCTTGATGAGTTGAGCTCTGCCTGTATAACTTAAATCCTTATTACACTAGTTTCTAAGCTTCTTCTCCATTTATTCTAAAAGTGGATTGCAATCCTTGTTGAAGGTCTTGCAGTAGTGATTGGTATTCTAAGAGAACTGAAGGCAGGGCTGGAAGTTTTCTTCTAAGCAATATTCTCCATCTCTTGCTTCAATGGTTCTGCATCCTTGGAGACTATCAAAAAGCTTTTCCCAAAGATGATTTCTATCTTTTAAAGGCTAGAGAATTGTTTTATAAACCTGATTATCAAGCTAACAGAGACTAGATCTACCTTCAAAAGAGCAGCAAGTCATTAGCAAATGTTAGATTGAAGTGTTTAAGGTTCCATCATTTCTTGTGATACTTAAACCCTGAGTTAAAGCTGACATTTTGCTTGATTAATTATATAAGTACTTTTATGCAAATTGTAAACAGGTAAGGGGATAGTGGGTCTACTTACTTAAGTCCCTTTTCCACTTTGAAAGGAAATATAGCTTCTCCATTAATAAGAATGTCGTAAATGGGAGTAGTTATGCACTCTTTGATCCACTGTAAGAAATTTCTAAGGAGACCATAGCTTCTATAGCTAGCATAAGGAAGTTACAATATAATGAATCAAAAACTTTCTTGAAGTCAACTTTTATTATACACATTTTTTCAGTTCCCTTTCTTAATAACCTTTGAATAAATCATGTTCAGTTAGTATGTTGTCTCCCACCCTCCTTCCTTGAATGAAAGCCTTTTATGTTTTTAACGCTAGGGAACTCACTAAAGGCTTCAATCTTAATACCATCATTTTTGGAAATGAGCTTATAGATGTAATTGCAACATGAAATTGGCCTGAACTCCCCCATTTCGCTAGGATTGCTTGTTTTTGGAGCTAGACAGATTAAGGTTTGGTTGATAACTTTCAGAATTTTTCTTGTCCTAAAGAATTCTTGAATCGTTGTAGAGGTTTGGTTCTTAATCCATGTTCAAGTATTATTGAAAAAGTTCCCATTCATTCCATCAGGGCCAAGTGCTTGCTTCCTCTATATCCCTTAGGGTGAATTCTTTTGTAAAGGCTATAGCTTCCTCTGGTGTGATTCTATTATTTAAGAATGATTGAATTGGTAAGTTGGGAAGGGTTGTAGCTCTTTTAGCATCAATTAGGTTGATGAATAATTATTTGGCTATGTATTTTACTTCAACTTGACCCCCATATTAGGATCCATTAATCATCCTCTCCATAATTAATTCTATGCACATTCCTTCTTGTTAAGATAGTTTTAAAATAAAATCTAGTACATCTATCCCTTTCTTGAAGCCATTAAATTCTAGATTTCTACTTTAGGATTGAATGTTGAGCTGATAGTGCTATGAGGTAGTCCATTTAGGCTTTCGTTTTGAGTTTGCTTTAGCTTCTCATTATGTGGATCTAAGTATGCTACTCTTTCAACCTTTAGCAAATTATTCTTAGATGTCTTGGCTTCCATGTTGTGACTATAACAGATTTTGGAATACCAGCCCTTTAAGGTTTTCCTAATGATATATAGCTTTTTGTAGCATTTATACTACTCATACCCCTCTACTCTTGCTAAAGTCCCTTGCACCACTGCCTTTTAATAGCCTTCACATTTGGAAAGGTAGTTAAAGAATCTAAAGGGGGAGATTCTTCTTAAGTTGTTGGAGAGGTTCTGGATCACTGTTGTGAAATGATCAAAGACTATAGAGGCTCCAAAGTTTGCTTTAGAGCATTGAAATTGATTTAGCCACTTATGGTTTACGAAAGCTCTATCTAGCTTGCTTCTCAATAGCCATTTCCCTTCTTGATTGTTGGTCCAAGTTAAGAAGTGTCCTAGTCCTCTAAGGTCTGTAACTTGCAACCTTTAAATGCATGACTGAAAATCTTTACAAGGACCTATACTTCCCACACTCCTTTGGGTTTCAAAAATATAAAGTGTACAGTTGATGTCACCTATTGGCAACTATGGTATATTTATGTTTTTATTTGTTGCTATTTGCTTTAGTTCCTACCATAGGTTAGCTATTTAAAAGCTAGTGTTGAAAACATGAATGAAGTTAATACGTACTTCCTAGTTTGACTCGTTCAGTGATACCTTTAGGTGGATTGCTTATGAGCCACTTCTATATGAATGAGTTTCAATGAGGCTGGGATTGGAGGCTACAATTATTATGTCATTAAAGTGCTCCTTATAATTAGTAGGCACTTCTCATCATTTCTTAATGAACTTTAGAGTACTCATCTTATTCTTCTTGATTTTAGTTTCCTTAAGGCCATATATGCTTGGATTTATTGAATTAAGATAATCCTTAACTTCAAGTTTCTTACTAGGGTTATTAAGCCCCCTTACATTCCATGCTACTATTGTCATTTGTTTGAGATAGGAGGCTGACTCCATTTTTTCCTTCCAGATCTCTTAATAATAGGTGTGAATTATGAAGTAGTTTTCATTGATTCCTGAGTCTATTCTTATATGATTTTTCCTTTCTTATTGCTTTTGCTAGTTTCTCCCTAAGTTTTATCTTATTTATGATAGCTCATATCAAAACCATTAGGGATCGTTGTAGGAATTGTGTCTCTACCTGTGATTCTTCCTTTTTGTCTTACTCCTACAGCTTATTTCCATTTCTTGTTTGTTCTTATACCTCTATATTGTTGATTGTCTTCAATATCTTTGGCTAATTTCTGTATTGGTCTCCATTCAATTTTAGTTTTTGCTTTAGGCTTCTATTGGTAAGAGACTTCCAATGTAGTCTCTAAGGTTGTCAATTTTGGCCCGACCTGGCCTGATTTTGACTCGGGTTAACTGGGCCATAGGGTCAAAATAGTTTGGCCCGACTAGGCCATAAGTTGAGGTTGGACCTAGCACAGATTGGCCTAGCCAGGCTCATGACCAGACCAGAATGACAAAAATGACGTCATTTTGTAAATTTTTTAAAAAAAGTAAGAATAGGCCTGGGCCCGACCCAGCCCATTAACATGCCTAGTAGTCTCAGTTACGCTCCCCCATTCATATAATCTCTACAACTTCAATTCCTCAGGGAGATCTTTTTCCATTTCCACTTCCACACCTATGCCCACTTCCACACATACCCTTACGTATCCAATCCTTCCTACTTCAACTGTGTTTTTGTCTAGGCAGAAAGGTTTGCCTATAAAACTTGCCAAATAGCTAAGCCCCATAGTGCTCCAGTACTTGAGTGGGATGTTGAGGAAGTTTGCCCATACTGGAATTTGTTTAATCTTGTTTATGTTAAGATCCATTCTAGGTGTCCAAGCTTGCAAGATTAATGGTCTCTCTTGGCAATGCCAAGGTCCTAGTTCCAGGACTATGCTAGCATCCTTCTCAAAGGAGAAGGTGAATATGAAGAAGTCTTTAGGATTTATCAAAACCTTTGTAAGGTCATTATTTCCTCATGTTGTCTCTGCCTAATTTTTCACAATGGGGAAAATTGTTCTTCTATCTATAAAGTAGCCTACTAGAAGGATCCTCCATCTACTTACTTTATGCTTCAACATTTCCATAGGGGGATAAATAGTGTTTGAACTTGTTCTAGGAGAGAAGTAGGTTAGTTTGGAGCTGGTAGAGTCATCTCCAACTACACTTAACCATGTTCACGCTTGAGAGAGAGAGTAGCAGGTTGATTCTTGACTATCTAAGAACTGGGATGTTAATCAAAGGAAGGAGTGGGGTTATTTGTCTTTCTCCAGATGTAGCAGTCTCAACATTTAAAGGGAAGGGTAGTGTTTCCATTTAAGGGGATTAAAAGTTTTGAGTTTTTAAAAAGTAGTTACTAGAAATGGTAAATGAAGCAAAGCTAAGGCGGGAAAAGTGAAAATAAAGAGGTAACGACTTTTTTTACCTTGGAATAACCAGAATAGTTCAATATGGGATAGGATAATGAAGTAGGTGAAAGAGAAGTGAGGCAAGATGAGCAAGTAGTAGAGTGAGGATCCAGTGATTAGGTAGAGGAGTTCTGAAAAGATGAAAAAGGTTTAGAGACAGAAGAACGAGAAGAGGAAGGATACTTACTAGGGTGGTAGTTTTGTGCAAGAAACCAGCCAAGGGTTTCTAGAAAGAAGGAGCACCATCTTTATTACCAATCATTAAGAGCTTCATATTTTATTTTCTTATAATCTGTATTTTATAAATAATTAATTCTTAAATTAATATTTTCCTATTAAATTATAAAATTTTAATAATAAGAAATAAATATTTTATTAGCATTAGTAACTACTTAGAATTGATAGTGAAACTAGAAAATTGATGAGATGGAAAATAACATATTTAGTACTGGGCATTGAATACAACAATGCGGTATGATAAAAGGATTTAACAATAATATTGAGTTCATAAGCCCAATATGGTAAAAAAAAATTAATTTGCTCTATTTCTAAGTATAGTAAATTAATATAATATAAAAATTTATTAAAGTTGACACATAATTCAACATCAACAAAACATAAAATAATTAACTAGGCTTGACATTAAGTTCAATGGATAAGTCAATAAGAAAAAATAAGTAACAACTATTTAATAAAAATGAAAATCAATCAATTAATTATTATTTATTTTATAAAATATAAATTTTGAATAAATAATAAGCAATATTATTAAATAAGAAATATAATTTAATTAAAGTCCTATTTTTATTATCATATATGCCCAATAAACATATTATTAATTATTTTTAGAATTAGATAAATTAATATTTATAAATTATTACTAAAAAACTAAATTAAACCTTAAATATTATTATAATTTTTAAGTATAAGTAACAATATGATGAATATTATAAAATAATAGCAACAATTTTATTGAACAATAGTAATAATAAATTAATTCATAATTAAAATATGTCAAAATAATAATATTATTGATATTATTATATAATGAATAAAATTCAATTAACAGAATTAAAATATTATCATTTGAAAATAATATATTATTAGCATACTTATTACATATTATTTTAATCTTAAACAAAAGTAATACTATGTTAATTAAGTAACTAGAGTTTTTACAATTATACTAATTAATTATAAAAATCCATCAAAATAATTCTCACTTATTTCTAAAAATATATTACAACTAAAATTAAAATTTGTTCATTTTAATATTTAGTATTTCATAAAAATTTAATAAAACTTAATTTATTATCATACAAAGCTAATAGAAGTATTATTAAATTGCTAATAAAATATGATAAATTTATATTGATTAATTAAAGTAAATATAAATATTACTGTACAATTTAGTATAATTTGTAAATTTAATAAATCAAAAAGTCAATTAATTAAATACATAACACCGTTGTAGTTTGTATAATACTCTAATAACTCATCTATTAAACATGGCCTATCCTCGTGAACAAAAATTGTTATGCGTGTATTCCGTTTATTTGTTTTTACAAAAAGACTTATTCCTGTTTGGTTCAGTTTTTGGAGGGTAAAAAAGTACTTTTTCACATCGCAAAAGCTATTTTAAAAAAAAATGAGTGTTTGACCGTAAAATTCAAAATACTTTTTTAATAAAAATGACTTTTTTAGAAGCTAAAATACAGCTTTTTAAGAAGTTTAAATTTGGAACTTTTCAAAAAAGTTCTACTAACAAAAACTCTACTGATATAAGCCCATCTAAAAAGAAGCGCAAGAGGCTTTAAAACCAATTTTTTAGGGATCAAGCAAATCCCAGAAAGATTTTCGAATATTATACGTATGTATTTGTGTGTTTGTCTTTACATTAAAAACTTAAGAGTACACCTGTATGAAATATGAATACATATTAAATAGATATCCATCTTTTCTTATCTTTTTAATAGAATTATATTTGAATTTCCTCGAAGAACTTATTTATCACTAACTCATATTCTAAATCGAAGTTTAATTTGATGCATTAGTCCTTTTGACTTTAATGTTCTACAGTTTGAAGTAGCAAGAAATGAATCAAATATGGTTGGTGTGAATGAGTCAATACTCTCATCCCTTAACCAAAGATCTCAAGTTTGAGCCCTGGGAATAAAGAAACTTGTTTAGCCAGTACTTTAACTCTTACGGGCTGATCTGGTGCTAGCGGGAATTAGTCTAGGTGTGGATGACTTAAAAACGCCTTCCTATAGTTGAGGCCAGGCCTAAAACATCTCGTGAGCTAATAAAAAAAGTAGCAAAAAATGCATTTCTCGAAATCAACGTGGAAAATTACGATGTATTATTTAATTTTGTTTAGTATAAACCATTTGTTCTTGAAGATGTATGATATTTATAAGAAAACAATATAAACTTAACGTGCTCTGTGGTGGGATATACTTTCGAACATTCGTCCTTGTATTAGGTTTTAAGGGGAATAGTGGATAATAAATTTATAACTAATTAATGGGTTTTTCCCCCTTAATTTAGTGTCCATTCTTTAAATTTTTAATTTAATTTTAAAATTTTCAAAATTTATATTAGTCTTCGTAAAAATTTTTTATTTAACTTTAAAACTTTCAAATTTCATATTATTCTTATTATTCTTTGACTCTGGAGCCGCAGTAGTCTTGTATATGTTAGATTTTTCTTGTATTAACTATTTTTTTTATTATTACAGCACATCGAGTATTGTATGTTGTTAGAACTATTTGATTATTTTCAACATAAGTTTGATCATTTTAAAATCTTATTTTTACTATAAATATTGAGATTTGATGGCATTTTAAGTTTGCTAAGAGTTCAGTAAACTTTAAATATACTATTCCTGTAGTGTCGGTCATGATTTAAGGTTGGGTCGTGACATTTACAAAGTACACTTTTATCAGGAACAAGTAGAAGTGTGTTAATTTTACCCTTAATTGCCAGCTAGGGAATGAAAGAGGTTTAAGGAAGGGCCTACTTGATCTAAGCTAGACCAAACCCTTTCGCCTTGATGCCTTAGTCCTCGTTAAAGCTATGTAGGAGAAAATTGAATATAAGGCCAAAGAGGTTCTATCCCATTGTGTTATATCATCTTTGTTATGCTCAATCATGAAGTTTAACATATAGATGGTAAGTGTAGATCTTAGTTATTGGGTAAAGGCAGAATCTTTAGCAGCCATCACCTTAGCAACTGAAGCACTGAAAGGAATTGAAGACCTCAGAGGGATGAGCTCCAGAACCTTGTCCAAAAGGCCATGAGGCCTCTAATTATCAATTCAAAAAGATATGTTTGATCTATTGCCTATTATATGCGAGAATTCCTTGCTTCAATTTTTTTGAAGTTAATTGATTTATCTTCAAATACGCAGATTACTACCTTGAAAAGTCTAAATACAATGTTGATTCAACCAGTTAATAAAGCTACACATGGCTATTCTACAAATGTGTCTCTCGTCTGCCCAACCCCAACTCTTGTGTCCCTAAATTCATCTGAATCTCATCCTTGCTTACACTTTCTCTTAACTTGAAGATGTGCTTCATGGTCCATGAAGAATTGTGATTAGGTTGAATTCTACAAAAGTTCCCATATTTTATATAGTAAACATAAACCTAGTTCCCTTATAAAGCCTACTTGTCCATGATTAATATCCAAATCTTGGTTGGTTGGTTGGTTGAGTTGCAGGTTAGTAAAAAGTCTATTTAGTTGAGTTTCTAGTTTATAATTTTTATTTGGTTTCTTCTAATTTTTATAACTTACAAAAGCTATTAAAACTTATTTTTGTTTTCTACTTTTTCATATTTTGATATATCGTTAACTAATTATATATTATTTGATTATTTTGTATTAATTACCTGTTAATAAGTACAAAAAGATATTTAACTATTCAATTAATTTCAATTATTATAATAAAATTTTAACTTTAATTTTTAAAATTGTACAATTATTTAACAAATATGATTGATATTGTAAAATATATGTTTCTTATATATTTTTAATAATTAAAATATATAAGAAACAAATATCAATTTATAAAAATGTTAACAATTTAAATAATTTTTAATATAATGTAACAATTTTTATTAATATTCATTAATAAGTATTTTATAAAAGATTAAAAATATTTGTTTACTTACTTAAGGTCTAGCTACACCAATATTAATAGTCAAATAGTAATTTTGGAAAAATAAAATCGAAAACAAAAAACAAACTGTCACAAAAAAAAGGTGAAAGCTGTCTAACCCTTATCCTTGATAGAACATAGACAAATCTCATATTGCAATACTATCTATAAAATCATTACAAAGCTCCTGGCCTCAAGACTTAAGGTGGTACTAAAACCTCTTATTAATCAACTAGCAGAGTATCAGTGCGCGATGCGCAGTAATAATGCCCAGTTAATTTAGTCAGTTATAATGTAAGGAAAGAATAGTTATGGAAATAAAAATAATAAAAGATTATAAAGGTAAATAAAAATTAATTAATTGGAGGAAAAATATATGATATATTAATTATAATGTAATACAAAATATTAATAATACAAAATATTAATTAATGTAGTAATTAAAAAAATATTTAAGGAAAGAATAGTTTATGAAAAATAAGAAAGTTAAATATCTTAGGGAAATTTTATAAGGAACATTTAAATATATTATATTGAAAATATAAAAGGTAGAATGTCAAAATGTCAAATATTTTGTTATTGATAATTTATTAGATAGTTAAAAACATTGACGGTTTATTATGAACTGAAAAATCTTAATTAA
>JAOTAY010000001.1:7790625-7801491 GCA_025629805.1 Erythroxylum baracoense
GTGACGACTCCTTGTGCGCAGAAGTGTACAGGCTACGTAGGAACCTGAGGGGTCTTGGAGTTCCAGATTTACATCCTTTAGGATTCTTAGGGTGGGGTCTTAGAGGCTTAGGATTAGTCCGACTAAACTGAGATACCTAATGTAATAAAAAAAAAAAACACATAACCATGTCGAGACAATTTACTGCAACTCTCGATTTATAGGGTAATAGGAATATAGACACACCTAACATCTAGAGTCGGAGTTCGTGTATATAATACTGGTCAAAAATAGAGCCAGAGAGAGGAGAGAGGAGACAGTAGAGATTCTGTAAAGAGTTTGTACACTTCGCTTCTACTCTAACTAACCAGGTGGAAGACGAAAGCCAGCTCTTTTCAAGCTTTCTGTTTCACTTCCAACAATTCAATCACATAATCTTACCACCGAGAGTTTTATTCTTTCGTTTTTTTTTTACACTTTTCCACATTCATTTCCTCAACTTGGATTCCTTTGTTTTGTCGTTTGACTGATCGGATAGAAAAGAAAATAGATACCCAACAGAAAATTTCTTGGACTCTTTGACTTAGTGAAAGCTCGTCCTTTCCGAATATGAGCTTCTGATTTGATTTTTTTTAATATTAAAAAATATTGTATTAACCGTAGCAAAAGCTACAAAAATTACATTACAATGATGCGCTTAATCCATCCAAAATGAGCAAAAAATAATCAATACTACTAATTTACAATAGGCACAATGAATTATAACATCCAAGTAACTTTCATGTTAGGAGTAAGCGTATCTTGCTTGGAATTTACGATACAGTTAATAATCATTTCTGCTATCTGATATTTATCAGTTTCACGACCTTTGCACCACCTCCCGTTTCTTTCCGTCTATACTAAGTAGATGGTAATAGTAAAGATTGTTTTAATAAGCATCCTATTTGGCTAACCCTACTTGGTGTAATCCATGGTCATCTGCAAAGTATTTCCCCTCTTAAAAGTATAGTTATGGACTGGTAAATAATGCATCATCTTTCTCCAAAATGGCTCTAGTAAAATTACGGTAAAAAAAAGTGATTCTTACTCTCTTTAGTTTGTTTGCAAAGAGCACACACTAGATCATATTGCCCAAACCATCTATCCATAGTTCTCAACCTATTCCTGATTACCAACCAAGAAAAGATTGAAACTTTTGAGTTTGAAGTTTTCTTCCGTATAGTATCATATTGAGGAACTATTTCAGCATTAGGAGCTATGATCCTATGGCAGGAACAATTAGAAAATGTACCTTTTCAAGTTAGGCACCCAAACAACACTACCATGTCTATATGTCTCAGGTATCTATGGTAGATAGCCTGCAAGAAAGGAGAAACCTCTGAAGTTGCCAAACCAATTCCTATTATGAAGAAGGGAAGATACTTTAGTATTTGTAGCAATAGTTCTCCTAAGTTGTACTAGGTTTGCTTTTTGAAAAAGTGCGCTATTATTGGTCTAGTTATCAAACTAAAACCAAATGTTAGTGCCATCTCCTAATTGATGCTTGATGTGAGAATGCATTAAGTCTCTTAAGCTGAGTAGATAATTGAAAATCCATGAAAATTCATGTGAAGTACCAATTTGCCAAAAATTCTTCTCATTAAGATGATATACATTCACCCATTTGACCCATAGTGCCTTCTTATCAGTAAATAATCTCCATATCCTCTTGTATAAGAGAACTTTTTGCATTTGTGAAATGGGAATAATTCCCAACCCTCCTTATTTCTTAGGTCTTGTGATATCACTCCATTTAACGTTTGCCTTTTTGCAATCATCTACCTTCCCAGACCATAGAAAAGCTTTCAATATCTTGTCAATTTCCTTAGTTACTCTCTTTGGTAGATCCATATGTGCAACCCAGTGAATATGCATACTATTTAAGACTGAATTGATAAGTGTTAATCTGGCAGCAATCTTCAAGAATATATTTTGCTATGCATAAATCCTGCTCTTGATCTTCTCAATCAGAGGAACAAAGTCTAAAAAGTTGGGTTTGGAAGCTTTTATTGGAACTCCCAAATGTTTGAATGGAGGGGAATACAATGGAAAACCAAGATGATTAATAATTTCCTCTTGGTGTCTACCATCTGAGGATATGTATAAGCTTCTTTTTTCCATATTCACCATAAGCCTAGACCAATTTGTAAATATGTGCAATATGTGTAGCAACATGCTTATAGAATGATCATCCATACTACAGAACAACATGATCTCATTAATATAGATCAAGTGAGATCAGTTTGGAAAGTCCTTCCATAGCTAACGTGAAAAGATAAGGGGATAATGGATCCCCTTGCCTTATCCCTTAGCACTTCTGAAAGAGACAAATGGTACATCAAGACAACAAAAGATGTAGTTTGAATGCATTCCATTATTCAATTTTGAAACTTTATTGGTTAATTTTAGAACTAACATCATTTAAAATTACAAATATCCATATTAAGGTCATGTATTACTCCTTATATTTTCAACAGTCACGTGAAATTGAGAGGCTATAAATAATGAATAAGTTCTTTAATTAAGGAAGAAATTATATTGTTCCAAGCATGTAACTCAATTAAAAATCATGTTCCTAGCATGCAATCTCAATCAACAACGATAGGTACACATCTATTCTGGTTAACTCACTTAATGTAATGTTCTTATAAAAACAGAGGTTGTTATAAAATCGTGTTCCAAACCATGTTCATGATTTTTTTTCTAAAGGACATCATTGAGTATATGACTTGCATTTTTTAAGCACTTAAATATACTCATTTAAGGAATCAAATATACTCTAACTGTTGCATTTGTTTAAGTACTAAAAAAATACTCTATTAACCACTTAAATATATTCTCATGAGCTCTAGTTATGAATAATAGAAGAGACAAACTCATATTTCATGCCATGTACAGCACCTTATGTCACCCAACAAGGATAGAAGATTACATACAACCATGTAACAAATCATATTAATGTATATTTTCATGAAAAATTAGATAAATAGTTTTCAGTTCATCAAAATAACCGATAATAGAAAAAACACAACCTTGGATCGTAATAATAAATGAAATATCAACCTTATGAAACATCTAAAGTAATCTTAATTTCATTAGTAATTATCAATTTAATAAAGTTATGAAAACTTTTCTACCATTCCTAAAGTCCATAAGGAATGTATATTTTACTAAATTTTTCATATATAATACAAATAGTACCATTCTTTTACTTTAATTAGGTAAAATCTAGTATGAATTTCATGTGATTAAACATCTTATTAAGTTAAGTAGCAAAGTCTTAGGTTTGATTTTATAACTAATACCATTGAAAATTACAAACATCCATATCAAGGTCATATATTACTCCTTATTTATTTTTAACATTCATATGCACTCACAGTAATGGAAGTAAGATTGAAAGGCTAGATATTGAATATGTTCTTTAATTAATGAAGAAATTATGTTATTACTAGCATGCAACTTAATTACAAATAGTGTTATTGGTATGGAATCTCAATAAAAAATGATAGGTACACATTCATCTACTCAAATCATTTAATATAATATTCTTATATGACATGGCTTACTATAAACTTGTATACCAAATCATGTTCATGATTTATTTTCTAAGGAACACTATTGTATACATAGCTTACATCTTTTAAGCACTTAAATATACCCCTTTAAGGACTCAAATATACTCCTACTTTTGTATTTGTTTAAGCACCCAAATATACTCCTTTAACTACTCAAATATACACTTATGAGCTTTAGTTAGGTGTAAAGGTAGAGAAAATTGTGTCTCATACCATGTACTCTATCTTATATCATCTAAAGAGAGTAGAAGATTACATACAACCATGCAATAACTTATAACAATGTATATTTTCATAAACCTAGATATATTATTTTTATTTCATCAAATAAACTAATAACAACAAAACAATACCTTGGACTGATAATAATGAATGAAATTTCAACGATATGAAGCATTTAAACTAATAAAAATTAAAATTAGTTAATAATCAATTTAATAAAATTATGAATACTTCTAATCCATTTTTGAAGTCCATAAGAAAGGGAAAATTAAGTAAAATTGTCATAAATAGTAAAAAAGTATTATGTTTTGTCTTTAATTAGGTAAAATCTAGCATGAATTTTATGTAACTGAGTCTTTTATTAAGTCATGTAATAATTTCTTACATTTGATTTTATAACTAACAACATTGAAAATTACAAGCATGTATATCAAGGTTATGTAGTACTCCCTATATTTTCAATAGTTAGGTACACTTAGTGTAATGCAAGTAAGATTGAATGGATAAAATTATTGAAAAAGTTCCTTATTAATGATGAAATTACGTTATTCTATGCATGCAACTCAATTGCAAACCATGTTCACGATAGAGAGTCCCAGTTAACAATGATAGGGATATGGTCATTTGGTCAAGTCATTTAATGTGATGGTCTTATATGAACACTATTTGTAACACACTCATATGTCAAACCATATTCATAATGTATTTTCTAAAGAACAAAATTGTGTACATGAATATATTATCAACCATGTTTATTTAACAAGAACATGAGCTTAGGCTTCTTTCCATAAACATGGGTGGCTATATGTACCTAAGGAAAAATTCAATGAATTTCTCTTCAATCATTTGCCCTCTTTAACTCCAAACTCTTCCTACCAAATTAATTTTTGAAAATGAGTAAGAAATCATTATGATGAAAGTAAGTACATATAAAAATGTTTATAAATTGTGAAAATGACTAATTCTTTTATTTTAATGTTCATTGATGTAGGTTGAGCTATAAACTTCTTATTTTTTAATCATAATTTGTTTAATGTATTTAAATTCAGACTGGATAAGGATAGTTAGTTGGACAAGGAAAGTAAATTGATATTGAACTTTCGAATTCTCTATTTTCATATAATTCAAAATTAACAATTGTATTTATGCTATTTATAAAGATAAGAATATCATATCCTTCTAATGCACAATAACAATATATTCAAACATTAATATCACTAACTTTCCTTCTCCTGTTTTAGCAAAAAGAAATAATAACTCAATAGTATACTATAGTAATATTAAAAAACATAAGTAAATAATAAATCAAATAATTAAAATCAAATTTAAGGTCCTTATTAAATCAAATTTGTATCAATTTTGCCTATCTCTCTCCTAATTGTGCAAAATATGTTAGGTTCCAATCATACATCTCATACATAATATATATCAAATATACGCAGCGGAAATAAAACGGAACCTTAAAAACCAAATCTACTCATGCATATAGATATAGAAAAACAAAAACATAAAATGTAAGATGTTTACATACCTTTCTGACGATCTCCTTCGTTCTTTAATCTTCTCCATATTAGGTTGTCGTAAACCACAACGATCAACGTCGACCATCTCTAATGAAAGTCCACACGAAGATAGAAGGATGAAACCTGACTAGGAGATGGCTAGAATTCTTTCTTTGTGATAGCAAAGACAAAAACTCTTGAGAGAGTTAAAGAGAAAAAGTATGTATGTAAGAAAAAGAACCTATATTTTTCATTTTGTGTCTTACACAAGATGCACAAAAATTAGCTCAATTTTTTGCACCAATTGGCCTTCCATAACCCCCATCACTAATGGAAAGTTACGGGAAGTTAATGGTCATGAATAGCATGCATTAATGGAAGTTATGGGAAGTTAATGACCATGAATAGCATACATTAAAGAAAGCCAACAACACTTGTTTCTAATCCATTCCATGCAATGTTTTTGATCATAATCACATCCTGATACAATCTCGAAACACTCTTATATCTTGAATCAGCATTCAAAACCATTTTACTTGTCCTTTGGATCTCCTATATGTGTGACCCATTAGGTTCCTGGCTATGTTGGCCACTTGAATTAACATTTAATTTTAGTAAATTTAGAGCGATATGTAGCAACACATCATGACCCCTAATTGATTAGAAAGTCAGTGGTTTGACTACAAACCCTTCTATATGCAATGTTGTCATGTAATTTGTCGTTTCACCATCTACACTCCACTTGGCTTAGAGTATGGTCAAAGTGTCAAACTCCCACTAGACTGACTCCGTCACATCTAGTTCAAGTGATATTAGATCTTGTCTTGAGGATCTAAATACTCTATATCATTAGGGACTCTTTTCATGAAACATATTTTCTCTGGTCAGAGATTCCCGAGTAATGACCCCGAGAAGAGGTCGTGGGTATTATCTCCTTCTATCAAGAGTAGTGAATCCTTTATTGGCTACTCAATTACCTTCGAATACCTCAAGCTATACCTAATCACCACCTTATGATTAACCTCTGAAAGGCACCGATGAATGGATTCAAAATGTAAGATTAGTATCTGAGATATCCTTAAGCACCTCGAGTTAAAAGATACTTGCACCATTACTATGATGAGACTATCATTGACACTAGAATAGAATATCCATATGATTGTCTCATAGTAGGACAATCCAATGTACTTACTACCCTTAGTAAGCATCCACATGTTAACTCTAAACATCTCATTTTTACAGCTTATGAGATCTACTGCTTGATCTAATCAAAGAGTATAACATATGCTAGTTTATTCGGATTAATGATATCCCATCTCATTAATCCTATAACTAGGGAAAGTTTAGATACTAACATAATTATCATGATCTCATCATGATTTCCTACATGTTATGTTTTGTATCAAGGACTTCATTAAATCAACTTAAGATCAACATCAAATCCATAAATGTGTGAACTTCGAAATAATGAAAAATGCCTTTATTAATCATAAAATGATCTATACAATAAGTGTTAAAGGTGATTATCTTTAGAGCACTTCTATAACACGATCATGGCATAGTCTCCACGACTGTGGCCAGGTTATTTAGGTTCTGTCAAGATCGTGACAGAGTCCCTATGATCGTGGCCCGTTGCACTAGCATCTGTCATGATCGTAGGAAGATTCACCACGATCTTGGGCTAGCATAAAGAGTGAAATGTTTTTTTAAATGATGTTTGAAACAAAAAATGCTAAAGCACTTTCCTATGGTGTATTTAGGCTTAAATGAGGCCTTAAATGAACCTAGTTTGATGACAGATTAGGTGATTAAAGTGAGTAAACTGTATTAGGTATAAATGAATGAGAAATTTGATACTGTGTGATTATAATCCTAGAATAAGGATTAAAGAATATGTGAACGATGAATGACTGATTGATGAACTTAAAATAATCAAGTTAGTTGAGGTATAGCATAAGTACAAGTTAGACATAAACAAATGTGATATTTAAATGATCATGAGATGTGAATTAAGGAAATATACCCAGAATAGTCAATTGATCATACATTGTACATAGTACATATACATTTGTGTATGATTGAATACTTATATGATTGAGCAATTTAGTAATGTGTAAATGTGTGTGTATTGTATGGTTTAGAAAAGCAAATAGAACGCTAGCATCCAAACATTGTCAGGACGTAGAGGTAATATATAGCTATCTGGAGCTTACTGTAAGTAACCTAGAGGCTTCTTAATAGGATTGATTGTAATTGCTTAAATTTCAACTATTGAACTGATACTTAGGTGAATATGATCATTTCAAAAATTGATGGTTCGATGAGTTCGATAATTAGGAATGTATTGGAAGTGTTCTAATTGTATGTGAATCAGACAGAAATAAGTGTACTTAACAATTATGTTGAATGCCAGACTTAAGTTTGATGAAAATGTGAAAAGTGAATGTGTATATTGATGAAAGTGATTGATTACATATATGTGATTTGAAGCATTTCATTACATGATATGCATGACTAGACAAAGGAAGTTATGACTGGAGTGGCCAATGAAAAAGACCTTAAAGCTCAGAAAATATGTATAAAGAGCCACAGGCTCACTAGTAAAATAAGTCTCGTATCCACATCAGATACGGGATAATTATCAATGAGCCTGATATCCACAATAGATATGGGACAGTTAAAAAGGCACTCGGTCACATCAAAGTAACAATGAAAGTGTCATATGTACATTGCATATATAAATTGATAAGTATGATCTGAATGTTGAAATGAACTATTCTGAAATGAAATATGATGTAATATTCTATAATTGTGATGCGATTTGATTGCAAAAATTGAAATATGAATTGTTTTATGTTTTATATGAGTGAGCACATCGACGATGGCTTGACCACTGAATTCGCAAAACTCATCAAAATTGCAACGTTGACTTTTAGTACGAGAGAGGAGACTCAGCTTCTAAGATATCCTAGAAGAAGTCTTACACTTACGCTTTGGACTCAATAAATGGCTCAAAGGTCGATCAGCTGAGACTAAGTAGTTAGATAGAATATATTTATATAAATCTCATATCATGTAAAACATGTTGTAAAGAGTAGTAAACTCTTACATGTTATCCTTTGATATTGTATATATATACATGGATTATGAAATGAAAAGCTACTTTGTAAACTATCTGTTATTATTGGAATATGGAGTTGATATTTTTAAGTATTTGTGTTTTATGTATATGATGCCATATTAAGTGAATGTGATTGCTCTAATGTGCCATTTTCATGAAGTATGTGCCTGAGTGTCCTCTAGATATTTTGGATATTTACTCTATTATAGTGGGATGTTACAGGGAGGTTGACTCTCAAATTGTCTAAACATATTAAGTCACAAGTCCATTGGTTCTCATAATTGTCTAAACATTTAATGATTTCTCATAATTGAACTTGGTTTCGTAGTATATGTCTCAATCTTTACATATTATGTCTAAGATGTAGAGGCAATAATCATACTAGAAATAAATGTGGTTTCCTTTCCCAATAATAAGCTTAATACATTGATTCATCACCCCTTTATTTGATTAAGAGTCTAAGATATGGTACTACTGAATTCAAATTCTAGAAACTAGAACTCATTAGAAAATGGATATAGATCTATTAAACCCAAACGATTGGTTTATCCTTAGAAAATCTCCAAATCCTCTTAGCCAAGAGCATATTGTTCATATTCTTAATTGAGCTTATACTTAGTAATGTATATAGGCATATATTATTTTTGGCACTATTTTTATAATAAAGTGCTGGTGTCTTTAATGAATTTGAAGGATTTGATACTTAATTTAAGAAGTTTTATTATTTTAGATCATATTTTTGCTCATACGAGGAAAAGAATTAAAGTTGGAGAATAATTGCATCGATATGGAACAATTTTAAAAGATTTAAAAAAGAACCACATAACACGAAAATGTATATATTCAAGTATTAAAAGCCATATATAAAAGTCATTCCTTCTATTTCTCGAGCACACCCTACATACCTCGTATTGACCTCCTATATAAAGAGCATAAACTTGGTCCCATGTATATACTTGTGTTAACATTGTTAATTTTTTAGGAATTTTTGGAGTACACGACCAATTATATAGTCTCATGTGTGGGGTCGTGTAGCTTATTAATATTTACGAATTCATATTTTTAATGAAGAAGGGAGGTTTAAAAGAGGATTTTTTTGGCTAGGGAACAATTCAATAGTCAATTTTAGGCTATTTTACGTTGGTCTTTATCAATAATTCACCATTATTTGGAAATAAAGGAGGATTTCAACAATTTTTTAGATATTTCAAAATTCAAGAACATAATTTCTTTATATTGTTTTATTTATTGATTTTATGTTGATATTCTTTATGCTATTATTAACAAATTAGGATATAGACTTTGGTTGGTAGAACCTAGGATGTGATACACTTTAGTTCATTCTTTATTAATTAAATTCTAGTTTTCTTATAGCTAATTCATGCTTTTATATTATTTAAATTAAAGAAACGAAAAATGGAAGATTCAATATATAAGTTATGCATCAAGATTCGAGAAATTAGATTTATTTTTAAGTCATATTCTGAATAAAGACAATTAAGCATGAGCTATTCAAAAGAAAGCTACAAGATCTTCCTAGGTTTAAAAGGGATTTTGGTTGATTAACCTTTGAATAAGGATTTTATGTCTTAAGAGATAATATAGTCTAAGTTAGAAACTCTTACTAGTCTAAGAGTCTAAAAAGTAAAAATAATTTATTAATTATAAAGTAAAAGTTAATACTGTAGAATCCTAGTGTAATTCTATTTAACTCATAGTTTGGTATATTTTTATTACTGTTTGAAATTAATATTTATAATTTTGTTATTTTTTTTATTCATCCATCTGTTAAGGTTGATCCAACTTCTCAAGTTTGTAATTAATGGGTAGTTAATCAACAATCGTTATGGGAATGACACAGACTCACTAGTGCTAGTTACAACTGCATTATATGTTTGCAATAAAATCATAGAAAAAGTTTTTAGTGTTGTTGTTAGGGATTAGGTGTTAATATTTGCAAACTTTTAAACTAACTAAACTAGATCTTTTGTTATATTTTTTCTTTTTAGTTTCATTATTTATTTGCTAAATTTTTCTTTGGTTTTTCTCTTTTGCAAATTATCTCTTTGATGCGCAGTTATGACAATCCTAAAAATCTTGCAAAGCTAGAGCTTGAAATCAAGAGAACATTGCACATAAGAAGAAGACTTTAAATGAGAATAGAAGCTAAGGAAGAAAAGATGGCTGCATAGAATATAAGGTCACTAAACGACTTTCCACACCGAATGCCTAGGGTATTAGCTTAAGCATTTTGAGGCCCATTATCACAGTTTCTAACTTTGACATAAAGCCCTCCTTATTATCCGTGGTGCAATAAAATCAGTTTGGAGTTTCATCATCTGAAGACCACGTGTAACAGCCCAGACCACCCGCTTGCAGATATTGTCCGCTTTGAGCCTCGGCCTCTCGGGCCTCGCGCTCTCAC
>JAOTAY010000001.1:7801591-7811598 GCA_025629805.1 Erythroxylum baracoense
CACTAGGAGATGGCTAGAATTCTTTCTTTGTGCTAGCAAAGACAAGAACTCTTGAGAGAGTTAGAGAGAAAAAGTGTCCGTATAAGAAAAAGACCTTTCCTTTTCTTTTTGGGTCTTACACAAGATGCATGAAAATTGATCGCAGGTTTACGTATGCTTAGTTTTACTATTTTAACCTCGATAATACCGCAAGCACATGGGTCATTTACGTAGTATCTAAGGTATCGATCTCACGAGGAGGGTCAATCTAGTCCTAAAATCTAAGGTCGAACTAAATCACAACAATATAAAATAAACAATAAATGCAGAAAATTAATCAATTAAACAATCAATTACGAGAATTAAAATTCAAAAATATAAACAGGATAGGAGTTTACACAACCCAATTGAAAATCAACCTAGGAACTATCAATTGAGAGAAAGGGGGTTTTATTTGACCTTAACGAAAATCTAATTAATTATGCAATTATCAAATTACTGGGTTTAGACAGTCCTAGGGTGGATTACTCTCTCTCAAGTTATAATCTTTAACCCTAATTTATAATCCCTAATTCAAATTATGGAATTGTAATCTCTTGATTCACAATTGACCCAAAACCTAAATTAGTTCCGAAATTATATAAAAACCTACCAAAAACCTATGCACGATCTCTCACTACACAAATTTAACGATTTGGTTTATCTATCAAACTATTTAACTCTCGTTAGCCTAATTTGATGATATTCACTCAGTTCACCCTCTCAGTTTGTTACCGAATTATTACAAACAGAAATTAAATCACAAATAATTCAATAAGAACACAATAAATTGAATTTCATTATTATCAAAGACAAAAATCCCAAAGGTAAGTATAGACAAAAACTTAACATTCAACACAACCTATTCTCAACAACTATCTTAACTTTATACATTAATAAAATTGAAATAACCAAAAAATATGTCGGGAACAGAATAGCAGAGGCAGCGATGGCGAGAAACCTCCTGTTCTGGGAAGTACTTGGCGTCAAGTTTCTTCTCCGTGTCTCTCTTCCTTCGTCTCCTTCCTTAATCTCTCGATAAACTTTCCAAGATTTCGAAATTTTCCTGATACAAAAGGCTTTTCCCAGGTTGCTTCATCTATCCCTTAATGTTGTATTTATACTTTGGAAGCCCTAGGGTTGATTTAGGGTCAAAATGGTCTAAAAAGCTTGTGAAACTCGAGTTTTTATGTCAATCAGAAGCAGGCCACGATCGTGGCCAGTGCCAAACCCTCTCTGTCACCACCGTGGCCTGGCACAGAGCTCTCTGTCACAATCGTGGCCCAAAGTGCATGCCTGGGTTCTTTTAGCTGGCCTCTTTCTATCATGATCGTGGGCCGTGTTTTGGCCCGAAACTCTTCAAAACTTCTTCGTTCTTCACCGTTTACCCTGAAACACTAACAAACACATCAAGGTATGTCAACAATATAACATTTAAGCTCAAAGATTCATACTAACCTATAAAAAACACTTAAACACATAAACTAACACAATTAAAACATAAATACACACTAAACACTCAAATTAACACTAAATACCTAACAAATTGAACCCTAAAACATTATGCAAATCACAACTATCAACAATCATCTCAATTTTCTGCACCATTTGGCCTTCCATAACCACCATCACTAATGGAAAGTTATAGGAAGTTAATGGTCATAAATAGCATGTATTAATAAAAGTTATGTGAAGTTAATGACCATGAATAGCATGCAATAGTGGAAATTATGGGAAGTTATTGACCATGAATAACATGCATTAATGGAAGCCATCAACACTTGTTTCTAATCCATTCTATGCAATATTTTATACCACGATCACATCGCTATCCAATCCCAAAACATTCTCTCATATCTTGAATCACCATTCAAGACCATTTTACTCATCCTTCGGATCTCCTATGTGTGTGATCCATTAGGTTCATGGTTATGTTGGCCACTTAAATTAACACTTAATTCAAGTAAGTCAAGAGCAGTATCTAGCAACATGTCATGACCCCTAATTGATTGGAAAGTCAGTGGTTTGACTACGAATCCTTCCATATGCATTATTACCATACAATTTATCCTTTCACCATCTATACCCCACTTGGTTCAGAGTATGGTCAAAGTGTCAACTCCCACTAGACTGACTACATCACATCTAGTCTAAGAGTCATTAGATCTTGTCCTGAGGATCTCATTACTTTATGTATCATTGAAGACTCTCTTCATGACACACATCTACTCTGGCCAGAGACTCCCGAGTAATGATCCTGACAAGAGTCCATGGGTATCATCTCTTTCTGTCAGGAGTGGTGAATCCTTTATTGGTTACTCAATTACCTCTGAATACCTCAAGCTGTATCCAATCACCACCCTATGAGTACCCTTGAAAAGAACCGATGAATGGAGTCAAAATGCAGGATTAATATCCGAGATATCCTTGAGCATCTTAAGTCAAAGGATATTTGTACCATTGCTATGATGAGACTATCATTGACACTAGAACAGAATATCCATATGATTGTCTCATAATAAGTCAATCCAATGTACTTACTACCCTTAGAAAGAATCCACATATTAACTCTAAACAACTCATGTTTACAGCTTATGAGATCTATTGCTTGATCTAATCAAGGAGTATAACATGCACTAGTCTATTAGGATTAATGATATTCCATCTCATTAATCCTATGACTAGGAAAAGTTTAGATATTAACATAATTACACATGATAAGAATCTCATTATCATGATCTCATCATGATTTACTCCATGCTATATTTTGTATCAAGGACTTCATTAAATTAATTTAAGATCAACATCAAATCCATAAACGTATGAACATCAAAATAATAAAAAATGCCTTTATTAATTATAAAATGATTTGTACAATAAGTACTAAAGGTAATTGTCTTTAGAGCACTTCTCTAACAAAATATATCCTCGCTCATTAGTTTGGTGAATATGTCAGTTAACTGGTGTGATGTATCAGTGAATTCTAGCTTAATATCTTCATTTTGTACATGATATCTAATATAACAATAGTTAATTTAGATATTCATAGTTCTTGAGTGTTAAATGAGGTTATTTGTGAAGCAAATAGAACTAGTGTTATTACATCTAATTGGAATCGTTGTAATTTATATATCACAATATATAAGTTATTGTCCAAGTTATAGAAATCATACACAATAACTACCAGCCACAAATTCTATGTCACAATATATTTGACTTTTGCAGTTAATAAGGCAAGCAAATTTATTTCTTACTAAACCATTATACTAATGCATTATCTAGAAATTGACAATTATCGTATGTGGTTTTTCCATCTAAAAGACTATTATCATAATTCACAATTGAATAACCAATCAAATAAAAAAATATGGCTTTAGGATATCAAAGTCTTAATTACTTGATACCATATAGGTATGTAAGTATATGATTATTGGCTTAAAGATGAGACTTTTTTGGATTTGATTGAAATCCAGTATGCAAACAAACTTGAATGTAATATCGGGCCTACTTATCAAGTAACTTGCCCTCTTCATTCTTGTATAACTTAGTTGTAAGACTCTTAGTTGTTCCTAATGACTTAGCTTGATCCATTTCGAAGTGATTAAATTTTTTTGCCTACTTAGACTTGATTGATAAAGATGTCCTTATTAATTTATTTGATTTGAACTCTAATAAATAAGTTAAGCTCTCTCATCATGCTCATATCAAATTTTGTACTCATATACTTGGAAAATCTTGTAAGTGCTTTCATTAGTAGCACCAAAGATAATATTTGAAAAATCTCTAGTCAAAATGATCAAGATTTGAAAAAGTAGTTTTTAAATATCAATAATAAATTAAATACTATTTTTAATAATAAATAAGATTGAATTTTAACAAACTAAACATTAATTTAATACTTTATGCTTGATTGGAGCGCTAGATAACAAAAGAATTAATTTAAATGTTATAGTTAAGCATGCCACTTTAACATTCATAATATTTAAATAGTCATGTTATAATGTTAGGCATCAATTTTGATCAATGATATAAATTGTTGGATTGGATATTTAAAGATAAATTAAAATTATTTTGAATTTTCCTAATTTAATTATATTTTATAATTATTCTAACATAATAAACACCTAATCGGTCACATATATATAGCAATTAAAGAGAAATAAATAAATTTAAAATAAGTTAGATTTAGTTGTGGAGTTTTTAAAAAAATGTAAGAAACAAATATGAGATTTTAAGTTATTAAATTTAAATCTTAATTATATAACTAAAGTTAAACTTTAATTATGAGTTAGAGTTTAATTTTAATTAGACTTGATAAATCCTATCTTTTCCTTAAAAAAGGGGGAAGACACCAAATGAATTACTACTTTCTATCTAACCCTGCTTAAAAGTTAGAATTATTTTTCTTTATTTTATGGATACCATTAAAAATTGGATAATTAAATCAAGAAAAAATTATAGAAAAACTCAATTCAAACTTATTTTTAATCCTTTGCTTTTTTTATTATTTCAAATTATTTTATTAAAGTGATCCTTTCCCGAAATTGTAAAACTATTCCACTGCTGGATCAATTTTCCAACACGTCTCCCAAATGGTAAACGTATTAATTAAGAAAAGAAACCAACCAAAATCAACTGCTAATAACGTTTACAACGTATTAATTAAGAAAAGAAACCAACCAAAATCGACCGCTAAATACGTTTACAACACAAAATCAGACTGCTTGTTCATTTGATTTCAGACCCTCCTGAGTTTTGATGTTTTTCTCTTGCTTTCTGGGCTCTTCTTCTTCGTGATCTTTAGCAACTTCATTCATCACAGATTTGACCTCCACTGGGTACACCTCAGATGTTCCCGGTATGCTTATTATGACGATAGTCTTCAAGTTCTCTGTTAACGTTTGCTCTTTCATAACTTTGCTTGCGTTCCTGTAGACTGCATGTAGCATCATTTGAAGTAGTCCCAGGACGAGCCCCAGTATATTCGGTAGCTGCCAATTCCGACAAGTAACAAAAAGGGACCAAATTTAGGTGATGGAAGTAAATGTTAAACAGGGAAAGTTTCGAACTTTTTTTAAGGTTTTGGAAATTGCTTACAGCAACACAGAAATCCCTTGCAAATATGCCATAGAAAAACCACATAACTGCTGTCAAGGTGAGGAAGAATGATAAAGGGAACGGCATGAACTCCACGCTTCTGGTCCGAATAACTTGTGCCTGGGGAAAAGTCATTATGTTTACTCAAGGAAAATGGCATGAAATTTGCATACAAAACCAGGCTGCTTTAATGTAGCGTTCAATGTAACACTAACCACAATGCTTAAGGGTGAGGCGAAGACGCTGACGTTAACAGCGACATTAATCCAACCAAGAAACTTGACACGAACTGAATTTTTTACCAGAAATTCTGTAATAAATAGGATTAAAGAGAACAGTCCCATGTTCATAGAAACAAATGCTTTGATGGTTGAAACCTGCACACATAATAAGTTTAAATTGGACACGGTAGATTGTAAACAGGTAGAAGTAAGCCTTCAGCCTTGAACATTTTACAAAAATCATCAAGAAATATGTGTTTAGAACGGGAATACTCTGTTCTTTCTTGGTGCATATGCAATATATAAGCTGATGTATACGGTTTCAATGACACATCCAAATGAGTTGACAGTAATAAGAAGAAAGGCGTCCTTTTTGAGCATTGCATAGTAGAGCCAAAGCATGGAACTGAACAACGCCACAAGATAAGGCAGAGATTGAAAGCCTTCGGTTGATTTTTTTCTGTAAATTCTCCAAAATGTCGGTCTGCAGAGAAATGTGAAATGATCAATTTCGTACCCCTTTGTACAATTGAAATATGAATACTGAAATTAATAGAACAAAGAGAAGACACTTACACTGGAGCCAAGTACACAAACAGTGAGACGACGTTACCTGTCAGTATTGAAAAGAAACTCATGAATTAGTTTTCTGAGAAAAAGGAAAAGGACCCGTTCATAAAAACAAAATGATGCAGCACTGAATGTTTTGGTGGATATGCAGATTATAAGAAGAAGTTGCAATTATGGTACAGATTATAGTTTGAAAGGATACACATTGCGATGATTTAACACTTAAGTAGACCGCCAAGTGGAAATCGTAAACCAATGGTGAGAATGAATTTACTACAAAGATCTACAAGCGTCGTTGCGTTTTCTCCATTTGCGAGAAAACATGGGGGAAGAACGTACAACAGTGGTTGTCCATTATCAACAAATATTAAGTTACTATGGCGAGCAGTGAAGCTTCAGAAAAACTCATGCGGGCGATGAATTTAGCATTTAATAATTCCTGAAAAGACCAGACAGCTTGTGCAGGAATAAAAATGTTTTTCTTGTATACCTAAGACGCCAAAGGCAAAAGCCAATGGATGTTGATTGCTCATTAATGCCATCTCCAAAAAAAAAAAAAACAAAGAACTCTCTCAATCTCAGTAATTTGTATGATGATAAATGTCTGAAAAGAACAGAAAAAGCAGGAGGGTCTCTAACGGAGCCCTAGGTCTCTGCCTTTACTGACAAAGCGAAGCTCATGCAGAAGAAGTGACGCTATATGGACAGACTGATACAAAGGCTTTAATAAACACATTTCTATCTTTTACAAAGGTGGAGTGAGTATGCGTATTGAACTCATTCTTGTTGCATGACAAAGTGAAGTATATTAGTAGGTAGCGTAGCATAAAATCACTCTCCGTTAACCCCCACGTCTCCCTTCCATCGCGTCCCTTCATTTGAATATTAAATCAAGAAATCATGCTTATAGTCAGTGTAAAATCAAGTGATTGCATAAATTTCTATTTTAACTAATACTGTAATTAATAGTGTAACTCTTGATCTGTGTATATTAAAAAAAATCAGTTGAACATGTGTGTTATAGATATATAATATCATATTAATTAATAAATAATTTGAAGATATAACTTATTTTTTTGGTAGTTTTGTTTCACCCGTTAAATGTGATGAGAAAGATAATGGATGAGCTAATGGTCTAGAGAGGTACAGTAGTTTGCAATCTTATCATTAATTAGTAAAGAAACTATTTTCAATTGACACACGAAGAGGAAAAAGTATGTATAATAATAATAAGATGCACGAGCTAACAGAGCTGAAAATAAAAAGGACGCCGATGGAGGAAGACTCGACAAGTGGGAGCGTGAGAAGATTGGGCCCAAGTTTTTTACGTTACAGAGATACAAGGCGAAGGTTGTCCAACTCTAAACCAAAGTTGTGAACATCATACCGGATTGGGTTCTAGGATGTTACTATATCAGTACCGGTCAATACCGGATATCGTTTCGAGTAATTTTTTAAATTTATGAAATAGCCCTGAATTTTTTTAAAATTTGCAAAATATTTCATTAGTATATTGTACAATTGTACTATATACTTTATAAGTTTACATCAATCATGTCTCCAAAAATCATAATAATAAATGATAATCACAATTAATATGAAATAACAATAATTTTTAAATATTTCACATATAAATAATAACCACAATTATATGAAAAAACATAATCATCATCACACAAATATAAAATTAAGAATAATAAAAAGTATTTAAAATGTTATAATAATACAATTTCATCATATAATAAATAACAATTATATCAAAACATCCAATGAAAAGAATAATAAAGATCTTTAACTCTCAAACTATTACAATTTACAACAAGACTTCGTGATGAGGAAATAATCAAGTAGAAGTTAAATCTGAAACAAAAATATTTACAATTACATTACATATATAGAATTTAACATATACATCAAATATAAGTATAATTAAAAGAAGAGAAAAAACAAAAACCTAAAATGAAATTCAATCATCTACAAGAGGATACCCGTTATAACTGCACTGACCCTAGTTATCATTTGCTTCAAAATCCGCATCATTGAGAGGAGTTTCATCATTACTATCATTCAAATTTAATACACCAAATGACATGTCATTGCTTTTCCATCCAAGATTATCTTCCAAGTTATTGACATCTACCAAATTCGATTCTTCAGAAACTCAATCTGCTAAAACATCAATATTATCAATAGAAATTGGGTTAGTTTAACTACTTGTACTTTTAAGATTCTTAGTAAACAATAAAATTTAATTATTAGAAAATTATAAGAAACTATTTCAAAATTAATAATGATAATAACATACATTTCCTGAAGTTTTAAATTGTAACGAACAGAAACTAAGTCATTCAACCTCTTATACTCCAATCTATTCCTTTTCTTGGAGTGGATAAATTCAAATATTATCTAGTTTCGTTCACAGCCTGTTGCACTCACACATTGACTTAAAATTCGAATTGCAAACCTTTTCAATTCTAGAACACCATTTCCGAATTGATCCTACCAAGAAACTATAAGTTGCAAGATAACAAAAGCAACATTATAAATAAAATAAAGTGATAATTAATTTCAACAAATAAGAAAAGGGAAATAACTAATACCTGAAGAAAGTTTTCCTCTTTTTCGAATAGCAATTGACATTCCAAAATTCTCATAAGACAACTTATAATGCTCCATTTGTGAGCTTAAGAGATCTTGCATCGCGTCAATGCTAACAATTGTTGTAATAGTTAAAAGCATTCCTCTATTAACTTAAACTTGCTTAGTAAGATTCAGTATAAAATAGACACTAGGATTTAAAAATGCCCTAGCTGCAAATAATAGAGAAGAAAGTTGTCTTTCCCTACTCTCATTCATGATTGAAAGATATATTGTGTACAAAGAAGGCCTATATTTCATATTGGTCTTGATTGCTTCCGTCGCTCTCTCTATGACATCAAAAAAATAACTCATTGTTGGCTTTTCTTCACTATCAACCAAACGAAGCACCCTTACCAAAGGCTCATAAACTCAGATAACAAATTGGCATTGAGACCAAAATTCTCTATCTTCAAGTATAATTTTAGAATCCTCCACTCCAGCATTAGACCTAGCATACTGAGATGCAATCCACTTGTTACTTATAAACATTTATCTTAACTCTTTCTTCATCATAACAAAAGACTGAAGTGATAAGAAATTTGTTGCAAATCTTGTCACAGCAAGATGACACAAATTCCTAGCATTGGTAAATTTTATTTTCATTAAATTCAATACTCATACACGATTATAGATGAATTTGGTCACCTTTTCAGCTTTCCGCATAGTTTCACGAATAATAAGAAAATACCTAGGATCTCCTATATTCTCCAACATTAGGTCAATGCAATGTGCAACACAAGGACTCCAAAAAAAATTATACTTATTCTGCAACTGTGTTCCTACTGCTTTATAAGCAGAATCATAGTCAAAAATAAACTGAACAATATTTTGTGGCCTTACTTAATTCACAACTTCATCAAATATTGTAAACAAAGTCTTAGTATTCCTAATAAGGCTAGATGCATCAATAGATTTCAAAAACATAAAGTCATTTGTAAAATAAACCAAAAAATTAATAATAGGCTCTTGCCTCCTATTTATCGAATCATCACACATGATTGAACATCCAAAAGTAGCCCAATTCACTCTTCTTTCTGCCAAATAACTTCTAATTTTATAAACATAACAACTCAAAAGTTTACCTCTTATGCCATCAATCAAAGAACCTTTGTATCCCGGACCATAAGAGGCTATTGCATCCACATCGATAATAATAAGGCTAAGAAGCATTAAATGATGAACCTGTATCATACCACCATCTAGCTACTACTATATCGACATTGTGAATCACATCTCTTGATTGCATTGTACTACGAATTGAAGGTTACGCTCTATGAGTTGTTCATGGTGTAAAAAAACTAGTCACCTGCTTTCTTCTTTTCCTTACATCAAGTTCAGGTACTTCTTCTTAGGCCTGTGATGGAACACTACCAGTACCATTAACATCACTACCACTACCACCTTCAACATTTCCACAATCACTACGAAAACTAAAAAATGAACTTCTACTACCAATTTTAA
>JAOTAY010000001.1:7811698-7836530 GCA_025629805.1 Erythroxylum baracoense
TTCTCTTGGGCCTAATTTATTAGGCACTGAATAAATATATGTGGATATATTTATTGGGTTAGATTGAATTAAGTTGTTGGGTTTTTATTATATGAGATATAATATGGGCCGAAACTTATTAGGCTTCCATAATCTTAACGGGTTTAGGATTATGATATTCTTGTTCTTAATAGGAATAGGGATTAGGGTTTCTCTATAAATAGAGAACTTATGTCTCATTAGAAGATATACGAAAAACCCTAGCCACCTACATCTAGCTGTTCGTTCTTTTTTCCGAGAGAAAAACTGTGCGGCATTCAAAAAGTGTTTAGAACGTGCTAGCACACATTAGCCACTTCCCGGATTGTTCATCATCGCGTGGATACCGGTAGAGGACGTTCGCGAGTTGTAACGTCAACATATCTGAAAAGAATCCTAATTCGCGTGCATCAAGAGGTAATTTTGGTTACACTTCTTGTTGTGTAGTTTTTCGATTAATCAAGGCACAAGACAAGAGGTCCTATGGTCCATTCCGCTGTGTATTGTGAATTCCCAGATCATAGGCGATCCAACAGGTTGTTCAAGGAACTTGATGAGATGAAGAGATCAGAAATTTGTCTCGAAGATAACAATCTAGTCAAATTTAAAGGCAAAGGTACAGTTGCTATCAAAACAACATATAGTAAGATAAAGCTTCTCCATGATGTGCAGTATGTTCCCTCTTTAGTTCATAATCTATTAAGTGTTGGACAGTTGTTGATTGATGGTTATTCTGTTATATTTGACAATGATTCCTATAATATCCATGACAAGAAATCTGGTAGAAAAATTTTTGATGTTCAAATAACCTCAAATGGAATGCTTCCATTGGATGTGTCACTTGGTGGTGAAAGTTGTGTGTTTGAGATATGGTCATTTAAATATAAAAGGATTATAATTGTTAGACAATAAAGGCATGGTTATTGGGTTGCCTAAAATTGATAATCTTGACTTTTGTGAAAGATGTGTGTATGGAAAACAAAGCAGGTCATCATTTCCTGTAAGTAAGGCTTAGAGGGCCTCAACTTGCCTTGAACTCGTACATGCTGATTTGTGTGATCCCATGTCAGTTGAGTCCTTAGGAGGGAGTCGATATTTTTTGCTCTTTATCGATGACTATAGTCGTATCAGCTAGGTATTTTTCTTGAGATTCAAATATGAAGCTTTTGAAAATTTCAAGGAATTTAAGTTCTTGGTAGAGAAACAAAGTGGGTGTCAGATTAAAATACTTCGAACAGACAGAGGTGGTGAGTTTATTTAAGATGAATTCAATATTTTTTATGAGGAGAACGACATCCATAGAAAACTCATAGCGCCTTATACACTGGAGCAAAATCGTTAAATTGTACTATTGTCAAGAATGGTAGAAGCATGATGAAGGCAAGAGATATCCTAAAGCGTTTTGCAGAGGCAGTGGCTACAACTATCTATATTTTAAATAACTCTCCCACAAAGGATGTATACAATCGGACTCCATATGAGGCATGGAAAGGTCATAAGCCTAAGGTAAGTCATTTATAAATTTTCAGTTGTGTAGCATATGTTTTGGTTAAATCTTGATCTAAACTTGATGAAAAATGAAAAAAATATGTTTTTGTGTGCTATAGCACTCAATCCAAGGCATATAAGCTATATAACCCTGTGAGTCGCAAGGTGATTATTAGTAGGGATGTCAGAATTAATGAAGAAGCAAGCTGGATATGGGAGAAAAGCAACGAAATAGGAGCAACAGTACCCCCAGAAGACACTCGTACAATGACAGAGCCACCTGAACTAGCAATTTCAGAAACTCATTATGGTAACACTAACTCTCTTGCATCTCCAGCCAGTAACTCAGTCTTTTCACCAGCAGTAATCTTACTTCATATAGCAATAGTAACAGTTCATCGTCAACAAGCTCCTCATCCAACTCTACATATGATCTCACTTCAAAGAGGTTTCGATCACTAGCTGAAATTTATGAAAACTGTAGTTTTGCCTTATATGTGACAGGGCCTACATTCTTTGAGGAAGCTGCTGAAAATGAAGAATGGCAAGCAGCAATGATGGAAGAAATAAGGGCAATTCAGCATAATCAAATATGGGAATTGGTTGATTTACCAAAGGGAAAGACTCCTATTGGACTGAAGTAGGTGTTCAAAATAATGTATCATGTAAATGGCAGCATACAGAGGTTCAAAGCAAGGCTCATGACTAAAGTATATGCACAACATCAAGGTATTAATTCTGATGAAACCTTCTCACCTGTTTCTCGCTTTGAAACGGTGAGAATTCTTCTGTCTCTAGCAGCTAGATTGAATTTTCCCATTTATCAATTTGATGTGAAGTCTACATTTTTAAATGGAGAGTTAGAAGAGGAAGTCTACATATGTCAACCTGATGGCTTTGTTGTTAACGGGTAAGAACACAAAGTCTACAAGCTCAAGAAAGCTCCTTATAGGCTAAAACAAGCACCACGGGAATGGTATAAAATAGTTGACTCATGTTTCTTGAAAAATGGATTTGTTAGGCGTGAAAATGAGCCCACATTATATGTGAAGAAGCATGATAATGTTGAATTCTTATTTGTCTGCATTTATGTAGTTGACATAATTTATACGGATCAATTTTAATATTACACATCACCTAAAGATCGAGTGAATATAGGGGACGTTAATAGAAAACTACATTTGATCATAAATGCTTTTTTATGCAGCTAGGTCTCTAGACACCCGATCAAGTATTAAATATTATGCAACTACCTTCTTCTTCAATAATGAGAAAATGTACCTTAAAATAAAAAAGTCTTAATATTGTTAAATGACTATAAATATAAACTTATATGAAGTGTTGATAGTTCTAAAATTATTTTAAAGACGTATGAGATATTTTTAAAAAATTATCATCCAAAGTAAAATTTTCTATCAATTATTCTCTAATTGCCAACAAATCTCCTGAGAATTGGCACTCTGACAGAATTACAAGAATAGTTAATCAAGTTCCAAGAATTATTACTCTTTATAGTATCTTGAGATAGACAAAAATTGAAAGTGGCCATGTCAGTTATTTTGGTCTACCTAAGCTCCTCACCACCATTAGTGAATTATGTGAAAGAAGAATTGAACTCAAAGTGAGTAAATCAGGAAATTTCGGGAAACATGCAAACTATTTAGCTCAAGGCTCGATCTCAAATTATTATAGCGATGAAAGTGGTTTAGGTGATAAAAAAGGGAACATTTACGAGACTTGCGAATTAATGTACAAAAAATGGGTGAAAATATGTAGAAACAATGAAAAATTGAAGTAAGAGAATCTCTCCATGAAGAACACCATTCAAGAGTTAGAAAAGAAATTGATGTTGACGTCAGATGAGCTTGGTAAAGTTAGAATGAAATTAGTAAGTATTGAAAAAAGTTTGAGAATGTTGAATGGAGGGACAAAAAAACTAGAAAAGTTAATGGAAATTGATAAAGTTAAAGGGAATCTTCAAGGCATTGGCTATAAAAGTGAGTGCTCTAAAGTGAATGAGGAGAAAAATAATATGTCCAGATCTGTCCGAGAAGAAGAAACATCGAGAAAGAATTGAAGATTTGTACCGACATGTCATTTTTGGGAAGTTATCGGGCATATAAGGCCGAGATGCTACAAGATGTTACAAATGATGTTTCAAAGCGGTCAGAACCAAAAATTTAGACACTCTCCATTAAATTTCCAACAGCAACCCATGTTACCAAAGCACACTAAGAATAGAAAGGGTCAATTACAGACACAAAGACATTGTGAAGAAAAAACAAGAAGTTATCTCGATTCATAGTTAGTTACTGTTTGTAAGAAACTGGTTAGACCGAGGGTAAATCAGTTACTTAAGAAGAAGAAATAGATGACAAAGATAATATGACGAAGAAAATACCAGGTTTTATTTCTTCGAGAGGCACATAGACTGTGTGCTTTACATTTTTGAAGTAATTTTTGTATTGTTTTTAAAAAAAGAGGAAATGTAAAAAAAAACTTCTTTAGTTCCTTAGTTTTTATGTTGCCATTATCGTCTCATCTTGTTAGTGGTTTACATTGTGACTTCTATTTAGCTCCACTGACGGCTTTTCAGCTCTCTCATCGGTATAGGTCTCTCTCTTGGATATCTCTCTCTCTTTCGGGTATATCTCTCGATGTTTTAAATGGTGGTAATTTGTCTTCTTGGCGTGCTTATGATTCTTCTGTTGCACGTATTGTTAATTATTATGATTAGGCATTTTGATATTGCTTTGTCTTGAGGGGAAGACATTAGATTTTTTATGGTTAATGTTCCATTCAGGGGGAGATTTCAAGGCAGATGTGTGACTATTCGTCTTATTTTTTGGCATCTTTTTGTCCCAAGGGGGAGAAATTTGGATGATTGGATAAACTTGATGTTTGATTAAGGGGGAGTATTTGTCATATAAATTGTGAATTTAATCTTTATATGTCTAATTATGATTATTTATGTGGAGTTCAAGACTTGTGATAAAAATGCCAAAAAGGGGGAGATTGTTAGGATATATTGTATATATCTTTTATTTAGTTTTGGCATTTTAATTGGACATATAAGATACAACTTGCACGAATTCTACACTACATTGGAGTCTATCATCACGGTGATATTGGAATTATTTTACTGCTGGATATGTTAGTAATTGGATGGTGTTAAAGTTGAATTGTGAGGATATTACGGATAGAAGAAAACACATTCAAGGTGGACTCTTTTTACTTGAATGTGTTTGTGTCATGCACGTCTCCTATTGTGGTAAAAGATAATGAAGTGGCTGTTGCATGTTTGAATCGAAGTGGTTGTTATGTATTTGAATCGAAGGAGGACTCTTATTGTGTGAGGGATTTGTGTATATCGTGAATCTGCGGTAGACATCTATCCAAAAAATGTGAGTGTACGGCAAGAGGGGTTACGGTGCAGTGGTGTAGTGGGTGTATTATTAAGTGTATAGTGAGGAATTAATTGAATTGGAAGACATATATATACTACGTGGTGGATGTGCCCCTAGTAAGGGTGAGCTTCTCTGCACACTGCTTCTCCGTGCATGTTGTTTTTCTCCGTGCGTGCTGCTTCCTTGCTTCACTGCGCTGGGGTGTATATTTTGGAAGATAGCTAACGTGTGTGTGTGGAATAGGATGAAGGTGCATTAATTGTCAATGAAGAAGACACTGTGTTGGTGTGTAAGTTTTGAATGAGAGCTGAACAACGTGTGCTAACCAATACATGCTACGGTGAAGAGAGCCACAGTGCAGTGAGTTAACATGTGCTACGGTGCAGTGGCTTTGTGAGTGATTTTGTCCAGACGTCTTCATCTATTGTTTATACTTCCATATGGTTTAATTGAAGCAGTTGAAGTTGGGATGGATCATTTCAATTGAAGGATTATTTCGAGAAGTTGAACCATAAGAAGTCTTTCGTTTATCTCAAGTACATTGCCTTTCAGTTCTTAGTTGATTAAGTACTTGAGTTATTTTTTATTAATTGTTGTTTAAGTGAAAGTCGTTAGAAAACTCCTCTGACGAGGTTAACACGAGTCGGTCGTATTATTGGATGTGAAATTCTTTCACGGGAAGTGAGGTTGAGAGATAGTGTCAAGGGTTTAATGGTGTCGGTTTAGTAAAGCCTTGGGTAAATCTATTGTACTTCGGTGAAAGGTATTAAGCTGGATGAGGGCCCCGCAGACGTAGGCAAGGTGTGCCGAACTGCATTACCAAATTTCTGGTGTTGATTTATTTTTGGTTCTCTTAATTTTTCTGATTTTTTTGTTTGCTAAAAACGAATCAGAAAGTTTGCGAAGCGACTACCTCCTTCGGTCTTTCAGGAACCATTGGTTATACCGCTACAGGGTAAGGACTTCCATTATTAGACTCAATGAACATCCAACGAGAACAAAAATTTTCAAGTACAGAATGGGAGGAGAAGAATCAACAGATGGAGATGTGTACAGCCATGATATCGTTGTGTTAGAAATGTTATAAGTTAGACAAAGTATTGATGAAGTGTTTAAAAATGGTTGAACGCTTCACAATTTCGTGAAGTTGGCATTAAAGGTGGTCGTAATAGTTCTGGACCAATAGCATACGAAGAACATTGTTAAGTAATAACCTTAAGCCATTATTAAACTTAAGGTTAATGAATAGCTTGCTCACAAGCATTGTTAAGTTGGTATTGTAAAGTTTTTCACTTCAAAAAGAAAGATTCTCTTCACTTCTAAAATTGTAGCAATCATAAATTACAAAAAAAAAATTGTTTCATAACAAGAATACACCTTATTGCTCTAAATATAGCAAGAAATTTCAAAATCTTACTGTTAGGATATTTACCATGTCATATTATTTTAATTTTGGCATTTTTGATTATTGAATATTCAGATAAGAACAAAAAATATAAATGAAGAAGTCTTATGTTAAGTTGTCTTTTTGTGTTCATTTTATATATAATTCCCTTTAATGTGTTGAAATTATTATTCAAAATTGATGAATTATTTCTAAATTGTTTTCAGATGATTTTTAACACTTGGGAGATGAAATTGAGTTAAAAAGATGCAAGGAAAGTGAAGATAATTTGAAAATCCAGTCTAGTAGAAAATTCATTGAGTAAGCGTGGGCACGTACAAGGACAGAAACAATCTGCAGAATCTATTTTCAAGTTCAAATTTGAGATTTTCATAATCATTAAAGATCATATTGCTATCTTATCAATGGAGATTTGCAACTTGAAGTGGGGATAAAGATTATCTGCTAAAGATCACGAGAAGGAGAGGAGAAGAAATCGAAAAAGTATAAAAGGAGAATTCGCGTTACTGTTCACACATACCACTTTAGGGGATAGTTTTTACATTTCTGCAGTTTTTCTTCTTTCTTTTCAATAGCCATATTTAGGTCTTTTAATTTCTGCAGTATTTCTCTAGGAGTTTTCAAAATTTCTAAGAAAGACCAGGGATGGATACTTTACATTTGGCTATTTCTTTGTTGATTTCCATTTCTGTTATGAGTAGCTAAATCCCATTTCTTGGTTGAGGTGAACCATTTATCATCTATTTTGTGTGAGATGTTTCAATAAAGTTTATTTTTTTAATGAACATTGAGAGTCTTTCGAATTACTTTTTCTAATTGAATTGATTGATTTCTAGGTGCGCAACTAGGAATTGATTCGTTTAATAGCTAAATTAATGAAATATGATGTTTAGTTTTGTTATCACAAGTGACAATTAGAATTAACTTCTTTATGTTAGAGTGGGAAATTCTAGGAAGATACTCATCATGCATGTCGTACATGTGTTATCTTGTTTATTAGTTTCTTAGTTCTTAAAGCTATTATTCAATTGAACCTACGATCGTATCTAGGTGGTTGATTAATAAGAATGCTTAGAATACATGTTTATATTCATTTACACTTAAGAGAAAAACATCCCCCAGTGAATGTTTATTGATGAACTAAATCGTATATCAAGGATCCATATTAGTGTGATAACATCAGTGACCTGAAACCAAGGTTTGTTTACTAAATTTCCAGATCTGAATATTTTCGTTTAATTTCAGTTTTTGTTATTTCTAATTTCTTAAATTACGTGAACCAAACCCCCCTTTTTACTTTGTTTTAGTTTTGAACTCATAAACTCTTTATCGTTGAAATTCCTCGAGGGAACGATATCCACTTTCCACTACTACATTATTTTGTATTAATGGAAGTTGGTTTCTTTTGAATTTGGTTACAAGCAACAGTAGTACCATTTTATTTGTATTGGCTTCTTGGATAGAGTTGTTGTGCAAATAAAACTTTAACTTGAATTCAAAAGCTATATAGATAATCTTCTAGTTGAGAAAGAATCCCATCTTGGATAGTAGTCTATCTTAAGAGGGGGTGTGATATATCACCTATGTTTGAAGACTCATCGGTGAAGTGTGAAAAAATGCATGATTGATTTTGAGTGAATTATATGGAAGTAGTGTAGAGTGTGAAATTGGAAGAGTATATACATATGTGTCTCCATTTGCATTTTTATCTTTTGTGTTAGTATGGGACTCTAGCATTTTTCCTATCTTTGGTTTGTTGCACAATTGCTGGAATTTTGACTGGGAGCTTTCAGCTTTGGGATCTTTAGTTGAATGGGTCCTTATTGATTCATGCAACACTTGTTGATGGGTCGTCTCTCCTTGGACTATGTTGGTGCTGATTTTTGGGTTAAGGGATTACATATTTATTGCAATCTTTTCTAGCCAATTACGTCACTTAGCTATCTCGTTGGTGCTGGAATTTTTCTTTGTTACTGATTTTACGTTGTTAATTAACTCCATCTTGGGCAGCAATGATTATTAATTGATTTCCTTATAGGCTGCGTGTATTTTGGTTGATGAATGTGTTATCAGTGCAGCTGTGGCTTCTTGTTGGTGTTTTTGTGAATCAGCCCATTGTTGTTGCGACGACTTTCGAATTTATTTTAGTGAAGCTGAACCGATTGGGAAGTTTTCTTCATTTTTGTCTCAAATGTATTCTGTTTTTATTCTTAGTTGATTTATCACTTGAGTTGTTTTTATTAATTGTCTTTTAGTTAAAAGTTGTTTAGAGAAATCCTTTGATGAGGACAACACGAGTCGGTGGTGTTATTGGGTATGAAATACTTTCAAAGGAAGTGAGGTTGAGAGATAGTGTCAAGGGTTGACTGGTGTCGGCTCAGTAAAGCCTTAGGTAAATTTATTATACTTCGGTGAAAGTATTAAGTTGCGTGAGGGCCCCGCAGACGTAGGTAAGATGTGCCGAACTGTGTTACCAAATTTCAGTGTTGATCTATTTAATTTCATATTTATTTTTCTGTTTTCATTTGGTACAGAAAAATTAACAGTTGCTGATACAGTTACTTTATATCTAGTAATCAACAGATACAGTTACAAGTAACTGCGGTCAAATCGAAGAGTTTGCGAAACTACTAACCCCTTCGGTTTTTCAATTGGTATTAAAGCAAGGTCACTAATTCAGAACTTGGTAGCAGGTTGGTGTGGATCCGGGTTTCACAATTATGACCATAAGAGAAGGAGCATCAATTATCAGGCCACCACTATTGGACGGTTCCAATTGTCCTATATGAAAATCACGAATAAGAGTCTTTATTTAGGCACAGGGAACAAGAGCGTGGAACTCGGTGTTACATGGTTGGACACATCTGATGATTACTGACGATAAGGGAGAGACAGTTTTAAAAGATCCATCTAAATGGACAAGAGCCGAAGAAGAAAAAGCACTTGGAAACTCACAAGCATTGCACGCAATTTTCAGTGCTGTTGATGAACGACACTTCTTAATGATATCAGCCTGTGAATCGGCTAAAGAAATGTGGGATACTTTGCAGACTATTCATGAAGGGTCCAAATCTGTGATAGCATCAAAACTTCAAGTGTTAGCTGTAAGGTTTGAAGAGCTAAAGATGAATGAAAATAAGACTATTGGGGATTTTCATGAAAGATTGCGCGATATAGCAAATCAGGCACATCAGCTCGAGAAGAAATATTCTAAGCTGAAACTAGTCAAGAAGAAGTTGAGATCACTACCTCCAAGATTTATTACAAAATTGCAGCAATCGAGGAGGCCCATGACATTAATTATCTGTTATTGGAGAAGGTAATTGGAATTATTACAAATTTTGAAATAAATCTTTTAAGGGATAAACAAGAAAGAAGCAAAGAATTGGCATTACAGGTTGAAACTGGAAAAGGTATGAATGATGTAGAAAATGAATCTAACGAGAATGAGGATATGGAGCTATTAACACGAGAGTTCAGTAAATGGCTGAAGAGAGTGAAAAATGACAGATCCGAGTTTAGGCAAAACGGCGGGAGGTCATTGAACAACAACTTCAAACAACAAGCTAAAACTCAAAAGGGAGAAAGAAAGGTAAAGAGAATTCAATGTCATGAGTATCAAGGCTTTGAACATGTTCAAACGAAGTGTGCTAATGTCTTAAAGAAGAGAAAAGGAAAATCCTATACAAGCACTTGGAGTGATAACAAATTTGGAAGTGAAGAAGAAGTTGTGAATAGTGCTACATTAGTTACTTTGTACAGCAAAAGTCCAGTTACTTGTTTAATAGTAACTGAGAAGGAAATAACTGAAGATGAAAAAGTAAGTAAATTGGGAAATTTATGGAAAAATGCAGATGATTCAACTCAAAGCTCAATCTCAGATTATGACAGTGATGATAGTACTTCAGATGATAAAAAGGAAGGTATTTATGAAGACTATGAGTTAATGTATGGTAAATGGGTCCAAACATGTAAGAAAAATGAGAAGTTGAAGGAGGAAAACATTTCCATGAAGAACATCATTCAAGATCTAGAGAAGAAGTCGTTGTCTACATTAGATGACCTTGGTGAAGCTAGAATGAAATTAGTAAGTATCGAAAAGGGATTGAGAATGTTAAATGGAGGTATAGAAAAACTAGAAAAGTTAATGAAAATTGGTAAGGTTAAAGGGGATCTTCAAGGCATTGGCTATAAGGGTGAGTGTTCTAAAGTGAATGAGGAGAAAATGATATGTGCATATCTGTCCGAGAAGAATAAACATCAAGAAAGAATCGAAGATTTGTACCCATGTGTCATTTTTACGGAGTTATCGGGCACATAAGGCTGAGATGCTACAAGATGTTACAAATGGTGTTTCAAAGGGGTCAAGACTGAAAATTTAGACACTCTCCGTTAAATTTCCAGCAGTAGTCTATGGTACCGAAGCACACTTGGATTAGAAAGGGTCAATTACAGGCATAAAGAAATTGTGAAGAAAAAACAAGAAATTGTCTAGATTCACAGTCAGTTACTACTAGTGAAGAAACTGTTCAGACAGAGGTCAAGTCAGTTACTTTAGAAGAAGAAACCGATGACAAAGATAATATGACGAGGAACAAGGCCAGGTTAGATTTTTTTCGAGAGACACAAGAACTGTGTGCTTTATATTTTTGAAGTATTTTTTTGATTGTTTAAAAAAAAGAAACATAAAAAATATTTTGTTGTTCTTTAGTTTTTATATTGCCATTGTCGTCCCATCTTTTTAGTAGTTTGTATTGTAACTTCTATTTGGCTCCACTGAAGACTATTCAGCTCTCTCATTAGCGTGGGTCTCTCTCTCGGGTATCTCTCTCTCTCTCACTACACTGGCAACACTCATCTTTATTTTCTTGGGTTTATGAATTTGATCAGTCTTATGAAGATGAAATTGAAATAAGTAATGATATGTTGGCATGTTTATTGACTGATGGTGAATTGTCATCTTGGCGAGCTTATGATTCTTCCGCTGTACCTGTTGTTGATTCTTATGATTATTCTTAGTTTTCACAATGCTTTGTCCTAAGGAGAAGATATCAGATTGTTTTTGGCAAATGTTCCATTCAGGAGGAGATTTCAAGATATGTGTGACTATCCGTCTTGCTTTTTGACATCTTTTTGTCCCAAGGGGAAGAAATTAGGATAATTGTGATGTTCTTTGGAACTTAATATTTGATTAAGTGGGAGTAGTTGCCGTATGAATTGTGAATTTGATACTTATATGTCAAATTATGTTATTTAGGAGGAGTTTCATATTTGTGACAAACAATGCCAAAAAGGGGAAGATTGTTAAGATATATTGTATATTTTTTTTTATTTAGTTTTGGCATCTTATTTATTAATTGGACATATAAGATATTAATTGGAATGAGACTTAAAAAGATGTGGTTGTTACACTCTTAGTTGTGAAAGAATCCTACATAATATAAAAGTCTATTCTCTGATAGATGTGTGGTATATCACGTTGAGAATTAAATTGTGTATTGCTGGATTTTGTGGATAAAAGATAAGGGAAATTGGTTTTATGTGTTGGTCAAGAGTTCTTGCTGGTGAGTATCATGGATGTATTTATCAATAGCAGAGGTGGATTCGATGTGTGTTGGAAAAAGGTGTAGTGGGTGTTAATTGAATTTGGGAAAAACATATCAAACTTTTCACCTTTCCTTTGTTTTCCAAACAACGCTATAGAGGCCATGAATAGGTGCTGACCTGTTGGTGTAGCGTACATTCACGTACAGGAAGCGTCGATTTCTGTTGGTGTACCGTTCAGGTATAGTGTCCCATATGGTTTAATTGGAGATGTTGAAACTGGACAATTTATGTGAGTAAAAAACCCTGAGATTCTTGTTTTGATATTGAATTGTTGGATTAGCATACTGTTCGGTGGTCTGGTCTTGAAGTTGGCATAAATCAGTCCAGCTGGTGAACAATGTATGTTTGAGTGAGACATGTTTTGGTGAAGAAGGTGTTGTCTACGGTGCAGTGAGTTTGTGAGTTACTTTTTCCAGACGTCTTCATCTGGGGTGTGTGAGCTTCTCCATGCGTGTTGCTTCTTTGCTTCACTGCATGTTGCTTCTGTGCTTTTCTTTGAAGGACGATGATTTCTTCAAGTTGGTTAATGGTCAACTCAGTCCTCAAATAGCATTCATGAGGTGTGTAGAATGGAGGTTTTGAGACTTGAAAATTGGAGTTCCTTCGTTTAAGTTCTAATCGTTTCAACAATAGCATATTATCATCTCTGGGATTTTTAATGAAGATATTGAAGCCTCACAGTAAATCTTTCGATGATCAACTTTCCGTTTTTTCATTGATGAAGCAACATATTTAAGGGAGTTGTTTTTCTATCTCAAGTGAATTTAGTTTTTTGCTCTTTATTATTCTAATCACTTGAGTTATCGTTTATTATTCTTTCGTTAAAAGATTGATTGAGAAAATTCTCTGTGAAAGTTAGTACGAGGCGGTCGTACTATTGGGTGTGAAATTCTTTCATGGGAAGTAAGGTTGAGAGGTAATGTCAAGGATTGAGTGGTGTCGCCTCAGTAAAGCATTGGATAAATCTATTATACTTCAGTGAAAGTAATTAAGCTGGTGAGAGCCCCACAAACGTAAGTAAGGTGTGCCAAACTACGTTATCAAATTTTGGTGTTGATTTATTTTTGGTTCTTTTTATTTTTTTGATTTTATTTGTTTGCTAGGAACAAATCGGAAAGTTTGCGAAACTACTACCCCTACAGTTTTTCAACATGCAATACGAAGTTGAAAGAATAATTTCATAAAATTTAGTTATTAAAAGATTTTATATTGCCATTATCCAATACAGGGCTTTAATGTTTTGAAATTTTGTACATGGAAGTCAGACTACGTATACGTTTACAATTACGAAAATTAGAAACTAAAGCACATCAAATCTTTTGTGCTTTAGTTTATCAAAATAGCTTAAGTTTTTTTTTATTTAATGGATATGTTAGAGAATATATAAAACCAATTGAGTTGGCCTCACACAAAAGCTTAAGTTATTGTGGTGAAACGGTCGCTTAATATGGTATCAGAGCCTCTGTGACCAAGTGGTCGTGAGTTCGAATCCTACCACCCACCTGTTAAATTAAGCACAAGGTAAAATAAGCCTGTGCAAGTTTCAAGCCCAAAGGCTTTCACTTGAGGGGGCGTGTTAGAGAATATATAAAACTAATTGAATTGGCTTCATATAAGAGCTTAAGCTATTGTGATAAAATGGTCGCTTAATAGGATAGAGCCAATCTGAAATCTTTTAATCCCTTCCTAATCCATCAATATATTGAAAAAAAACAAACTAACTATTAAAGAAACTTTGAAAATGTTGTTCATAAATTGTTTGATGTCATACTTAACATTTTAAAACGTATAAAACAGACTACGGTCGAACTATTCTAATACATAAACATTGCTTGTTGATGTGACCAGTAAAGGAGTAATGCGGAGACAATAGTATCAAAATTCATAAAACTGAAAGTACATCAATGAAGTCACATAATTTTCATTGATGTGGCTAGTAAAGGAGAAGACAGAATGCTTTCTGAGTTCTTAGATGAGTATGATCTTGATCGAATTCGTTATAACTCGATTAAATTCACCCTTTGTTTTAATCAAGTACCTCAAGAAGCGAGCCGGGTGGAAAATGGAATATGCTAACCATTGGAAACAAAGACCATTTCATGTTGATTAGGTTTGGGTTAAATCTTAAACATCAAATCCGTAAATAATTTTCCAGTTTATTCGAAATATTAATTTTAAGGAATAATCCAATATTGTAATACATTAAGGAGTTTTTCGTTTTATGTTTTAGGTTTAGCTACTCGAAAAACTCTAAAGGTGTGCTTGGTTAATGGATATGGGAAGAAAGGAATGGGTAAGGAGTGAAAACTATATGCTTGATAAGGAACTATGATTGAATGAATAGTAATTTCATTCATCCATTTTGAGTATTGGGCCATACCCCTCATAATAGAGAGGAATGGAAATCAATAATTGATATATTTATGGTTTGAGAAATTAAATAATTAACTATTTCTCAAACTCATCAACTAAAATATAATTAATTAAAATAATATAATAAATTCATTAATTATAATTCATTAATTAAAATATTGTAATTAATTAAAATAATATAATTAATTATAGTTAAATAAAAAAATAAATTATAACTAATTAATTGTAATTAATTAATTATATTTTATTATAATTAATCAATTACAATATAATTAATTAAAATATAATTCATTCATTAACTAAAATATTGTAATTAATTATATTATAATTAATCAATTACAATATAATTAATTAAAATACAATTCATTCATTCATTAAAATATTTTAATTAATTATACTATAATTAATCAATTACAATATAATTAATTAAAATATAATTCATTCATTAATTAAAATATTGTAATTAATTATACTATAATTAATCAATTACAATATAATTAATTAAAATATAATTTATTCATTAATTAACTATATTGTAATTAACTAATTAATTAGTATAATTAATTACAATATTTTAATTAAAATGAAAATTATTATTAATTAATTACATTATAATTAATTAAAATATAAGTGGTTAATTAAAATATAATTATTCATTAATTAAAATATTGTAATTAATTAATCAATTAAAATATAAGTAATTAATTAAAATATAATTAATTAAAATATAATTATTAAATAATTACTTGCATTATAATTAATTAAAATAAAATTTTATTTCTTAATATATTTTACAAACCAACCACTGTCAATAGTAATGGTAATCATACCTTCCTTTTAACTAGCCATTAGAATTATAATGATAATATCCATTCTCATTCTTCACTATATTCATTCTCGTTCTTATTACCATTCTCCCATGCGAACCAACCGCTCCTTAAGACTATGATTAGTGGGAGTTTATTAATAGAATTAATATTATTCTATTATTTGAGAAGAGAGTTTATAATATAATTAAATAGAATGAGATAATTAAAATAGGAGGATTTTATATTACATTTCATTTCATCGTAGATAGTAAAAATGAAAAACTTTCAATGTGAGATTTAGGATGAAATGTAAAATAATAGATAACTTTTTATTATATTATATTATAAACCCTTTTTTCAAATAATATTTCACTATATTATATTATGAACTCTTCTATTTCTCTTAAATAATAATTTTTAATATTATATTTATTTATATTTTATTTTATTATAAACAATTCTGTTTTATTATAATTATCTTAATCTTTGTTGGAGCAATAATATTTTTTATGAATAAATTTTTATATTTTAAAAGAAAAGTAATACATAAAATGAGACGGACATTCAATTAGAGCTGACATCTGTATTGCATTGTATTAACAATGTAGAACAGCCGGAGAACATAAAGAGGACAGACTTCCGGGAGACATCAATCCGCAAGTACCAACCTTGTGATAGAGATACAACTGTATTATAATAATAGTGGAGAGCACAGAAAGAGAGGTTGGAGAATAGCAGTAGTGAGAAAAAAAACCTCCGATAAATCCGTCAAATAAAGCATACAAATGTGTTATATAATTTTTAAGTTATTCAAATTAATGTTGTTTTCAATTTCAATATTTTAATTATTACATTTTTATTTCAATCTTTATATTTTAATAATCATTTTATATTGGAACTTTTTTTAAGAAATCTAATGTCGTTACCAAAATTCAAGTAGAGTATGTAACTGAAATTAACATCTCATGTACTTTTATCAAAATCTAAGTAGAATATGTTGGATAAGATTTTTGTTAACAAATATTAATGAAAATTGTTATGTAAAGTGATTATCAAATTTATAGTAATTCAAATGTTGAAATCAATGATTAAAAAACTCAACTGATTTAGCCGTTTTAATTATAAAAACTTTGAACTGCTTTTGGTTAGGTTTTTTAATTTCTAATTTTATTTACTTTAATGCTTTTGTTGTTAAAAACTAATCAATTTATTAATTAAAAAATTTTTATAAACAAAAATTAATTAGTTAATTTTTATTTAACAATTTCTTTTTAATTAAACTTAAAATTCTTATATAAGTAAGAATAATATTTTTAAATCATATTTCAAATTCTTTAATTGTCAAATTTAGTTGATTTTATGAGAATATAATATCAATTAAACTTTTTAAATTAAGTCTTTTATTTTATCGATTTAACTTCTAATTTAATTTTTAAAATATTCTTGAAATAGAGAATATGTAACTAAAAATAAAGTGGATGTTGGATAAGGTTTTCGTTAATAAATATTAATGAAAATTGTTATATAAAGTGATTATGAATTTTATAGTAATTAAAATGTTGAAATCAATAATTAAAAATATCAACTGAAATAGTCGTTTCAATTGTAAAAATCTTGAACTTTTTAATTTTTTGGTTCAATTTTTAATTTTTCAGTTTGATTTACTTTCATACTTTTGTTGTTAAAAACTAATCAACTAATTAATTAATTAGTCAATTTTTATTAATTAAAAAGTTCTTATAAAGGAAAATTAATTAATTAATTTTTATTTAATAATTTTTTAATTAAACTTAAAATTCTTTTATAAGTAAGAATAATATCCTTAAATTAAATTTCAAATTTAGTTGATTTTATGAGAATATAATATCAATTAAAATTTTTTAATTAATTTTTTTATTTTATCAATTTAACTTCTAATTTAATTTTTAAAATATTATCAAGCGGTATAGCCTATAAGGTAAAGCTGCGCGATAAATTGGTTCATTTATAAGGCTCATACATCCTAGTGCGCAATAAGACAAACAGAGCTAAATAAGTCCTTTAGAAATTTATCATCGGACCTTTATTTTCAGGCGGGTTAGTTTTATTTTTATTTCTTTATTGTAATTTTCAGTTTTTATTTTTAGTTTTTTTCTATTTTTCTTTTGAAATAAGAACAAAAACTTGTTTAGTTATTAATGTTAATGTAATTATATTTTTGTCACTAATAATAACTACATATTAGATAAAACTTAAATATAAATTAGTTTTAGTTAAATAAAATTATTTAGTCTCTTATATAATATTTATTTAAATATTATGTTATTTTAACAAAATAACTAATTTAAAAATTAAAATTTTATTTAAAAATTAATATTTGTTTGAAATATATTTTAATTATTAAATCAAAATTTATTTGAATATTTATATATTTTAAATTTAATTATATTAATTGGTAATTATTAAAATTTAATTACATATAATTTAATTATAAAAATTAAATATAATTAAATTATTCATAATTTTTATTGATAATTAATTTTAGTTTGTTAAATATATAATGTTGAATTAAATTATTCATAATTTTTATTAAAATTTAATTAATTAAATAATATATTAAATAATAGTAAATCATATTATGAAAAAAACAAAAACAGGAAACAAAAACAACTTTTTATAGTTTTCATAATTTTTGAAAATCGGAAAAAATCGAAACCAACAACAGAAACTAAAAACTCAAACAAACAGGTTTTTTTACTGAATTTGAAAACAAAAATAGAAAACTAAAGATAAAAATGAAAACAAACACCCACTACTATCAACATTTTAAATGCAACTTTGGTTTGATAGTTTTTCAAAAATAAATAATTAAATCTATTTTTAAGGGACTTATTGACTTGAAGAGATGGAGTGAACTTTGTAATAATAAAAAGCTTAAACTTTTATAAGCCTTTTGGTTCATCTACAAAAATAGATAAGTAATAAATAGTGATTATTTAGGAATATAATAAACAAGAAATAAAATAGAATATGTATTATTTAGTTTGATTTATTCTTAAGAATTTCTAATGATGATATAATGTTAATGTTTAGTTTGAAAACATAAAATTGGAATAACAAAGGAATACTAACAAAAAAATCAAAATATCCATTTGTCCACAATAACTATATTATTATTATTATTATTATTATTATTATTATTCTTATTATTATATTTTTATTGCTAAGTAATTATGTAAATTCTTTCAAGAAATTTTTGTTCAACAATCCATATTTTTATTGACAACTCAATTGGAATAGATAAAAATAAGGGATGGTGTGTTTACTTATTCCTCACTCTCAAGGAATAAGTAAACAATTGGATTATATATTATGTATATTTTTTTAACCAAACAAGGGAATAACCTATTACAAAAATAAATCAGGAACAGAACGGTTATCCCAATCAACCAAACACTCCATTAAGGTTTAACATGGGGTTAGAAGAAAGCAATTAGAGCCTGATTAGGGTTAATTTTTTAAAAGAATGACAACCCTCAAAATTTCTCCATGTCTCTTTCTTTCTATATCGAGCATGTCAAGTAGAAAATATTTTGAGAATAACATTTCTTAAAAAGAAACTCCACAAAGCCCATATTGGCATCACATGCGCACCATAACCCTGTAAACATTTTATTGAATGAAGCATATCTTTAATGTTGTCGCCTAGGATCAATGAACAACGGCTCGCACTGGACGAGAATCGATGTCTTTAGTGACCTTGACTGCCAGATCCAGGAAAGCATTTGAAGCTGGCACATCCTCATTTTGTTTCTCGAATTCCATACACCATTTCACCACTGTTCTTCCATTTTCCTCAGTGATCCCAAGTGTAATCTTGAAGCATTTATAAAGCTACATTACATCTCCATCCAAAACATTGAAGGTCTCTCGTCATCTAGTTTCTCCACTGACTCTGGAGTCGATCTGTTACCCTCTGTAATTTATAAAGAAAGAAGGAAATGCATAATTTTGTTCCAGTTCCATTTTAATGTTGTTTTAATTCTATCATTTATTATGATAAATGACGTGTTTATCATTAAGCAAATGCCTCTATAAACTTAAAATATCCTTATCAGGAATGTTTTCTGACACCAAAATTATTACAAAAGTTGTTTGTTCTTTTTAGTCAAAATTTAATTTTAACATTTAACGCTCTTAAAATCAAATATGGGGGGCTTTTTCATTACCTCTGTTAGGATTAAACCTAGAATTATTCTTGCTGTTTTCCAAGTTAAATTAATAGTAATTAGTTCTACATTTATTTTTAAAAGATGCAGGACTCACGTGATAGAAACTTCTTGGTAAGGTTAGAGAATAATTAAAAAAAAGGCACGTAGTAATTAAATAATATTGTGGATGGTCCTCTGTTACCTAGGGTATAATTCCAAGCCTTAATATAGTGGACAATCTCGTAATCACCTTCATGGAGCTCAACATTGTAAACATGGTCGGAGGCAATGTTAGGAAGTTGGTGTATTTGGCTCTTAAACATGTTGTAGAATGATTCAACCGATGCGTTGATTTCTACTTCTGTCTCCACCTTACCATTTAGAGCCAAAGTTATTAATACTATACCGGACTTAGTACCAGACTAGGTTTTAGTACGGCACTATACCAATATCGGTCAATATCGAGTACCATTTTGGGTAATTTTTAAAAATTTAAGAAATAATCTCTGAAATTTTTTAAATTTTGTAAAATAGTCTATTAGTATATTGTACAGTTGTACTGTATACTTTACAAGTTTAGATCAACCATATTTCCAAAAATCATAATAATAATAATAATCACAACTAATATGTAATAACAATAATTTTTAAATATTTTACATATAAATAATAACTACAATTAATATGAAAAAGACAATCATCATAATACAAATATAAAAATAAGAATAATACAAAGTTTTTAAAATATTACAATAATACAATTTCATCATTTTAATAAACATTAAAACATCCACTAAAAAGAACAATAATTATCCTTAACTATTACAATTTATGAAAAGAATTCATGACGAGGAAACAATCAAGTAAAAGTTAAACCTGAAACAAAAACATTTACAATTATATTACATATATAGAATTTAACATAAACTGATATACATCAAATATAAATAAAATTAAAAGAAGAGAAAAACATAACCTGGAACGAAATTCAATCGTCAACGAGAGGATACTCGTTACAATTGCACTAATCCCAATTATTATTTGGTACAAAATCCTAATCATTGAGAGGAGTTTCATCATCATTATCATTCAAATTTAATGCACCAAATGACATGTCAATGCTTTCCCATCCAATATTATCTTCCAAGTCATTAACATCTACCAAATTCGGTTCTTCAGAAACTCAATCCACCAAAAGTTTAATGTTATCAATGGAAATTATATCAGTTGAACTACTTGTATTATTAAGACTCCTATTAAATAATAAAATTTAATTATTAGAAAATTATAAGAAATTATATCAAAAATAGTAATGATAATAACATATTATTCCCGACAATTCCCAATAATTCACATTTCTAACAATCACAAAACATGCATAAAACAATTTCCAATTTCAACAATTCCCAAAATTCGTATTTCCAACAATCACAAAACATGCATAAAATAATTTCCAATTCTAACAATTCCCAAAATTCACATTTTCAACATTCACAAAACATGCATAAAACAATTTCCAATTCCAACAATTCCCGACAATTCACATTTCCAACAATCACAAAACATACATAAAATAATTTCCAATTCCAACAATTCCTAACAATCACAAAATATACATAAAACAATTTCTAATTCCCAATAATTCACATTTCCAACAGTCACATAACATGCATAAAATAATTTCCAATTCCAACAATTCCCAACAATTCACATTTCCAACAATCACAAAACATGCATAAAACAATTTCTAATTCCAACAATTCTCAACAATTCACATTTCCAACAATTATAAAACATGCATAAAACAATTTCCAATTCCTAACAATTCACATTTTCAACAATCACAAAACATGCATAAAATAATTTTCAATTCCAACAATTCCCAACAATTCACATTTCCAACAATCACAAAACATGCATAAAACAATTTCCAATTCCTAACAATTCACATTTTCAACAATCACAAAACATGCATAAAATAATTTCCAATTCCAACAATTCCCAACAATTCACATTTCCAACAATCACAAAATATGCATAAAAAAATTTCCAATTCCAACAACTCCCAACAATTCTCATTTCCAACAATCACAAAATATTCATAAAATAATTTCCAATTCCCAACAATTCTTATTTCCAACAATCACAAAACATGCATAAAATAATTTCCAATTTCAACAATTCCTAACAATTCACATTTTCAACAATTACAAAATATGCATAAAACAATTTCCAATTCCAACAATTCCCAACAATTCACATTTCTAACAATCACAAAACATGCATAAAACAATTTTCAATTCTAACAATTCCCAACAATTTACATTTTCAACAATCACAAAAAGGGATATAATTTAATTATTATAAAATTATAAGAAATTACATCGAAATTAATAATGATAATAACATACCTTTCTCGAAGCTTTAAATTGTATCGAACAAAAATCAAGTCATTTAACCTCTTATGCTCCAATCTATTCATTTTTTTGGAGTGGATAAATTCAAATGTGCTTCAGTTTCGTTCACAACCTGTTGCACTCACACATTGACTTAAAATTCGAATTGCAAACCTTTTCAATTCTGGAACACCATTTCCGAATTGATCCTACCAAGAAACTGTAAGTTATAAGATAACAAAAGTAGTGTTATATACAAATAAAGTGATAATTAATTTTCAACAAATAAGAAAATAAAAATAACTAATACTTGGAGAAAGTTTTCCTCTTTGTCGAATAGCAATCGGCATCCCAAAATCCCCACAAGACAACTTATAAAGCTCCATTTGTGAGCTTAATAGATCTTGAATCGCGTCAATGTTAACTATTGTTGTAATAGTTAAAAGCATTCCTCTATTAACTTCAGCTTGCTTACTAAGATCTAATCTAAAATAAACATTAGGATTAAAAAATGCCCCAGTTGCAAACAACAGAGAAGAAAGTTGTCTTTCCCTTCTCTCATTAATGATTGAAAGATATGGTGTATACAAAGAAGGTCTATGTTTCAGATTGGCCTTGATTGCTTCCGTCGCTTTGTCCATGGCATCAAAAATATAACCCATTATTGGCTTTTCTTCATTATCAGCCAAGTGAAGCACCCTCACTAAAGGCTCATAAACTTGGATAACAAATTGACATTGAGACCGAAATTCTCTATCTTCCAGTTTAATATTACAAACCTCCACTCCAGCATTAGACCTAGGATGCTGAGATGCAATCCACTTATCACTTGTAAAATCTGTCTTAACTCTTTCTTCAGCGAAACAAAAGACTGAAGTGATAAGAAATTTGTTAAAAATCTTGTCACAGTAGGACGACACAATTTCCTACCATTGGTAAATTCCTTTCTCATCAAATTCAACACCCATGCAAAATTATAAATGAACTTTGTCACCTTTTTAGCTTTTTGCATAGTCTCATCAACAATAAGAAAATACCTAGGATCCACTATATTGTCCAACATTAGGTCAATGCAATGTGCAACATAAGGAGTCCAAAAAAAAGAATTATAAGTATTCTGCAACCTTTTCCCTGCCGCTTTATAAGCAGAATCATTGTCAGTAATAAACTGAATAATGTTTTCTGGCCCTACTTCATTCACAACTTCATCAAATATCCCAAGAAAAGTCTCAGTATTTCTAACAAGGTCAGATGCATCAATAGATTTAAAAAACATAGAGCCATTTGTAGAATAAACCAAAAAATTAATAATAGGCTCTTGTCTCCTATTTGTCCAACCATCACACATAACTGAACATCCACAAGTACCCTAATTTACTCTTCTTTCAACCAATTAACTTCTAATTTTAGAAACATAACAACTCAAAAGTTTACCTCTTAAGTTATCAATCGAAGGACCTTTATATCTCGGGCCATAAGAGGCTATTGCATCCACCATATGTTGATAATAATAAGACTGACAAGCATTAAATGACGAACCTGTATCATACCACCATCTAGCTACTACCATATCAACATTGTGAGCTATATCTCTTGATTGCATTGCACTATGAATTGAAGGTTGGGCTTCAGGAGTTATTCGTGGTGCAAAGAAACTAGTTTGCCTTCTTCTCTTCCTCACATCAGGTTCAGGTACTTCTTCTTGGGCCTGAGATGGAACACTGCCAGTACCACTACCACGACTACCACTACCACCTTCAACATTTCCATAATCACCACGGAAACTAGAAAACGAACTTCTACTGCCAATTTCAAAATTCAACCTTTCCCTTCTATCTCTCTTATATTAATATTCATCAAGCAATGTTTTCATCTGTCATTTCACATCATGACTTACTTTTTTACAAGGTTCCACCTTTCATTTAACCTCAGCTAAATGTTTTTTTAATCGGGTGATTCCTCCACCTTTCAAATGCTTGTTACAAAACAAACAAACAGTATGGTTCTTCTATCCAGGAACCAATGTAGCATGAGCCCAAGCTGGATCATTGTGTCTTCCTGAAGTAGGTTGATCAGCAGTACTTGAACTTCCTTCCATTTATCTGTAAAAATAAATGAATGCATATATCAAAATACATAACACATAACTTCATTACACAATATGCATATCCATCTTATATAATATAACTCATTTTGTATTATTACATTACACACAATTCAATTTCGTGGAACACTATTCACTATACGTCAAAAACTAACAATTCAATTATTCAACATATACAATTAGTTAATTTCAACAATCACAAAACATACATAAACACTTTTCATTTCCAACAATCACAAAACATACATAAACAATTCTTATTTTCAATAATCACAAAACGTTTATATAACAATTTCCATTTCCAACAATTTCCGCTTCCAACAATCACAAAACATTCTTCCAACAATTTCCGTTTTAAACAATCACAAAACATTCATAAAACAATTTCCATTTCTAACAATTTCCAACAATTCTCATTTCCAATAATCATAAAAAATTCATGTAACAATTTTCATTTTCAACAATTCCCAACAATTCCTATTTCCAACAATCATAAAACATTCTTCCAACAATTTACAGTTCCAACAATTTTCATTTGCAACAATTCCATTTCCAACAATCACAAAACATTTTTCCAACAATTTCCATTTTCAACAATCACAAAATATTCATAAAACAATTTTCATTTCCAATAATCACAAAACATTTATAAAATAATTTTCATTTCTAACAATTTCCAACAATTCCCATTTCTAATAATCACAAAACATTAATAAAACAATTTCCAATTTCCAATATTTCCATTTCCAACAATCACAAAATAATTATAAAACAATTTCCATTTCCAATAATCACACAAAACATTTATAAAACAATTTCCATTTCCAATAACCACAAAATATTCATAAAAAATTTTCATTTCTAATAATTTACAACAATTCTCATTTCCAATAATCACAAAACATTCATAAAACAATTTCCATTTCCAACAATCACAAAACATTTATAAAACAATTTACATTTCCAATAATCACAAAACATTCATAAAATAATTTCCATTTCTAACAATTTCCAACAATTCCCATTTCCAATAAT
>JAOTAY010000001.1:7844068-7859305 GCA_025629805.1 Erythroxylum baracoense
TTACCGACGGACAAGCCCATTCCATAGATAAAAGAGCGACAACTTAATACGATGTAAATTCAAATACCGACGGAACAATAATTCCGTTGGTAATCTAGGTTTCCCTGCCGACAATTACCGATGGACACATAACATTCCGTCAGTAAAACATCGATAACTTAATCTGGTGGAAACTCAAATACCGACGGAACAATAATTCCGTCGGAACTCTAGGTTTCCCTGCCGACATTTACCGACGGATGCAACATTCTGTCGGTAAAACATTGGTAACTTAACCTGGTGGAAACTCAAATACCGACATAATAACTATTCTGTCGGCAAACTAGGTTTCCTGGAAGCATTTACCGATGGACACAACACATTCCGTTGGTGATTAACGCTTATCGTCCGTCTTCATCGAAACGACGACGTTTGTTGACAATTTGTCGATGGAAGGATCATTCTGTCGGTAAATAAGCTAGTAGATATTGCGACGGAACAAGTTTTCATCGGTAAATGATAGCTTTGTTCCGACGGTAAGTTAACTGTCGGTAAAACGGCGTAGCAATTAAATTGCGAGAATGGTTCCCGCATTTTTTCCCGATGCCGTGAGTTTTAGCATCGCTATATGCCATCGGAGATTATGCGCTAAAGTTGTCCCTACAGTATTGCCGAAGGATATATTTTCCATCGCTAAATCACCATATTTTTTGACGGAATTTTTACCTTCCGTCGGTAAGTAGCGACGGAAATCATTCCGTCGGTAATATTCCGACGCTATTACGTGATTTTCTTGTAGTGTTTACAAGTGTTTGGAAATTTAAAAATTGGCAAGAATTTGGAAATTGGCATTGGAGCATGCATGACTAGCTTAATAAGTGTATTTAATGTTTATATTAGCATTGATGCATGAATTAATGAGTTAGATATGTGAATCCAATAACTAAAGTGGTAGTTGGCTTATAAGGAAAAATCTTGATAGGAGACCTATTAATGATCAATGCTTTTCTAATTTTGCAAAAAAAAAGGTCATCTTCAACAATTATAGGTTTTATGGTCACTACACTAACTGAAATTCTTTATATTGTAATGAAATAGGTAAGAAAGGCTCCATTTTGATTTAACAAATTTTTAATAGGAATAGAAGACTATAAGTAGGTAGTGAATAATGGTTTGTCTTCTTTTTACTAAAGTTCCTAGGCTTATTTTTGTTCAAGGAAAGTTCAGAGCACTTAAGAAAATATAAAGAAAATGAAGAAAGCTTATGAAGAAAACCTTAGAAAGCTTCATTGATAAGCTTAAAATCCTATATAGATAAAAACATCATTTTTTGTTATATATGTTCTACAAGCATATTTTCATTTCCACTAATCCTTCGCTTTGCCATTATTTTGACAAGGATGCTATAAGTTTAAGTTGACAATAGGGGTCGACAAAGATAAAGTTTAGAAACTTACATTACCTTCAAATTTAAGATTGAGTTTAGAAACTTTAATATTCAAAGTTAAGCTAATCTCTTTGTTCTTTCTATCTTTGTAAATTTGTATCAGAATGTCCTATTCTATTCCAACAACATAAACAACTCAAGTCAACTATATACAACTATACATCTTCAGGTATGAGAATTAGTAGTAACCTTTATTGTTTTATATATCGGTTGTCATTTCATTTTGTTGTATATTGTTTACTTAATTGGTGCTTATGAATTGATACAATGTTGTTGGTTGCATGTAATATTAAAAATAGGTTTTTTAACGTAATATAAAACAAAAAATGCATGTTATAACTTTGTTATCTTCTTGTATTATATAGCTAAATGGATAAGAGTTGGATGTCTCATTGAAAATGGTCAACTGAATACGTAGAAGGAGTTAAGAGTTTCTTGCAATTTTTAAAGGATCAAATGGGTGAGGAATGTAGTATTCATTGTCCATGTATTGATTGCTTAAATGTGGACTTCCAAAGTCAAGATGTGCTATATAATCACTTGCTCATTTGAGGCATCGACAAATTCTATACTCCATGGCTTTATCATGGTGAACGTAAGAAAGCAAGTTGTAGTATAAGTACCGGTACATCTTATGATGAAAGTTACAATAATGATATTGATGATTGTGATGTGAATGATAATGGTGAGGATGGGATTGATGAGATGTTAAACGATTATCAAAATTATATAGAGATTATGAATGAAACAGGAATGCCTAATGATAAACTCTTATCTTCATATATCTTTAGGACTTAATTCAGAGTCATTTACATTCATTTTACGTTCATCTATAGCTTGTTTATCTTGTCTTAGTATTATTCGGGTTTCGTTGACGTAAAATGCATAAATGAAATAAATAGACTCGAATTGCACTGTTTTTGGGTTTCTGGCAGACTTGACCTTTAGTCATTGTGGGATTTTTATCTCAAGATTGGTTTGGTAAAAAATTCTAAAATTTCATACTTAAATTCTTGACTTATTAAACGATGTTTTGGACAAATTGTAGATTTTTATGAGCTGGAACTCAAGAGAAAAAAATTCCCAAAGTTTGCGTCAGATTCTGGATCACCAGAATGACCTTTTGACGATGTTTCGGCCATAACTTTTGACTCACATGGTGGAATTTAGTGATTCAAGTCTCAGATTGAAGCTAACTCATCACCGTTTCATTTTTATACACTATCAAAATCGACCCTGGTGTATTGTCAAAAACACAGTTCAAAGCTAGCAAAACTTTAATTGATTTTCAAAGCACTTGGATGACATGGCACGACTCCATTGGATACTTAAAGATGACTCGACATCCACCTCATCATGACACACCACTTTGGATGGCTGGTTAGGTAGAGGCTAAAGAGAGTTGCGACCTCTGTCAATTGATGTGAAGACTAAGAATTCCATTCCTAGTTTGCCGCTAATATTAGGTCAGAAACCTAATCATGGGAGGTGGATATAAAATTCGACTTTGGTCCAGAGCTGGTGGCGGTGTCTCTTCTGGGTGTTCTCTAAAACTCCTAGCAGAAATCCTATTTCTAATCTTTCTTTTTAGACGCAGTTTTCTGGGACCATTTGGTGGTAAATTCATTTTACAAGGTATGTGTGGCTAAGTGTTTAATTCAATTGTAAAGGGTAACACCCTTCGAACCTATATTAATTCATGAGGATTTAATCTTGATTGATTCTTGTGTTAGTGATTTGCAATCATTTGTTTTAATTCTGGCACTTTAATGACTGAATTAAGCTCGTAAATCTTAAAATATGGATTTAAGATTTATAAGGGATTTTTGGACGCCATTCAATTAATTGATGGTAGTAGTTGCAAGATTAATTGATTTATAGCTAGGTTGATGATAGTAGTTCTCAAACTTACTATGAGAGAATTCAAACTTTGTCTTAAACTGATGATAGTGGTTGTCAAAGTTTTCAAGGCAAGATCATTAAACCGACTATAGTAACACTCGTATGCGACATAGGTGGATTAGTAGTTATGAATCCAATGATTATTTGGCAAGATTTATTTTCTTAGTAGTTAAGAAGAATAAAATCAGCAAGTTGGTGATCCTTGATTATGTAAACACAATGCGCGAATAATCCCTCGAGTCTGATGAATGAATTAATTGGTTTCGTTGGCGAAGTCCTTTGCAATTGAAGTTTCCATAATTCTATTTTTATCTTAATCTTTCAAATCTAATTTTTTCCCGAACTGTGATTTAGTATTCGTTTAAGTTTGTGTTCTTTAAATTCTAAATTTCCGAGATCAAATCCCCCAATTTACTTACTTTTTGTGCATTGGTTTGAGTTTAATTTAATTGATTTCTTTGAGTATTGCTCACATCAAATCTGATTTTGTTGCGTCATATTATATTTTGATTTCTGTTTTCTGTTAGCTATTATTTGATACTTAATCATTTAGGTTAGATTGCATTTTAGATATTAAAATTTGTTTCGTTTCTATTTTTGTGTTGGTTTTTGTGAAACAAATTTCGTTGACAAGTTTGACAATAGTTGGCATTCCATTATCAGATCTTTGAGGGAACGATCCCTACTCCTATATACTACTTGTTATTTGTGTAGGGTTAATTTACAAGGGTAACGACACCTTGTCACCTAACATAATTGGTAGTATGACAGAAGATAAGTTTGGGAATTTATTGAAAGTTGCTCAAGATGATACGGTTACATAATCGTAACATGCATGAAGTGATAACAACATTATATAGTTTAGCATGTGGGCCTCATATTTGTGAGAAGAAATACATAGGTTGTATTGTTAGTGGGGTGAGATATCATATACAAGATTGAGATAGTCGAGTTAGAAGTCAAAATGGTGGGGTTGTTGTTGAAGGATGTCATGACAATGAAATCATTGACTTCTACGGTGTCATATCTGAAATTATAGAATTGCACTACATCAAGGATAAGAAGGTTGCTCTACTTGAATGCAAATGGTTTGATCTAACTGACATGAGAGTGAGCGGGCATATTGCTAGCATAAATGTTAGTAAGACATGGTATGATAATGATCTTTTTGTCCTTGCAAGTCAAGCCAAACAAGTTTTCTATGTAAAAGATATTGTATTAGGTAGCAATTGGAAGGTTGTTCAAAAGTTTCAACAAAGGAATGTCTTTGATTTTTGTGAAAGAGATATTGGTGAATTGAATGAGGATGTTAATGAAGTCTATCAAGATATTGGATTGGAGATGAATAACGAAGCCATTCCAGTAGAAGATGCAGATATATCATCATTCCATTGGAGAGATGTCAAGCCCAACATAGTTTAATTGGATGAAGTCCAAGCCCATCTTATCTTACAAACAGATGAAGACTATACTCAAAATGATTTCAATGACAATGACGATACGTTGCTCGAATATATTAGTGATAAAGAATCAAACGATAATGTACTTAATGATGATGATTTTCTTAATGTTGATCATGATAATTGAATGTAAATAAATTGTTTGTATTGTTTCAAATGTTAATAAGATAATTGCCTTATGTTGTTGATATTTTAGTTATGTTAATTTATGATGACTACAAGCATATTTTTAATGTTTCACTTATGTTTTTGTGGATGTTGACGCTTTTCAAAATCTTGATCATGATGATTGAATGTAAATAAATTATTTATGTTGTTTGAAATGTTAATGATGATGATTTTCTTCATCTTAATCTTGATGATTGAATGTAAGTTTCAATGTTTGTATTGTTTCAAATGTTAATAAGATAATTGCCTTATGTTGTTGATGTTTTAGTTATGTTAATTTACGATAACTATAAGCATATTTTTAATGTTTCACTTATATTTTTGCAAATTTTGATTTTCAAAATCTTGATCATAACGATTTCTGTAAATATATTGTTTTTGTTGTTTGAAATGTTAAGAAGAGAATTGCCTTATGTTGATGTTTTACATAGGTTCATTACAATGGCATCTCATAGAAACAAAGGAAAGAGGGTGATAACGGTAGATAAAGTTTCTCCTACAAAACAACAAGCAATTGCATCATCAAAAGAGGAAAGTCAGCAACAACCTTTACCAACTTCTTCTGGTAGTCATGAGGGATCTTCAGGTCTATTATTGATAACCAAACATATTTACATTTATGCTCTCATTACATGTTTAGTGTGTTTTTCTCATTATGTTTTGTTTTTCAGGTTCCAATACTGGCACCAGAAAAAGAGGTAGAGGTAAGACAAAAAGAGCTGAGTTGCAACGGATGAATGTTGCAATGAATACAAAGTTGTCAGTGATGATTAACCCCATGCAACGGCGCCCAGTAGATAAGATCCAAGTTACAAAATTGGCCAATAAGTTGGGCGTCGTTGTTCGGAATGAGTTGCCTTGCCTTCAGTACGTCAGGCAATTGAAGGAAGATAACTTGCTGCCAAATGCTTTGGACAAAGTTTTGATAATATTTCAATTCATTTAATTATATGTATTGCAATTTTACGTAACTAAAATAATAACTTACCTTATACGTATTTTTCACAGATGAAGCTCAATATCGTTGATATCGACACGCCTAAGGTTTCAAGCAATGTTAGTTCACTATTGAAATAAAGAGTGAAGGATCATCGATATTGACTTCATAAATATTATCAGTCTTTCACTTTCGATGAAGAGGCAAGGAGACATGTTTCGGAACGAATAACTGAAGAAAATTGGAATGAAATGTGTGATTATTGGACTTCATCAAAGGTTCAGGTTTGTTTTTTTTCTCTTCATATTTCCTTCCATTAATTATATTTATACATCTAATAACCACTTCTCTTAATTTAGGAAAAGTGTGAGAAAGTCAAGGCCAATAGAGCAACAACGAAGACTCGTCATAACACCGGCTCCAGATCATTTGTTGTTATCTGACAAGAATTTGTAAATGTAACGTTTTCAATTTATTATTCTATTTTTTAATAAAATAAAATTTAATTGGTTATAATTTTTTTAATTCATATTATAGAGTCAAACACAACTCTAAGGGCAAGAGTGTGATTGAATCACACTGTAAAAGCACACACACTACAAGAAAAGTCAAGGCTGGACATTTGAACAGGCACAAAGTAATTATATAAGTACAAATAAATTTATATTACAATTTATTTTTTTATGTAATAGTAAGTAATAATTTTTTAGTTAACTCGATTTTCTTCTTTAAATTGTAGGACAAGATACAGAAGTTGTTGCAGACGCCATTGGCTGAGGGGAATCAGCCCAATGTCGATGACATTTGTAACAATGTCCTTGATATACTATCGGGCTATATCAAAGGTCTTGGGTATGACCCTAGGCCTGTTGGTACCTCTTCGTCACGACTAGCATATGTCACGATATTTCAAGATGAGAACTAGGCACTGAAGACTAAATTACAATATATGAAAGATAAGTTATAATGTATAAAAGACAAGTTAAATCGTAATGTAAAAGAAGTTAATAAGCTTAAAAAGATGGCAAAACAAATACTAAGCTCAGCATATGTTAGTAACAGTGACGACGATGAGAAGTCTTAGTTTGTGTATGAATTGTAATTATTTTTTAATAAAATACATTCCATTTTTAATGTTTATTTTATTTCAATTTATTATTAATTAAAAAAATGTCACTAACATTAATTATAAAATAAATAATTTTAATATTTCAAACTTTCTTAAAAATTGTAATAAATTAAAATAAATTCGTTTTTAAAAATTATAATAATATTTAAATTCAAAATTAAATTTTGTCACTAAATACTATTAACTACCAAAACAAAATCGTCACAAAAAGTAATTAACTACGTATACAAGAACATCGTTAAAAACATTTTGCTACAACCACATATTAGTAGCTAAAAATATTTTGCTACAAAACGAAAATCGTTATAAAAAACTATTAACTACCAAAATTAGAATCGTCACAAAATATTTTTATCTACGTTTCTAGAATCGTCTCTAAAAATATTTCCCTACAACAGATAATTAGTAGCTAAAACTATTCTGCTACCAAAATGAACTCGTTAATAAAAATAATTACCTACAAATATAGTTTAGTAGGAAAAACTTTTGACTACGAAACAGAACCGTCGTACAAAATTATATACGATGTTCATTATTCTCATTGGTTATACCTTTTACTAACGAATTATTTGAGTCGACAAAATGTTTTGGCGACGACTTTGGAAAAACGTTGCGAATTTTGTTTTACTACCGGAATTCAACGATAATTTAAGTGACGAGTTTTTTTTGTCGCAAATTAGCATTTACAGTGATTGGTTATTATTTAGTCATGTTTATTTTCGTCGCTAAATGTTCTGTTTGTTGTAGTGCCTTTTTAAGTCTACTAAAGCTCTGCTTCACAACCACTTTTCGTTTGTTCTGCGTTGATTTTCCTCATTTTTTTTCCAAAGTTCATTTTAAATCATACGTTTTTGTAATATTATATTTAAAAAAATCTCTATACACAGATAAAAGGGATTTAATTTCAATACACATCTGTGGCATTTGTGAAGTCGTTGATTGTTTTCATTTGGAGGCAATTCTCTAACATATAAGAGAGAAGCAGTTGGGTTGAAGTGTTTTTACGATAACTGATGTCTAATTCTCGGTCAAGGACAGTGCACCAACAAAGACTGTCCCCTAGTGTCCAATTTCTTCCTGTTATTAGCTTCAATCGTCTTCCACTCTATCATTATTGACAATCCTATAAGCGTGAAGCTTCGCAAATATTTTATATAATTTGGGAAGCCTACGCTTAGGTTTACCCGTTTCACCATTTTAACTTAACCTGACCTAACCATCGAACAAATTATCGTATCTCCATTGGACCCGATATCAACATGTCGGTCAAACTCCATTTTTGTTGTTAGTGCAAATACAAATTATTAGTGACCAAGTTGGAAACGCTTTTCATTTTTACGAGCAACATTCGGCTCTCAGTCCAATCTTACGTTAATTTCCAAATACATCTAATTATTCCTTTTAATCATGTTGATCTCAGAGAAAACTACTGATTGTAACTACTGCGTTCTAATGGCGTGAAAGCACTTGGAATCAATCAGGTAAACAAGATCTCTTTAATTAATATTTAATATATGAATCTACAATGGCAAGGTTCTATGGTGTAGTGGTTAGCACTCTGGACTTTGAATCCAGCGACCTGGGTTCGAATCCCGGTAGGACCTTTTCTTTTATTGCCAATTTATATTAAATTCCACAACAAAAGTTTTATAAGTGGGACGGCCGACAATCTAACTATCTAAGCCTCCCATTTTCTTCAGTTTCTCGACCTGAGGAGAAAGTAAAATGGAAGAATACAAAACGCTTAAAGTCGTCCAGCAAACCCAAATTTCAGGAGTCTTCCATTTATATCTTAATCGCCCATCGCTACTAAACGCACTTTCGCGCGATTTCTTCGCCGAATTCCCCAAAGCCCTCTCTTCTCTCGACCAGAACCCTGACGTCGCCGTCGTCGTGCTCTCAGGCTCCGGTGATCACTTCTGCTCCGGAATTGACCTTCAGGCTCTCTCTTCAATCACCGATCAGTCTTCTCTCACCCGAGATCGTGCCCGTGCCAGTGAGAAACTCCGTCGCGATATCAAGCTCATGCAGGACGCGATCACTGCAATCGAACGGTGTAGAAAACCGGTGATTGCGAGCATCCACGGAGCATGCATTGGTGGAGGAATTGATATCGTGACAGCCTGTGACATTAGGTTTTGTACAAAGGATGCATTTTTTTCCGTTAAGGAGGTTGACGTTGGCCTCACGGCAGACCTGGGGACGTTACAGAGGTTACCTGGGATTGTGGGATTTGGTAACTCGATGGAATTGGCTTTGACAGGTCGGAGGGTCTCGGGTGATGAGGCCAAGGAGTTGGGCCTGGTTTCCCGGGTTTTCGGATCAAAAGAAGAGTTGGAAGAGGGCGTTAAAGTTGTTGCTGAAGGTAATTTCACAGTCTCTCATTTTTTTTATCTGTTATCAAAATGAATAGAGTATTGAAACATATAGATTATATCAATAGAATTAGATGTTAAATTTTCTTACAGTTGGAAGTAGGATTCAGGCTCTAAATAGCGCTCTGTGTTATTGTTGCACTATACATATATATATATATTGCATAAACTGCAATTGTCGCAATAACATATTAGATAAAAATGGACGGCATTTTCAGTTATACAAGTGGTTTAGAAAGTGTTGGTTTTTTGTGTAATAATTGAACAGGAATTGCTGCAAAATCTCCACTTGCTGTCGCTGGGACAAAAGCGATCCTTCTTAGAACTCGTGATTTGAACTTGCAGCAAGGACTGGATTATGTGGCGACTTGGAACTCTGCTATGTTAGTGTCTGACGATCTGAAGGAGGCGATATCTGCACGTCTCCAGAAAAGAAAGCCCTTCTTCTCCAAGCTTTGATGTTTCTTTTCGTAAATTTTCTTACCTGCCTTGTACGTTTAATGGATATATTATTTGGCTTCAGCTGCATTGACCCGGGAAGCACTCATTAAGATTTCTACCTCAATTGCCTGTACTCAGGACCCCACTTTAGGAAGTGCACTTTTGAAGGTGCTGCCTATTCAACTCAAACTTAACTGGTCCTGCTTTTCATTTGTTTATGGCAGAACTTGTCTCCTAAAACAAGTACTGTGCACAGGGCTTTTATCAGCGGAATTGAAACTTGAAACGAGTACTTGGGCCATACAGTTCTAATTTGTTGTTATATTGGTGCATTCTGCGTGCTATTAGTTGAAGAAATATGGTGTTTCCTGATTTTTCAAGTTTAGATTATATGATTGGATTTATTAAGTGTCATGTTCCTGTTGTTACTTGTTAGTAGCGTGTTAAGCCCCTAAAGACATGGCCAAGGCTATCTGTCCTCTATTGTTAAGTGCAATTAATGTATAGACTTCATCTCGCTATATTCTGTGTCGTTAATTAGAACAGAGTATTAAGCCTCCAACCCCCTCAGACAGGAGAGAGTTAAGGTCGGAATGATCATAATTCCTAGTGAAGGAGATGTCCAAAGTAAATCACTTGGGTGATAAAATTGCAGTTTTCATTTTTCTGCCCTTTCTTGTTTTTTACTTTTCATTTTTCTCCTTTGATTGGTTGTGTTGGCTCCACTGCTTTCACCTGAGATCAAGCTTGTCGACTTTATCCCTTCGGGCTGCGTATCTCTTTTCAACCCTGAAAGAAAATATCCTACCATACATTTATATATTTGGATGTCACTAAATATGGAATTGAGAATGTTTTAACTTGTTTCTCAATTTATTTTATTAAAAATAACTTGTAAAGGAAAAAGTTTTTTTTTAATATGAAAGTTATTGTACCTTGCTTTATATAGTGTCATAAAAATCTAATTTTTGTTCAGAAGATGTCAAGTTTTGTTTTTGAAATTGCCAGGTTATTTTTTTTATGATATAGGTAAAAATTTTAATATGCTTGAAATGTTATTTTGATTTATAGAAGAAGATACTATACAAAATTTCGAATTCTAAGTTCATGTCAAATTTGAGGAAATATAGACATTGTATAATTTTTGAAGAAAATATTTTTTTTCCCAAGGATTGGACATCTAATCTGTATAAAAGCTTTATTTAAAGGCCAAAGGACTCTTCATTTTTGTTTAAAATTTTGATAGTTTATTTATCTTTTATTTACAATGATTTTCTAATTCTTTGTTTATTTATATAAGTGTTTAACTTTAGTAGGGATTGTTTTACATTAAAATATTTTTCGTAAGGTAGGTCTCTAATATGTTGCTTTTATTCCAAAAAAGCCTTAGGTAAATCAGGCAAATTTCGTTTTCTATATTATTTTGTAAATTATTAATTTTTCTGTTTAATGTTCCGTTTTTAATTGTATTTTCCTGACTAATATATATTTTTAAATAAGTTAGTTGTTCTTGTTTTGCATGTATTATATTATTCAGTTGGTTTTCCATTTAGCCTTTACTAATTTAATATTTATGGTTTTTAATCTTTTAAAAGAAAAACTTATTTTTTGTTATGTATTTTGTCAAAATATTATCATGCTTTACTATATATGAGATAATTAGTTTTATAAAAGGAGTTCTTAAATTACTATATAATGTATATCTTCTACTATAATAAAATAAATTTCATTGTCAATTTAATTTCACTATTTATTTTTTAATTTAGTATTTGCTACTTTTAATCTTTCTTCACTTTTTGTAATAGTTTCTAGGGAGTTACTGCTTAATTTTATGCAATTTAAATTTTTTCTTATATTGAATAAAGAATAATGTCTATTATAAAATCTTTATTTATTTTAAGAGTTATTTAATTAAATATTTTGGGACATTATTTGATTTAGGATAAGTAAAAATATATTATAGTAGTTTTTATTATTGTTTAATTTGAGATTTTTATTCACTTCTTAATCTAAATTTTGTTCATTATTAGAGTGAATTTGTTGAAGTAATTTTTTAATTGTTTCACTATTTTCCTTTTAGTTTTGTTTAAGTTCAATTCATACTTTATCATAGTAACTTATTGATGCATATTCGAAAGTGTTATTTGAGAGCTCTTTGTTCTTTTAGCTTTATATAAGATATTGCTTTGGCTAGAATTTTCAAAGGATTCCTGTAATTTCATAAGATAGTTTTTTTTTCATAATTGAAGATTTTAGAGGCCTCTTATAAGAACTTTTGATTTTTTTTGTTAACACATTAATTTTTTTCTTTTTTCTCCATCTTTACTAGACCAATCACTTTTTTAGAGCTATTAGCAAGATTTCGGATACCGTTCTGGCCAGTACAGTACGAAATGATATCTGTTACTACGGTATAGACTTTGAATACTGGTTAGTACCAGTCGGTACGTAAAATTTCGGCTCATACCGGCCGATACCATAAAATTCGGAAAACCTAAGGACTTCTTTGCAAATTTAAAATTTTTAACCTAAATCTATCCAACGTCTCTCCCCTCCCCTCCCCTCCCCTCCCCTCGAACCTTCTCGCTCACCCTTCTCCTTTCCTTCTCTGTCACCTTCTTCTCCTTCTTCATTCGTCCCCTCGTCTTCTTCTCTGTCTCCAAATCCAGAATCCAGTCTCCACACTCTCATTTTTAATGGTCGATTTTTCTGATGAACTATGTCCGAAGATCCTTGTGACGGAGGCTGAGGTGGCTATGTTCTGTGCTGCCTAGGAAGATGCTCTAATCATCAAGGTATTAGGAGAAATGTTGGTTATGTTACGTTGAAAAAAAGACTCGAATTGCTATGGAAGCCAAAGGGGGTGGTATCCTTCATCGACCAATGGTTTTTTTGTTGTGATCTTTGTAAATTTAGAGGACAGAGAGATTAGGTTAGGAGATGGGAGCCTAATTTCCATCCGGAGGAGGAGGTGATTGACCAGGTGATTACATGGATTAGAATGCCCAAGCTCCCGTTGGAGTGCCACAACAAGGTCATGCTACGAAGAATTGGTAAGGGTTTAGGCAAGACAATACGAATTGATTCGGTCACGGCGACATCGGCCAAGGGAAATTATGCACAAAAACACAGATTGACGTACTTGGTCATGTTTACACAGTGAAATATGAGGGCATTAACAGCATTTGTTTTGGTTGTGGGAAGGTGGGACATTGGAGGGAAACATGTCCAGCTATGAAGGAAGGTACCGAAGGTGAAAAAGGGGCTGAAGAGGAGAGGACAAGGGATGAAGGTCGAGGACAGCCCATGGGAGAGGCTGCTGGCGGTCGTGAGTTACCGACGGACACGGCAGGGCCATCGTTTGGTCCTTGGATGATAGCACAAGGAAAGTAGAGGAAATCATGAGATCCCTCAAAAAATCGAGAGGAGAACTCGGGCATGATAGGACCAAGAAAGGAAACAAAATCAGTCAAGGGTTCGAGATTTGTTACGTTACAAGAGGTTGTGGAAGATGAGGAAAACCACACCATTGTGTGTGGGGAAGCTTTGGGGAATAATAAGAAAGGAAAAGAGAAACAACATGGTGACAATAGTAGTAGTGTATGTGTTGGGTAGGTGGAGCTTATATTTCAAGCTGAACCCATTGAGAAGGAACAGGTTAAAGGACGGGCTAGGAAGAATATGGCCAAGGCCCAATCGGTGTCAACTAATATGAAGGGGTGTGGACAATAAGAAAATATTAAGCCCAATACAAAATCACATTCGCACTTGTCCGAAAGCAAGTATGTTGCATGGGAATGATGGTGGGGCAATGGGTTATATTTAGAAGACTGAAAGTAGCGGAATTGGGGATGATCAGGTGCTCAGTAAGCAAAATGACTAGCTCGCCTTTGGAAAGGAAGTGCAGATTCTCGTTTTTGCCCATCATAGTGCTGATCTCGCTCGATTACCGACAGTGGTTGATATTGGAACCCATTTTTTATTTATTTTTTATTTTATTTTATTTATTTGTCTATTTATTTATTGATTTATTTTCTTAGAATTTAGTCATTAATTTAGCAATCAAGAATAGAAATTAGGGTTATTAATTAGAGATGTTAGAATTAAATTAGTGTAATGGTCATACGAGACAAAAGAAGGGACATTACATTAAAAGAAGGGCAAAACTGGAAGAACAAGACGAATGAAGGGTAAAATTGGAAAATCAAGACAAAATGTAGTCTTGAATAAGAAAGAAGAAGAAGAAAATCATGAGAAGAGATAAAGAAGAGAGAAAAACGTGGGAAAGAAAAGAAAAGAAGAAGAAGAATCGTGGAAGCTAGGAGGAAGAAGAAGGAAGAGAAACCAACTTGTTTTAGGTAAGTTTCATCTTTTTTTCTTGTTTGGGTAGAAAAACAAAAGGGAGTAGAGAGAGAAATGGGTTAGTGTTGGAAGAAAGGAGAGATAAAGAGAACCCATTTGATTTTTCATGGATTTCTAAACTAGGTTTTAGTTTTCTAGCCTAGATATACTATGGGTAAGTTAAGTCTAGGCTCGATTTTTTATTTATTCTTGATTATTGAAGCTTTATGAATTTCCATTTGAATGTGGGTTGAATGAGAAATTGGTTTGTTTTAGGAAACTAGGAAAACCCTATCCAAGAGCAAGAGGAAAGGCACAATTGAGTTGGATTTCCCAAACGAATTAGATGGGTAAAATATTTATAGTTATTATTGAGATGAGCAAATTGCTTACTTATGTGTACGTATGCTTAATTGCTTGAATTTGACTTATTGTGAATGTTGGAAAATGTATTATGATGTATTCTCATGTCATACCTTCAAAGATGCTATGACATTTTGCATAATCGAAAAAGAGGAAAAAAACATAAGATGCATGAAATTATGAACATGTGAAGAGATGAATTGAGCATAAGAATTTGATTGTGTTTGGGCAAGAGAGAAACCATTTCGTTCGTCACGTGCACATTGACCTTAAGCCTTCTCCCGACTGCCCACTTGTGACATATGAGATCCTAAGAAACGGACTCATTTTGTTTATGATGTAAACTTCGGTTTCTCCATTTCGACCCATGGGACTCTCAAGCCATTTGTTTGTGCATTCCATTTTTTTTGTCAAGTATGATACGCATTTGAGTGATTATGTTTGATGGTTAATTATACTTGTTATGTGTTATGTGATAACTTCCTTGATTATGAGTTTGAGGTAGAACAGTTAATGATTGAATTGAATATATATATATATGTGTGTGTGTGTGTGTGTGTGTGTGTGTGTGTGTGCTTGATTTTGTGTGACTCATTACCAATGGCCATAAATGTATTAGCCACTGAGCTATGTAGCTCAACCCATTATTTTCACTCCTCAGGTGCAGAACGAGAAGATTAGCAATGCTTGCAAGG
>JAOTAY010000001.1:7859405-7881136 GCA_025629805.1 Erythroxylum baracoense
AATCTCCAAGACCAGAACGTAGTGAAATGTTAAATGAAGTCCCTTACACAAAAGTCCTAACAGATGAGGTTCATGAATTAACCTGGTGGAAGCGTTTGCTTCAATTTTTCAGCCTTCTCAGAGTCAAAGACACATAGTGTGTAGAGGTACTTAGAGAGTATCAAACCTTGAACTTCATAACATCCTTGCTTCTCTTGATCTTCACAGACTGTGCATCATTCCTTCTATAAAAGCCCAAAATTGCACAAATAGACATAAAATCATTGTCTAGAGCAGACTATCAAATGACAAAAAAGAAGGATGCATAAAATTGAATCAACTCAATCTGTTATATAATTGTGGTCACATCTATAGATGAATCCAATACAATGACTTGAACATCAATCCACAATTATCAATTTGTATCACACCTAGAAGAATAGAATGGAATTCTCATCTTATATGGTTTAAACCTTCCTTTTTTCCTTCAAACGTATCTCTTTCACAACAGAAAAATCGATAAAACACTGCACAGTTTGTTTCACAACAAACTCTGGCCTTTGACTCGTCCTCTTCCAAACGAGCTAAGAGCGTACATTTCAGCTACTCAACATTCAAAACAACTCAAGATGGTAGGTGTGTAAGCCAAAACTAGTATTGTAAAATGAAATGTAGCTCAAAGAAAAGCAAAATCATACCTTAAACAATGATTTGGAATCAGAACTAGTATTGTAAACTGCAATAAACAGCCCTTAGGATTTTTTTGTTCACAATACATGTCAAACAATCCACAAAAGAGAGCTGAGAAAGCAATTGAAAAGAGTGCAACTATTGGCATTTTAAGGTTCAGTTTCCAGTAACAGGGATAAAAAAGTAAGATCACTGACTACTTGGTGCAGAAATACAGTACACAACTAATAAGCAAGAGATCAAACAAATAGAAAACGGTTATGGTGCAACATCATATTTTAATCCATGTACAACATCGTCAGCAACTAATTAGAATAAAAACTGACTTGTGCTTTACTTGATCCCGATTGAGTTTAGCTAGAATCTGGTCATTCTTTGCATTTACATCCTCATTTTGTTTCTCAAACATATCATTTCGTTTTTAAGCTCTTCATTCATTTTTTGAAGTTCTTCTCCATTTTTCTCGAGTGCCTCAGTTTTTTTCTCAAGTCTTCAATACTACACTGGAGTTGGGAAATAATCTCATCATTGTGTTTTACAATAGCATCTAATTGCGCTTTAACATATCCCACTTCACTGGAGCTACTACCAAAGCTATCACAGTAACTTGCCTTTAGTTAACCTTCAAAACCAAACACCTTGCTTCTAGTAACCCCAAAACCATAACCAACTACACACGAACTTGAATTACTAGCAGAGTACATATACTCATTTAAGACTTGACTCTCAATCTCCACACGATCCTCTTGTGACTGGGGAGAAAGTTCTGTAACCTTAGTGTTAATAGTCTCCTGTACATATCACAAACATAAATAAATTTTATATTGTAAAAACCAAAAAAGTTCATTAATTAATATGGCTTATGGTCTAACTATGCATACACACAGTAACTTTGTTTCTTTTTCCACATGCCCTCCATCTTTTCTGATATGTGTGCTTCTCTAAAATTGGTAAGCACTTGGTTCTCTTCCATTTTCATCCACCTAATACAAGAAATTTAAGAAAACCAAGCTTCAGTACCAATATGATGAAGACAACCAAATTTAAAAAGTCAGTTGATCATAATGTCTTAACCAAATAACGAAAGGAACTTACGAAATCAGCTCTCTTCTGAGCATAACTTTTAGAACCTGTAGTATGAACATGATCTTGAGATGCTCGTGCTTTCTTTCCAATTTCAGAAAGTGCCTGGGAAATAAAAAAATTTCAATTAATTACCAAGTGTAAAAGAGCTAACAGACATGCTTTTACATACAGGGTAATAATTATACCTCAAACTTAAATGAACACCAATAAGAAACCAATCTCACCCATTGCTCTTTTACTACATTGTCAGGAGCATTTTCTATTATTTGTTCTTTCGTGAGATTAGGTAAATAATACTTGCTTTGAAGCCCCCACTTATACTGTTTCCAATGTTTATTAACATGTGCTAGAAATCCTTTATCGATCTCAACACGATTTGGTAAACTAACTATATAATTGGATAGTTTACAAAGATCACAAAGATAAAGTGTCAAAGTATACCCGAACAACTTTCACAATCTGTTCTTTGTAATGCTTGTCAACCTACCTCCAACTACTTTCTCCAATAAGACAATAAGACCCATTTGTAGCAATATCAGACAAGAAATGCACAAAAACAAGAAATGCACAAATTAAATAAAAGTAGTCAACCATATGATTTGGCATATAAGATTAACGCTGACCTATAAAATGGCCTCAAAAATTCCTCAAATTGGGTTAGCACATAACGATGTATTTGTGCCAAACTTTGATCAAGCATATGAGTGATTTTTTTCTCCCCTATTGCTCGACCACCAGAATCAAGCAAATATCGTTTTGATTGAGGATTATCATCATCATTCCTACGTGCTCGATTGAAAATAGCCTCAACACCTTCTAGATATCTTGAACAAAAGGTAACAGTCTCCTCGAGAATATAACCCTCAACAATGGAACCTTCTAGCTGAGCTTTATTTCTAACGTATGTTTTTAGATGGGCTAAATACCTTTTATATAAGTTAATATATAGTTAGCTAATATTGGAAAAAAGAGATAAGATGGCAATAAAAGGTAAAACAAACATATTATTTAGAAACAATAATGCTAACCTTTCAATTGGATACATCCATCTATAGTGTACGGATCTGCCAAGCTCAATCTCCTTCACTAAATGAATTAATAAGTGAACCATGATCGTAAAAAAGGGAGGAAGAAATTCAATCTCCTTGCGGCAAAGTATTTCTATGATATTTGATTGTAAAGCATCCAAATGTTTAGGATCAAGGCATTTGGAACATAGAGATTTGAAAAATAAAGACAAATCATGAAGGAGGTCTACCACTTGTGAGGAGTGGGATGCTTTCAATGCCACTAGAAGGATTTCTTGTATTAGAATATGATTATCATGACACATGAGATTTATGAGCTTTTTGTTTTTCATGTTCACACATTTAGAGAGGTTGGATCTATATCCATCCGGGACTTTAAGATTCTGCAATACTTTCAGAAATAACCCCTTATCTTCAGGTGACATACAATATGGAGTTGCTGGCATGAACATTTCGCCACCTTCCTGATGTTTGAGCCAAAGATGGGGTTTCACATTCCTCTCCTCAAGGAATATGTGAGCTTTCTCATCATCTTTAGTCTTACCATCTACATTCATGAGGGTTACGAGTAGATTATCACACACATTCTTTTCTATATGCATGACATCTAAGTTATAAAGAAGAAGGTTATGCTCCCAATAAGGCAAATGATAAAATATGCTCCTTTTTGTCCAAAGAATCTTATCCTCACTCATATTCATCTTACCAATCGTTATACCCATATGGTATCTCTTCTTTTTCTTCGAGGTTTTAACCATTTTACCAATCTTTTCTTGCTCTCTCAAGATGTCGGAACTAGATGCAACATTTGGAGCATGACTATGCTCTTCAGAGCCATCAAACAAGTCACCACGAACCCTGAAAGGATGATTATGAGCTAACCATTTGAGATGCCCAATATAACATATCTTGTTCCTAATCCTAATTAAGGGTGTTGAGTAAGTACATAATGGGCAAGCATTATAGCCCTTTGTACTCCATCCAGACAACATGGCATAAGCTGGAAAGTCATTGATGGTCCACATTAGAGCAGCTTGCATCTTGAATTTTTCCTTGGTATATGAGTCAAATGCATCAACACCTTCCCACAATAACTTCAACTCATGCACTAAAGGTTGTAAATATACATCAATATTATTTCCTGGTCCATTTCTACCAGGAATAATTATGGACAAAATGAATGAAGATGCTTTCATACATGCCCATGGTGGCAAGTTATAAGGGATCAAGATCATTGGCCATATGCTATAGGTAGTGTTTATGAGACGATATGGATTGAACCCATCACTAGCCAAACCTAACCTAACACTTTGAGGATCACATGCAAATTCAGGACACCTAGCATCAAATTTCCTCATGCCTTAGAAATCCATCCTTTTTTCTTTCCTTATCATGCCATCTCATGTCTTCGGCTATCTTAGAAGGCATATACATCCTCTTTAATCTCTGAATCAAAGGAAAGTATCTTATCACTTTAGCTGGAATGTTCTTTTTATCATTCTTCCACCTTAAGATGTGACATGAAGGGCAAAAATTTTCCCTTAAAATTTCACCCCAATACAATGTACAATTATTTGGACAAGCATGTATCTTTTCATATCCAAGACCCAAATTTGTTATCAGTTTCTTAGATTGATAGTACGAGGAAGGAAAATCGGTTATTTGTGGAAATGCATCGAGTAAAAGATTAAGTAACATTGAGAAAGACTTATCTGGCTAATTAAACATGCATTTGATCTGAAAAAGGTGTAGAAGAAATGACAACTTAGAGTGAGTGGTACATCCTTCATAAAGCTCTTCACATGAAGAATCAAGTATCTTCTTAAACTTGGCCTCTTCCTTGCTATTGAATATGTTAGGTTCTTTATCATGGGGCTCATTGGCTAAACCAGGGTCATCCATCATGCCATAAGTGTCTGGTTGCTCATAGGGTTCAGAGATAGTTCACCTTTATAAGGAATACTAAATCCAATAACATCCCTTAATAACCCTACAACATCATCTTGGCCTATCAATCTGAGGTGATCAGGCATTATAACCATACGACCCATTTGTTCAATAACATTTTTAGCAAGAGTGTTTGGCCCATGGAATATCAATCTTTATAGTCCTTGTAAAATCCTTTAAACAAAATATGACTTACTACCTCCTCTAGTGAGAATAATTTCTTCCTCTCTAGTTGACGAACATTACAAGGACATCTAATCTTCCCATTTTGTGCACCTTGTTTTGAAAATTCCATGAAATCACAAATCCTTTGAATATAAGACTCGCTATTTCTTGGTTGATTTATTTAACTCTTATCCATACTCGTAGACATTGACCCTATAGATTCGCAAGTATCGACCTTCACACATATTTTTAAAAAACACAAACAAACAAATAGATTACGATTTCATGCTTATCGGCATTTCTATTCTCAGAAATAAATGAATGGAAAATCAAAGGCATAAAATTGATGAATGATAAGAAGAACAATTAGCTAATACGAAACCAAAATCATTAACTACAATGAAAATATCTTCAATGAAAAGTCCATTCATTAGTCATTTAGCAAGATCAGGAGATCAAAATCATTTGAAAAATTCAAACGTAGGAAAAATCAACAATTTACATTCCATATAATTTTTCCCTCATAGACAAAGTGAAATTAATAGCGGTCCACATCAATTTACAATGGAAGAAACATATACAAATGACAAATTCCAAATAAGCCAAAATGTTAATCTACTCACTCACACATACAACGATGAATTAATAGGTAAATATAACAATAAGAAAAAGAATGAGAAAATTGTCAACTAATTTTGGAAGTTTAAGTTCCTATAGTTAAAGGAGCATGAAAACTAGTTCACAACAAAGCAAGCGTGTTAATTATCAGTCTTACTTCATAAAAGCATAAAGAGTATACAAACAACAGAAGAAAACAAGAAATTAATAGCACCAACCTGTAAGACTTTCAGACACAGAATTGGAAGTTACTGAAGTTGACAAAAAAACTACCAAAAGTGAGTCAAAGATTTATCCATTCTTTTTTTTTTATTTTTTTGAGTTAAACCCACAACTTAGTACCTGCAACCACAAGCCACGTTTGTAATGAAATTGTAATGAGATAATGGGTTTATTAAACAATTGGTCACCAAAAAAGTAAATTAAAAACCATTGCCATCATCAGTTGGATTTCACAGTAGAACAATAATGATGCAGAGCAACATTAGATTTCACAGCAGAACAACAGTAAAACAAAAAGAATCTAATGTAAAAAATACAGGATAAAAAGAAAGAAATAGTAAGATCTGTTTCTGAATTTCTAAAATAGCAATATTAGATTTCTAGTTATGCTATTACCATAGCAACACAAATATATATAAAATGCGATGCAAGATCAGCAACAAAAGTCACATAATTCCATTCAGAACTAATCAAATTCCTAAAATTTTCGTGCATCAAGATCCAAAACCTATGCGTATTTAGCAGTAAACTATAAGAATACAAAAAATTAAACAAGTCAGAACGCAAATCTAACACAAGAAAACAAGGACCAAAAAATCATCTTTAATTCAACTTTCAATTGCGAAACCACAATTAACTTAATAGTAAAGACCTGATCAATTTAACGCAATCAAATCTAAGCAATAAATAGATAACTAGCAAAAAGAAAGTTAATGAAATAAAAATGAGAAATGATCTAAAGAAAACACACAGGTCACGATGTCTCCACAAATAAACAGATGAATTAAAGTTTGTAAAACAAATAAAGAGAGAAAGAGGGCTCACAAAGATCTATTAAATCTAGAGAGAGAGAGAGAGGTGAGACTTATATGTATATTCGTATAGATCAATTTTAAGTGAAGTTGGGTGGTTCTAGAATCCTCTGTCATTTGCTCTTTGGTTCTAATGTTTTCCTTTTATTTATTTGTTTATTTTTTTCTTTTCGAGCTTGAAGAGAAAACATAAAGACATATACTAACTAAACGTTTTTAAGATGTTTATTTTAAAGAATAAAGATATATACTAACTAAATATTTTTAAAAAGATATAACCACAACTTACCCATGTTCCTTTCCTTTCCTTACAAAAAACACTCAACATTTATAACTTATCTACAAGTTAAACTCATATTAACTAAACATTTTTATAATTACTTGCTTTTGACATTAATTAATTGTTATTCTTAGATGCACACTTGCTACAAATTATAAAAGACATCAATTCTTATCCCGCCAATTATAAATTTTAGAAAATTTAGACCCTTTTTTAGTATATTTTTTAGATAAATTTTGCCGTCTTAAATAAATGTCTAAAAACTCCATAAATTCTTAGATTATTTAAGACAATTATTAGATGCATCTAAGCATAAGCGTCTAAAACCTCCTCATTTTGGTGTAGTGAAGTAATGTTTCAAATGGATTTCTCATGTGGGGTCTGTTCAATGAACTTGTTCTCCAACAAGCACCCATACATTTGTTTAAGTATCTCTATACTTTAGCCTATGAGATTGACTACTTCCTTCATAAGGAAAAACAAAACGTATGCCAGTCTTTTTATGTTCTGTTAATGTCCAATCTTAATAGAACAATGACTAGGAACAATTTAGGGATAATACATAAATGTAATATGAATCTCATAATTATAATCTCATTATAATTTCATTTGCAGTGTACAATTATCCCATAGACTTTATCATATACATCTAAACATGTATAAGATAAAGAATGTCTTTAAATAATTATCACTAAATTACAACCGAAGCGATTGGTTGTAAGGCATAAATTAACACTTATCTGGTCTCTTATTATATCTAGTTATTATTACACATGGTTGTATTATAAATCACGTAATTTAAATGGGCAATTTTGTTTTGAGAAATTAGACATGACTAGTATCATTGTAGTATTCAACATGTGGTGTTGCTTGTTCTCTGTAACGTAGTACATATATGTGTGACAATGTCTCCTATTATAATCGGGTAATGCACTCACTTTTTTCTTCTAATGAGTTAGCCACATTCATTAATTCAAAAAACTTCTTTTAGAAAGGCAATAGATGGTGAAATAGTGAGTCAATGGTGCAAGCAAAATCAATAGGGAAGAAGAAAAACTAAATGTGCTGGCATGAACAATTCTCTCAGTCGCACATTTTTGGTAAAACTAGGGTTTTCTTTGGGTTCCTAATACACTCACAGAACAATGGACTCCGTGAAGGTTAATGAAGAAGGAGGGAATAAATGTGAAGATATTCACAGATTCTTCATTAACCCACAATGAAGACACAAAATCAATAGAAGGCAGAGAAGAAGATTTGTGAATGTGTGTGAATATTATGTCTGAAGCTCACAAAGAAGAAAGAAGGAGAGGCTTTCGGATCTAAGAACAAAAGCATAGAATTATGTATTGATAATACAAAACGCAGTCGTATTCAACACATACAAAATGCAGAGTATAAGGTATAAGTTGAACATATGAGGGGCATGTGACTTATACCTGATTTTATGGATATACAATCAAAAGGAACTGCTACTTAGTCCTATATAAGGCAGACTAGGCATCAGTCAAAAATATAGAGATCATTTAGAATATATTGTTTTCAACACTTTGTAATCAAAATTTGAGTGTAATAGAAATAGAGAGAAAGTTAGAGAGCTGTTACAGTACTTATCTGAGGGTACTGGAGAGTTGATAGACTCTTTGCAAGTGTTTTAGAAAACACTCAATCTCTTGTAAACTTTCCCTATTCTTGTTACTAGTTGAACCACAAGTGTAGGATCCTTGAACGTGGATAGCATTTTAAGCTATTGAACCAAGTAAATTTAGTGTTTTCATTTTTCTGCTCATTTTAATTCCTGCAAGATCAAATATTCTTTATCAATCTTTGATTGAAAAGACAACAGTAGACTACAAATAACCTAACAGCAATAACAATTAAAATACAATAAATATTTATAAATATAAATATAAATATATATAATATATATAATAGAAACAACTTCTTTACCAATTAATTGTAAGGTTACATACTAATAAACGTAATACCAAACTTCTCTTACCTCTACATATCAACAAGACTTTTTATTGTCGTTATTGGTTGGCAAACCTGTCTCTTACGGGACATCAGCCAATTGCTGTACTTTTCATTACCAAGTTGAGCTGTAATTCTTTAAAAGGCCTTTAGATAAGAACGAGTTTTTTCTCATCCTTTCATTGATAAATTGCGAATAACAGTGCCTAAGAGTATTCAGTTCTGTAAATCTATCTATCTATCCGGTAAAGTTGGATATGAAGAAAAAAGTTTCTCTGTATAAATATTGGTTTGGTTATAAAGACAAAGTTCTCTCTGTATAACTTCTAAGGGTGATATGGAGTTTCTCCATATAAATGCAAATTAAGATTTCAATTTTATATAAAGTGTTATTTAAATTAAAACTTAATATGTTAAGTATTATTTATTAAATTGTATATTATTTATTGTATAAGTTATTTACAAACTTTTCAAAATTTTTTAAATGTATTAAGTAAAATAATTTCTTATTATATATAAACTCTTCAACTATTATTTGAAATACTTGTAATATCTACCACTCTTCTGTTATTCATTTATATTATAACCTTATCATAGTCATAATTTTATCCTATAAATTGTTTCTTTGGAAAACATTTTATTTTGGTAAGATATTTTTTTTCTTATCTACATCTCATAAAATTTATCTTTCTTATAGTTATTCCATATTAAAATTTTAGTCTTTTTTTTAATTTCATAATTTTGCTTCCATCTCTAAGAAAAAAAGATACAATCTTAATTTGATACCTTACATATTGATATTATATAGCTTAATATATTACTGGTTCACATTTGACTCTACTCATTTTATGATCACTAAGTGTTACTTCCACGTTAAATAAAGTGGGTGGCCCACTAACCTAGTGTTTTAATTTTTTTCCCACTTATAAAAGTTTAGCCAATTAAAAGAATGCACAGAATAATTAATAACTATTGTAAGGATATTAAAAAAATAGTTATTAGAATAACACATTCAAAAACAGTTTTTCTTAAAACGTTAGATGAACGGTTATTCTTGATCTTCTTCTCCTATCTATAAAACAAAGATACATAATCCCTTTATGTCGTTGTTCTTTTCCATCATTTAAAGAAATAATTATGTGCATTAAATTGGATAAGGAGAAGAAGAGATCAAGAATCTAAGGCTTATAAACACGGGGATTTATCGATTTAATATGGCTGCGTGTTCTTCAAATAGTATGTAATCAATTCTTACTTTCGAGATGGTTTGAATTCAATTAATCTTGGGTTTGTGTGTTAATTTCTGAATTAAATTCTAATAATTGGTATCAGAGCGATTGGATTCAATCATCTTGGAATTTTGTAATTTTCAGCCACGTTTATATGCTTCTGTTTTTTTATTATGCGTTAATTTTTATGATATTGAACCGAGACCGTTATGTTTGGATTTGATATTTGTTTTTGGTTCAACACCTCAACCGCCCATGTGGTTTGATTTGTCAGAAGCACTTAATATATTACATGAGAATGTGAAAATTTGATTTCATGCCTCTAATTTTGAAGTTTTGATTTTTGGCCGGATACTTCATTAATGACCAAAGTATGAATGTTCTCTCTGTAAATATAATGGTTTTGATTAATTAAATTAAAATGCAATTGTTTCACAACCATTAATCCATGACTTTTTATGAATTGTTATTTACGGCATAATTATGTATGATACATGCCATGGACTCTTGTTCTGGTTAAAGATGGATATATGTCATGTATACACTTTTGGAAAAACTAAAGTTATCAAAATATGTGGGATGCATCGTCCACGTGATTAAATTGTCTTTGTTCTTTGAATTTATTTTGATGATGGCCATATAGTGTTTTGATAAACAATTGCATGAGCCTAATTTCTACTACTAGTATGTATATATCCTGGATGTTTTCTTCTTGTTTAATGTTTATTTACTCGCTATTAAATTTGATATATATTGCTAACTTCACATATCACTTTACAATTTGTATAATCAATTCAAGTTGATATATATTGCTAACTTCACACATCACTTTACAATTTGTATATTTTAGTGTGAATCATGTTATTCCATGACTCCATTTGTTCTCGGTGGTTGCCTTTATGTCTGCAATACTGAATTTAGTATATTAATTGATTGTGTAAATAATTAATTTGAGTATCAAACGGAACTCCTTAAAAAAAAGGGATAATATTAGACAATTTATAAATATAAGGTTCATTAGTTCAGATAGTTACCAAAGTGACCTAAATTAGCAAATCTTATATTTATTAAATTGCATAAAAGAATAAAGGGAGACTTATAAAAAATCTTAATAATAAATCTCTTTATAATTAGGAGAATGAGACTAACCCAAAGGAGAGTCAATTTCTGGTAATTATTAATTAATGACTTATTTTATGTTGTTTAGAAAGGAAAAAATGGATACCCAAAGGTAACATATAAATGACATAAAATAGTAAAGTATTTTAAGCTCCTTCCAAGTGAACACTGGATATGTTAAAATTTACCCAAAGGAGAATTTTAACGATATCAATGGTTCATCGTTATTTAATTTTATACTTGAGGCCTTATTGTGAGCATTGTTCTATTTTGTACAATTCTCACTTTGTTACACTCTCTTGCATCTGGAATGACTGTTTTTGATGGGTCAAATTTTTCTGAATGGTATGAAAGGGTCCAATTCTCACTGGTGTATTGGATTTTGACCTGACTTTAATAACTGACAAACCTCTTGAAGCTACGGATGATAGTACTCTGAAGTAGGTGGAACAATCAAAAGCCTAGACAAAATCAAATAGACTTAGTCTGATGTTTATGAGAACGACCATTGCCAATAATATCAAGATATTTCTCCCTCAAATCGAGTCAACCTCAGAATTTCAGAAATCTTTTAAGAAGCTCTTTAATCAAACCGATAAGTCCCTTGCAGGAACATTGATGGCTGAATTGACCACCATGAAATATTATGGATAGAAAGGTATTTAGCATCCTATTTTGAACATGCCTGAAAAGGCTATAAAGCTTAAGGCACTAGGCATGAGTATGGATGAGTCCTTTTCAGTACAGTTTGTCCTTAACTCACTTCCATCACAATTTGCTCCATTCAAGGTCCACTATAATACTAACAGTGATCTGTGGAACTTGAATGAGCTTACCAGTAAATGCATTCAGTAGGAAGTGAGATTAAGACAAGGACATAATCTTGCTCTTACTATATCTCATGGAGTCACGAAGAAGAAAGGAAAATTCAAAAAAAGAAAGAACTTTCCACCTAAGAAAACTGGACCTGGGGAATGTAGCCAGAGTCATGACGAAAAATTCACAGTTAGTTGCTACTTTTGTGGCAAGAAAGGACATGTGAAGAAAGACTGTAACAAGCGCAAAGCTTGGTTCGAAAGGAGAGGTACAAATCTTTCTTTTGTATGTTATAAATCCAATCTTGCTGAATTACCTTCAAATACTTGGTGGATTGATTCAGGAGCCACAACTCATGTGATTAACTTAATGCAGGGATTCTTTACAACCAGGAAACTGAAGGAAAGTGAAAAGTTCCTCTATATCGGAAACAATCTCTAAGTAGAAATGGTAGCTGTCGACACCTATCGCTTGTTCTTAGAGACTGGTCATCAAATGGATCCTCTTAATACCTTTTATGTACCTTCGATTTCTAGGAATTTAGTTTTTTTTATCTAAATTAGATGTTGCTAGATATTCTATTTTATTCAATTATGGAAAATTAAGTTTGCTATTAAATTCTGTTACAATTGGTTCTGGTATTTTATGTGATGGTTTATATAAAATTTCCTTGAACCATGAATTTGTACAAGCTTTGATAACCCTACATTCAAATATTGGTTCAAAACGTGGCCTAATTAATGAAAATTCTTCAATCCTGTGGCACAGAAGACTAGGGCATATCTCTAGGGAAAGAATTAAGAGATTAGTGAAGGATGAGATCTTACAAAATCTTGACTTCACTGATTTTCAGGTATGTGTGGATTGTGTAAAGGGAAAGCAAACTAAACATACAAAGGAAGGTGTCACAAGAAGTAATGAGCTTCTTGAGATAATTCATGCGGATCTTTGTGGACCACTCTCTGTCCCATGTTTTATTGGAGAAAAATATTTTATCACCTTTATAGATGATTTGTCTCGTTATGGTTATATTTATTTAATGCACGAAAAGTCTCAGGCTATTGACATCTTTGAGGTGTACATTATAGAAGTCGAGAGACAATTAGAGAAAAGGATTAAAATTGTGAGATCGGATCGAGGTGGTGAATATTATGGTAGATATGATGAATCAGGACAAAATCTGAGTCCTTTTGCCAAATTCCTTGAACACAGCAGAATGATGTTGCTAAAAGGCGTAATCACACAATAATGGAAATGGTTAGGAGTATGACGAGTTACTCTTTTGTACCAATTTCATTGTGGAGTGAAGCCTTAAAGACCGCAATGTATATCTTAAACAAAGTTTCTAGTAAGGCAGTTCCAAAAACTCCTTTCGAGTTATGGACTAGTAGGAAACCTCTTTTGAGACATATACATATATGGGGTTGTCCAGCGAAGGCAAAAATCTATAACCCACATGAGAAAAAGCTTGATTCGAGAACGATATCTGGATATTTTATTAGCTATCCAGATAAATCAAAAAGGTACAGATTTTACTATCTTAACCACAGTGTGAGAATAGTTGAAATTGGTAATGCTAGATTCTTAGAGAATGGTGAAATCAGTGGGAGTAATGAAACAAGAAAGGTAGATATTCAGGAGATAAGAGTGGATATCCTACCACCCTTGTTACCTCAACAAACTATTACCCCTCAACTTGTTGAACAGGTAGAGGAACATGAACAATATAATGGAGATGATTCATTACCACCAGAAAATATTGCCATTGAAAATGCTATAGAGCCACCACAACTGGCACCTTTGAGGAGATCTCAAAAAGAAAGTAGATCTGCCATTTCAGATGATTATGTAGTGTATCTACAAGAATTTGACTTTGATATTAGGATAAGGAAGGATCCGATTTCATTTCCACAAGCCATGGAAAGTGATGATTCTAGTAAATGGATGGAAGCTATGAATGAAGAGTTGAATTATATGGCTTATAACAATGTCTGGGATCTCGTCAAACTACCTGATAATTGTAAACCCATCGGTTGTAAATGGGTTTTTAAAACAAATGTGACGCTAAAGGCAACATCTAATGATTTAAGGCCAGACTTGTGGCCAAAGGTTTCACTCAAAAGGAAGGTATTGATTACAGAGATACCTTCTCTCTAGTTTCCAGGAAGGATTCGCTTAGAATCATCATAGCACTTGTAGCTCATTTTGATTTAAAGCTGTATCAAATGGATGTGAAAACTGCATTTTTAAATAGGAATTTGGATGAGGATGTTTATATGGAACAACTTGAGGGGTTCACAAAGAAAGGTAACGAACACCTAGTTTGCAAATTAAAGAAATCCATTTATGATCTTAAACAAGCTTCCAGACAATTGTATACTAAGTTCAATGATACCATTACATCTTCTGGATTTAAGGAAAAAGTTATTGATCAGTGCATATATTTAAAAGTTAGTGGGAGCAAGTTTATATTTTTGATATTGTATATGGATGATATTTTTCTTGCTAGTAGTGATCTTGGTTTGTTACATGAAATCAAGGAATATATCTCTCAATAATTTCAAATGGTTGATATGGGTGAGGCCAACTATGTTATTAGCATCGAGATCTTTAGGGATCGATCTCGAGGAGTTTTAGGTTTGTCTTAGAAAGGATATATTAATCAAAATTTAGAGAGATTCAATATGCAGTCATGTTCAGAGGGTATTGCTATATTGAAAGGTGACAAATTAAGTAAAATGCAGTGTCCAAGGAATAATATAGAAAGGGAACAAATGAAGAAAATCCCTTATGCATTAGCTATAGGGAGTTTGATGTACGCTCAAACTTATACTAAACTGAATATCAGCTTTGCTATTGGTATGTTAGGAAGATATCAAAGTGATTCAGGATTCGAATACTGTAAAGCTGCAAAGAAAGTTATGAGGTACTTATAAGGAACAAAGGATTGTATGCTCACATATAAAAGATCAGAACATTTAGAAGTTATCGGTTACTTAGATTATGATTATGGTGGTTGTCTCGATAACTTAAAGTCAATTTTAGGATATATCTTTATGTTGGCAAATGGGGCAATATCGTGGAAGAGTAAAAAAACAATCAATTACCGCTTCATCCACAATGGAAGCCGAATTTGTTGTTGTTTTGAGGCCTTAAGTCATGGTTTGTGGTTGCGGAATTTTATGTCAGGCCTTAGTGTTGTCAACTCTATTGCTAAACCACTGAGAATATATTGTGATAACACCACAGCTGTTTTCTTCTCTAAGAATGGCAAATTTTCTAGTGGATCGAAACACATAGATTTAAAGTATTTAGTTGTTCAAGAAAGAGTCCAGAAACAACAAGTGTCAATTGAAAATATTATGACCACATTTATGGTTACTGATCCATTAACTAAAGGATTACCTCCAAAAAGGCATATTTGGAACATGTTATAAGGATGGGTCTTTTAAGGAATCCACAATATGTATGATAATGAAAGGTGGTTATGTAATTGACAATTTGCGCATTAAAGATTGTTTCTGTTTATGGGTGCACATTTTATTATTTGATAAACAAGAATTGTCTTGACAAGACAAATTACAGGGGTTGGTTTGGTATTAAGGATTGGGTTAGTAAGGGTTATTGATGTGTGGTGTATGGAAGGAAACATGATGTTATAGTTATGTGACCGCCATGACTCGCATTTATGATCTAAGTTGATTCAGTATTATGGCATATGATTTTAGGCGTATTGGCTAAGTTCGTTGAAATCGTGATCACGTGTGTCGAACATGTTTTCTAATACATATTTTATATAAAAGTATATATATTATAGTTTTCATAATTGGTTTAGTGGGTCAAGTGGGAGAATGTTATTTGCACGTTAAATTAAGTGGGTTGGCCCACTAACCTAGTGTTTTAATTTTTTAACCAATTTATAAAAGTTTAGCCAATTAAAAGAATGCCCAAAATAACTAATAACTATTGTAAGGATATTTACCCTTTGATGGAGTGGGTATATTAAAAAAAACAGTTATTAGAATAACACGTTCAAAAATTGTTTTTCTTAAAACATTAGATGAACGGTTATTCTTGGCCCTCTTCTTCTATCTATAAAAGAACGATACATAATCTCTTTATGTCGTTGTTCTTTTCCATCATTTAAAGAAATAATTATGTGTGTTAAATTGGATAAGAAGAAGAGATCAAGAATTTAAGGCTTCAAACGATATCTAATCAATTCTTATTTTTGAGATGGTTTGAATTCAATTAATCCAGGGTTTGTGTGTTAATTTTCGCATTAAATTCTAACACTAAGTTTATGTTAAATTGATTTACACTTTAAAAGTATTTAAAATTTATATTTATTTTATGATTTATTGAGTTTCAAAATAAAAAATGCACGAAATTTGAGCAGACTACTTGTTTAGCGTATGTAAGGGTAAAGCAATAATCTAGTGATAAACACTATATAATGAAGATGTATAAAGTCTTAATATCGATTTATACTATCCACTTCAGCCTAGTGACATCTTAAAAAAAAAAGTTCCTCCATTTATATGGAATAAGAAGTAAGGAATAGGAAATCAAAAGAACATTTGAAATGAAGGTACACGAGTCAACTTAATAACAAGCTTCAATTGCTTTTAAGGATGGCAACTTGGACCGATTTTTTATTTCTTAAAAAATTTTCAAAAATGACATCATTTTATTTAAAACAATATCACTTTTTGGTTTACCGGGGTTAGACAGGTTTAAGGCTCAATTAACCCAGCCCAGGCCTAATTGCCAAGCCTAATTGCTTGTCTTTTACTTATAAACAATTTCTTGTGAACCCAGCCAGATGCCAAATCCCTACGTATCTACTAGATTTGTAATACCAAACCCTATCTATTTGCACCATCGTGCATGGGCTCGTAGGAAGCGAACTTATAGTATAAGGCTATTTTGACAAGTAGAGATCATATTGTACACTAACCAACCTAAAAAATGTATGGTACGGTCCTTGGATCTCTATATTGGCATGGCATCTCAATTCTCAGACATACATTTGATGAAAAAAAGCACATAGAATAGTATTTCTACTTTGTAGGTCCACCAGTAATGGCTATGTTGAGGGTATGTAACCCAAGTATAGGCTTCTTTTTATAAAGAGTATAGAATGGTTGTTTTTTTTATATTGTCATTGTTTAAATCTCATACGTAGAAACAATATTACTAGTGGTTGGTTAAGATAGTAGATATAAGTGATCAACTTTTCATGTGCAGTAGATATGTGTCATGGTCCTAATGAACTGGCAATTGGATTGCAAGTTTGTTTCTAGCTTTTACTGATAATTAATCTGATTAAACAATATATTAGCCATTTCCCAAATAAAAAATGAGATTTAGAGAATCACTGATCATGTGTTAAAGCTCCAAATTTTCATCTTAGGAACATATTACTAATTAATCGTGTTTTGGGCATAAATAAAGACTTTAGCTGAGCAATTCCACCAGTTAGATGGGAATCCACAACTTCAAAACTTTTTTAAGTGTCATATTCGGGCATCAAGCCACCAGAATCACGTTCCTCCTGAAATTAGAAAATGCAACCAAAAAGAAAAAAATGAATTATGCTAAAGCCCATACGTCCTTTGAAGGACATGAAAAACCTTTAAAGATAAAGAAAGGGAAAGAGCATTTTTCGTTCGATAGAAGGGACTGTTTCAATTCAAGCTTGGACTGTAAATGTCTCTTCCTTTCATGTGAACAAAAGGATATGATGGAATCTTGACTTAGCCAATGAATTAAAGAATAATGTTGTAACTAACATGCAACATCTCCTATTTTAATGATCACACAATCTTGGAGTTCCTTTAGGAAACTCCTCAGGATCTGAATAGGAATATACACTGGGCTGCGAACTGTTTGCTGTTTTTTATTATTTATAATTCACTTTCCTATTTTGTTTATTTTATGAGGTCCTAGGAATTATCACTTTTTCTAATTGAGTTATAAAAGAATAAATGTGATGATTTGGTAGTGGGGAGATGAATATGCGCCAGCCATGGTGGGTTGGTGGGAGTTCAGGATAATTGAGATGCCATATAGCGTAGTTGGTCCGTGCCAAATGAAACTGATGAAAGAATAATTAAACAAAATTATTGATTAATGTCATGATTAATCAATACAATTATACTAACCCTATAATTGTGACATACTAGATTCAAGAATTAGATGGATCAATACTTGGAAATTAAGGAGCAATAGAATCCATTGTTATTTTTTGTAGAGCGGAGCAACAGAGATGCAGAGGATTAACTACTGTTATTCCAAACCTTGAAACACACATACAATTCTCAATGGGGCGACTGTATTTAAGGTTGGCTAGCTGTGCACTTCAAACATGGGCCAAGTCTACCTATTATAGCAAGCCCATGGACACAGGTCCAATGACGCATCTAATTAATCAGGGTTTTTACAAAAATATGTTTATTTTTGATTATGCTAGGCCACAAAATTAATGATAAAATTCTATCATTCTCTCACTTGGACAACATAACCAATATCAATGAACAAAAAAAACAAATGCCCATATTAATATAACAATATGTGGCCATAATAGGATGTCAAAATAGAGCGAATAATCTCTCAATCATAAGTCCAAAATGAGGTTAAAAGTACCTCAACAGTATAGAAATCAGACCCGATAGGAGTACTGATAACATATATGCAAGATACCCATACCTCGATGATCGAAATAGAATGTGTCATAAGGAAATGCACACAAAATGGTGATCTGTATGTGCAAGTCCAAACAAAATGGGCCAAGCATCCACCCAAGATGCTAACTAAGATTTAACAAAATATCTCAGAACAACAAAATGAGACTGGATACAAAATGTCTCCAACAAAATGCCATATATATACAAATATTTAAACTTATCTGCGCAGTATATCCAGAAAGTATGTGGCAATAACAATAATAGCAACAATTGTAAACAAAAGTCTCTAGACTGAATAACAAAATAAAAGACAGACTCCCACTAATCCAAGGCATTAAAAGATTTAAATAGACCCATACGGGTTACATGATTCATAAAAGCCTTAACAGTTAACCCTTTGGTTAGAAGGTCTGCCACAATAAGATCGGTGGGTATATGCTCTATACAGGTCTGATATTCCTTAACCTTCTCTTTAACAAACATATACTTTGTATCAAAATGCTTCGAACGCTTGGAGTTCTTGCATATTTGAGAGAAGCCCACCCCGGCAGAGTTATCACAATATATGGTTAGAGGTCTGGAAACATTCTCCATAAGATGAAACTCAGAAATGAAATTCCTCAACCATATTGCCTGTCGAGTAGCTTCGTAACAAGTCACATACTCTGCCTCCATAGTTGAAGTTGCTGTAAGTGTTTGTTTAACACTTTTCCAAGATACATCTCCTCCAGCAAGCATAAAGATATATCCTAATGTGGATTTGTGATCATCAGGGCAGCCATTATAATTAAAATCAGAATAACCTATCACTTCAAGGTGGTCAGACATTCTATAAGTGAGCATATAATCTTTAGTACCTTGTAGATACCTCAGACCTCGTTTCACAGCTTGCCAATGACCCACACCAGGGTTGCTTAAGTATCTCCCAAATACATCAACAATAAAAGCAATATCAGAACGTGCACAAATTTGAGCATACATAAAACTGCCAATAGCAGAAGCATATAGGACCTTTTCCATCTCTAACTTATCTTTATTATTTTGAGGACATTGGCTATTAGAGAGTTTGTCATCCTTTTGGATGGGCGCACTGTAAGGATTACAAGTCTTCATGTTGAATCTATTCAAGATCCTTTTAATATACCTTTTCTGAGACAAACCAAGAACACCACGGGATCTATCACGATGAATTTCAATGCTCAGAACAAAAGAAGCATCGCTAAGATCTTTCATATTAAAATGATTTGTCAACATTTGTTTAGACTCAGAAAGAAAATCCATATCATTACTGGCTAAAAGAATATCATCAACTTTCTCCTACTATTTTTCAAGTAAATGCATTAATCAACAACATTTTCCTTGAAGCCAAGGGAGCAAACTATTTGATCAAACTTCAAGTACCATTTTCTGGAGGCTTGTTTCAGCCTATCAATGGATTTTCTCAATTTACATACCATGCGTCCCTTACCTTTCTCAACAAAACCAACAGGATGATTCATAAATACATCTTCATACAAATCAACATTTAGGATAGTAGTTTTCACATCCATTTAATGAAGCTCCAAATCAAAATTAGCAACCAAATCCATCACAATACGTAATAAATCTTTAGTAGAGACCGGGAAAAAAAGCCTCATTATAGTCTATACCTTCCCTCTGGTTATACCCCTTTACAACAAGTCTGGCTTTGTATCTGTCTATCTTACATCTAGCTTCACGTTTAGTCTTAAAGACCCATTTACATCCAACAGTTTTATAGCCACTGGGTAATTCTACCAAATCCAAAACGTCATTCATACTTATAGAAGCCAACTCATCTTCTATGGCTGCCAAACATTGTGAACTACGAGGACAAGAAATGGCATTCTGAAAAGAAATAGGATCTGAGTCTTCAACTAAATTGAATTCATGCTCCTCCGAGTAAATATAATAGTCTAGAAATTTAGAAGACTCGGTGGATTTAAGAATCCTTTTAGATCCCCTAGGTGGAACTATAATCACATCTGGGACTTGAGTATCAATGCCAACCTGTTGAGAAATTTCAACATCATTTCCTGGATCAACTACATCATTATGAATCAGAGGAGATTGAATTGCCTCAGGATGAAATACAACAAGTGTAGGAACAACAACACGATCCTCTTTGAAATCAACAACACGAGGCTTATATCTGTCATTATGTTCGATGTCCCCTTCAAAATAGACAGCCGATCTGATTCATGATTCTAGTAGTGTGATTGGGATAATAGAATCTTGAACCTCTTGAGCCAATACAATAACCAATAAAGTAACTTGAAATAGTTCTAGGATCAAGCTTCCTCAGCTGAGGATTATAAGTCCTTACCTCAGCCTTATAGCCCCAAAGACAAAAATGCTTCAAATTGGGCTTCTTTCCTGATATAAGCTCAAAAGGAGTCTTTGGTATAGATTTACTAAGCATATGATTGAAACATAGACAGCAGTCCTCATAGCGTCTCCCCACAAGAACTTTGGTAAGGTGGAGTGACTAAGCATGCACTTAACCATGTCCATGAGAGTACAATTTTGTCTCTCTACAATCCCATTTTGTTAAGAAGTGTCAAGTATGGTATATTGTGCTTCAATTCCACAATCTTGCAAATATTTAGCAAAAGGGCCAGGGTTTCTACCAATTTCATCGTACTGACTATAATACTCACCACCTTTATCAGATCTTACACATTTGATCTGCTTCCCAAGTTGCAATTCAATAACACTTTCAATGATTTAAAAGCATCCAAGGATTCAGATTTCTTATGCAATAATTCAACCCAACCATACCGTGAAAATCATCAATAAAGGTGATGAAGTACCTGTAGCCTCCCATGGCAATAGGAGTAACGGGTCCACAGATGTCTATGTGAATTATCTGTAATGGTTCCTCCTTCCTAGTCATTTTCTCCTTTCTGACTTTAGCTATAAACTTCCTTTTTATGCAATCAACACAAGTGTCAAAATCAGAGAAATCCAGATTATGTAAATTAGTTTCCTTAATCAATCTCTTCATTCTCTCCTTAGAGATATGTCCTAACCGTTTATGCCACAACATAGAAGATTTT
>JAOTAY010000001.1:7881236-7906266 GCA_025629805.1 Erythroxylum baracoense
GCTTAAGAAATTGGCTTAAGGATGTCTTTCCTCTTGCTCCTCTTGCCTTCCTTGATTTCCCTTAACAATAATCAAAAGCTCCATTCAATAGGAATTCCAATTTAAAACCTAAACAAACATATTCACTAAAACCTATGCATTTCCTAAGCTTTTTGAACCCAAAACCCTTTCAAAAATTCAAACTTTCAGGTCAATTTTCCACTATCATTCTGATCAAGTAAATGAAGAAATTTAATAATAGTTCCCTAGAAACATGTTCCTCATTGTCTTAAGTTTCCCATGACACCAAAATCATTCAATTTGGTTCAGTACTCTAAAAGTAATACCCCAAACATTTTTAGGCTGTTCTTATACTAAAACAGCATTCTATACTCAACTTCCATCCAAATTTTAAAATCCTTAGAGGCTTAATTAAGACTCTATTTCATCATAAAAGTTGTATCCCTATGTCTCTAGTGTACAAAAAATCAAAAATCATTCCATTTGGATAACTACACCAAACGTTATGCCCAAAATTCCTACGTATGCTCTGTGCTGGAAAGTTTGTCGCAGCGAACATTTCCAGAGAGGAAAAGTTCGCATGAAAACTTACAACTTCGCCACGGCGAACAAAGGAAAGTTGGCCGCAATGAAGTTCATCCTTCAAGTTGGCCGCGGTGAACCAAGGAAAGTTGGCCGCAGTGAACTTTGACAGGAGCAAATGCAGAACATTTTTCATTTTCCACCTTTCACATAAATCCCATCTTAAACCCACATAAATCCCATCTTAAACCTAAACTATCTCTTCTACTTCATTTTCAACTTCATTTCCACCCAATATCATTCACAAACCAATTCATAAGTTATACTTGTTTATCAACCAAAAAGATCAAAATATTTTCATATACCATTCATCAACAACTTCTTACACATATTCAACTTCATTTTCACCTCTAATTATCACTAAATATGCTTCATTCGACAATCAAGAAAGGTTCATGCTTATACTTACTTGTTAAAGCTTCAATTTCTTCAAACTCTTCAAAATCTCCAAACCCTAGCTTTTCTCTTCTTTTCTCTACTTCTCTTCTTCTCACCCACGACACTCTCTTCTTTCTCTCTTCATTTTATAATTCTTCTTCTTCTAACTTATACTCTTAGTGGATGTGAAAGGTCCACTTTGCCCTTCATTTAAGCCTTATAGCCTTTTAACCTTAAGCATCTTGCCAAAAATGCCCTTATATAATCTTACAACATTAATACTTTAATTCCATCAATTTACCCATATCATAAAATCCTATTAACCTTGTCATAACAAATTAACTCCAAAAATTAATCTATCAACACCTCATAATAATTCATTTAAATCATGCTTAATAAATAAAAAAAATTTGGGGGCCAACATATGGACTAAGAATTAAAGTTGTTATTTTATTTTATATTTAAATAGTTTGCAATATGAGTAATAAAGCAAGCTTATTTCAATCAAAACATTTGTGGTTCATTCTCACCCAAAGTAGAATTTTAGTTCTTATAAGCATCTTAATAACTTTAAATGAGATCTCTAATGGTACAAGTGAACACGAGTGGGTTACTTGATCTCATCTAAGGTAGGAAGAAGGTGCCCATAATAACCCCACCAATAACACGAATTTGTTCATTTTTCTAGCTCTATATGTAAATTAAACTTGTCTTCAAAAGTTCTTCTCTAATTTTTAAAGACTTTCTCCATTGGTTTAATATGTAAATGCATGCCATAAGGGGGTGATAGGTTGATATCGTACATTTGTTTGTGGATAATTTAATTGGTATTTAACACCTTTATAATATGTTTTATATGATTTATTATTTTTCTATATTTATTTCATTATCTTGTAAGTGATCATTTAAAAGATAAACATAATATTCAATGTAAATTTCTCTATAGTTGGTCCAATGACTATATTTTAGAGTCATTTATAGGATAAAAAGATGGGCATCAACTTTATAAAATATTTTAGGAGCCAATTCTAACTCAAACACGTTGAAAAGTGGAGAATTTGAAGAATACATAACATAACATGCATTGGTGTTGGTCAGAGATTTGGTATCTACTTCTTACGAAGGTCTTATAAGCAAAAATATAGTACTAGACAAAAACTAGACAACGACTACAAAAGAAATATTGTAAAGCCAGCATCAATTATGAAGCCTTCTAGGTATTAATTACATAGAGACTAATAAAGAGTAAAAGAAGAAAAAAATTTTACAACCAGTATTGGAACTATAATAAGTGTCAATTCTTAGAGAAAATTTATCAGGATTTGTGATTCTTTAAGTTCAAGTCATTTACAGCTTTATTTCTATAACCTTATTTATAGATACTTATAGTATAATTAATTTAAGGGACTTCTAATTGACTTCTACTGGACTTTTGTTATATTTTTTTCTTAAACATATATCTAAACTAAGGAAGATTCGGAGCAAGGATTGAAGAATCTAGTGACTTCTCTTAACTCTTTCTTCAACTCTTTATTCAATTAATTATACATATTTGATTATTTTATTGGTTAAATTTATTCCTTTTGAACTTAACTATTGTATTTATGGTTAGCCACCAAAGATTCAATCATAGGAATTATAATAGAATAAAAAGTGAAGCATGATATTGATATTTGGAGAGTAAACATTTTAATGGTAGAAAACAATAGTATCCTGGACTTTAGAAATAACTAGATAGATTAGCTATGCTCGATGGGTTTAACTAGGTTAAATTGTGCATCGTTGGATGGTAGTGACCAAGTTAGATATACTTATGTGTCCTGACGGATGGCTTTATTTCAACCTAAATAATTAATTGCGTAGAATAATTGGATACCTATATAAGCAAAGCTTGAATCACTGAAATTTATTACTTGTTTTGTTTCATTAGTTTATTTTCTTTATTTTAGTTAGTTTATTAGTTTAATTATATTCACTTAATTCTCTTGTTTTTTGTCTTTTACTTTAATTTATTTTGCTTGTTTTTGGTAGTTGATGCAATATAGGAAATCTAGGAGTGATATAATAGATTTGCTAGTTCAATTTGACTCTAAAATAGAATGAACTTATAGAAAAAACTATATAAAAAAAAGTGAAGTGCTGACTGAATATTAAGATAACTAATTAGTTATGGACATGAAGTAGGATCCATATTTGATACATATAGGAGACATCCAGTTACCTATGATTAACGTTAATCCCTTATACATTAAATTGAGTCAAAGGGAGAGGAACTACAAGCTAAATTAACTATGTCTACACTTGCTCCCAACTTTTATTAGATCACCTGGGGAAGACATGTTCACATTCATCAAGCAATTTTATTCAGTGTTCTAAACACTTCTACTTAATGGCTTAAAACAGATTAGCTGAGGATAAGGTTTAACCTATATTGCATGAGAGATCTAGTAAAAATATATCCGATCTCAATAGAGGTAGACTCCGTTAAGGAGTGGGACTAGGTTTGTGATGTATTTATATTAAGGTTCTTTACACCACATAAGACCAACAAGTTAAGGATGCAAATATAAAGACTCATATAAAAGGAAAGGGAAGTGTTTTATAAAGCATAGGAGTGATATATGGCTCTCCCTAGTTAATTTTCTCATCATCGATACTTCTTATAATTAGTGATGCAATTCTTCTAAACAACTTGACATTAACTTCCCAAAATTTGGTAGACACTACGACTCAAGGAACTATCGACATAAAGACTACTAAGGAAGTGAAATAGAGACCTTGGTAAGAATTTCATCAACCAAAGTGCTTAGAGAGAAATATAAGGTGTCGCCCTACAAGGCATAAACATATTTCGATATAGAAATACAAATTGTAGATCTACCAAACAAGATAAAGATAATAATGAACTATGATATGAGCAACATTGAAGCGTACTACAAATATTGCATATATAGGCACCCAACTCATATATGCATGACCATTGAGCCACCCTTGAATTACGATAAGGAAACAAAATATATGGATATATATGGAAAAAAGAAAGGCTTAAGAAACAACCTCTTCTTTAATACATATAATCTAGGGTAGAGGAATTATCCAAACTTTTCACGGAAGGACTAATGAGCAATTAAAGGAGGTAAATCAATAAGATCACTTAGGTTCCAAAACAAGACTCAATTTTAAGAAAAACCATTATCATAAAAATGATGGAAGAGAAGTTTAAGAAATTCATATCTTCTATTAATCTTAGTTGAAATAAGTAGTACATAAAAAAAACAAGTTATAAGACTTTAATGATAAATTGATCAAAGTAGTGTAGATGACTAATCCATCTGTTTATAATTTAGAGGTTAAGGAGGTGAATTAGCTAAGGTGGTATGAGAAAGTGGCCAAGGAATTTTTTTTAGCAAAACTAAGGTTAAGCTATAAATCAAGCACGTGACATCACATTAAAGAGTGGTAAGACACTTAAACTTAATGGTGCAAAAAAAGTGGAAGTGCTGAAGTTAGGCAAAGTTGAGGACTAGCTTAAGATTGAAAAAAGTAGACGATAATTAGCATTGGTTCTCACTTACATCCAATGTTGATATCGATAGAGAAGTTATGGGTTGAGGGAATATAATAGAAACGATGGTGTTTCCATCCTTAAGTTACCTCTACTAGGATGTCTTTAAATGAAGAAAGTGGAACTATCTTGTATAATAAGTTACCTATGAAGTTAAAGGATGTAAGGACGTTCACTTTCCCTTAGTGAAGCATAACCTATTAAGTTAGGTGCTTTATAAAAATAATTTCTCCAACAATTTTTGAGAAGTTAGGGATAAGTGACCCTAAGCCAACAAATGTGTCACTCTAATTGGCAAAACATTCAATCAAGTATCCTATTGGAGTTTTGGAATACTTATACAAGTAGGAAATTTCTTTTATTTAAACTGAATTTTTAGTGATTAAAATGGAGTATGATATTGGGCCTCCTGTCATCGTAGGGAGACCTTTTTTAACAATTAGCAAAGCTACTACTAATGTTGTCAAAGGTAAATACATTTATAATAGGCAAGGAGAAAAAGTTCCACATATATTTCTCATTAAAGATACCTCTTACCTTAGATGAAGATCATTTTAGGGTGAACAAAAAAGACCTAAGTGTGGAATAAATCACTAAGGCTTGTGGTAATGAATAATTGAAACTATAAAAAGCCTTAGGACTTAATGGCCAAGAGGAGATCAAACTTTAACGTTAATGTCTCTAAGGAAAAAAAAGGTAGCTGAAGCTTTTACATTCTTTAAAAGAAGCATTAGATATGTATCTTAAGATTTTTTCCTCCTTATTGGTGGTATACATATCTAGGAGTTATATCTAATCTATGTAGGAAGGGAATCAAGATAATCCTAACTATAATCTGAGATGAGTAACAAGATTAATAGGGAGTTTAACTAAAAAAACATTTAAAGAAGCACCTAATGGGAAGCAACCAGTTATTCTAACTTTTATTTTGTTTCTTTTATTTTCTTCGTTTTTATTTTTTAGTAACATTATTTATGAATAACATTGTTCTCTTTATTGATTTTTTTATTTGGACGTGTTTCGGTTGCTTTTTCTTTTTTTGTTTAATAATGTACATATATAATATTTTAAAAGCCAAAGATTATGGGTAAGGATACATAGTGGAAAGAAGATAAAAAAATCAAGTTTAAGCATAAATTATGGAATACAAAGTATAAATAATGAAAGTTATAAAAGAAGACTGAAGCTAGTCTTAAAAGAACTATACGAATTGTCTAGAAATAGAACAAAACAAGCACTGATTATAAAGTGTGTCTAGCACCAATCTTATATTGAAAGAATTATTTTGAATTTTTAAAATAAATCTGGTGCTAATTATGAAGTGTGTCTATTGTTGACCTCGTGTTGAACCCTACTAGTATAAATAGCTAAAATATTATTTTTCCTCCCTAAAACCCTAATCCTCTTTCCTTTTGCTTTTAACCGTAAACTTTCAACCTAATCTCAAATTTTTACACCATATTTTGACCTTTAAAGCAATGTTCTTTCATCTACACACAAAACTCTTATCCCTAACCATCATTTGAGACTTTAAACATCATATTTTTACACTATTAAGCCATATTTGCCTTCTACAATGTTAAATAAGTTATTACATTCATTTTCTTAGTATTGATGCACAAAAATTGGATTTAGAGTTAGATGGAGACATACTTGGAATGTGTGTGCTATTGTTATTAAGGATTTGAGTTGATTTTGCCTTTCGATTATGGAATTTAGATTTTTAATTGCTACGTTATGGTTATATAAAGTTAAATAAGTGTTTTGGGAGTTGTAAAGTTATAGAATGTGATCTTTTTGGATTTTGAGTAATTTTTTTTAAGAAGGATGCCTTCAAGATATAAGACGATTACAAGGAGGAGTAAGGTTCCTTCATATACTTCATAAATACCAATATCTCTAGAGAACTTCATATATTTACAAATACAAAGAATAAGGAGTGGTATAATAAGAGGAGCAACAATTGTATAGTCCTTTGTCCCTGATATTAACTAGGTCTCCAACATTCAAAATGTGCTTAACAGTTTGAATTCGGATTATTTGTTGACTCTTTATATTGATTATTACCTGTGGGTGGTAAAAGAGCTATATGACAACATAAAAGACAAGGCCAAAATGAAATCCCTATCCATTCCTTTTATATCCATGGCACTACAATTATTGTTTCAAAGGAAACTATAAAGAAGCACCTCAAGCTACCATTAGATAGGAGATGTTTGAGTTTTCACAATAAATGGTCATTGGATCATTATGTGTGGAAGTCTAGTTCAATTTAGGGATTACACAATCTGAGGGATAGATGCATTTTTATATAAGCACTTACTCATCTAACCCTAGCTAGTGGCTTACATATTGAGTTATAATTTCGAACCTCAGTCTAGTGGGTTAAACTAAATTTCAACCACTTAATTATACCATATAGGCCTCCTCTTTAATGTTTAAAGTGAAGATCCATTATTTTGGTTGTCATCCCTTATACTATAGCCTATCAATAGTGTGGTTTATCAAAAGTCGTTGAAAAAAAAGTTTATATTTTCGATACTTACTAGTTAATTACTAGTAAATAAGGGGTGGACATCTTTAATTTTAGGTTATAAATATTAGGGATGTCAACTATATCAATTATGAGTCTTTAGTATGCTCCTTTCCGTCTAACCTTGTTTTTGTCAGGGATGTGGAAGAGGACTAGGCATCTTCTTTAGGGAAGCCCCTTTTTCCTTAGTTTCTTTCTTCTAAGCTCCATCCTACTCTTCTAGTGACTTCCTCCCTCAGCCTTTCTAACTCTAGTCTTCCCCACCCTTTTTTGTCATTTCACTCTCATTTTCTTTTATAGTAATGACTTTTAAATATCAAATAGTTCCCACCTCCTTACTGTACCATGTCGACCACTAAAGCACTTGACTTTCCTCCCCTCCTTAAAATTCATTCCTTTTTTGTCAATTCTTATTCTACTAGTCCCACATCTTCCATACCTAACTCTCCTAGCCTAATAGGGGATGGTTATAACCAATCGAAAATACTGCGTGACCTAATGCCCCCATTACCTCCCTCCTCCATTTCTCCATAACTGCATATCCCTTTAGAGTAAAAGCTTGTTAAACCCATTTCACCACCTCGTTAGTCTTGGAAGTAAGTTCTGAGGAATTTTGGTCTTGTAGAAAAGCTTGAATTTATTCCCTCGACTAGCACTGATGGTGGTATGGTTATTTCTCTACCCATGGAAGTCCTACATAATAGAGCAAAAAGATAGGTTTCTTCTTTTCTTCGGCTTGAGTTGGGTTAAACACACGGAATGTATTTGCACCATCACCATCCTTAAATAAGGTATTTTCTACAGTAGCCTCATGAATACCGCATAGTGGAGCAATGCCCAATACACCGGCAACTCCCATCATAAGAGATGGGTTTAGTGTCCAATTATGAAACCCTTGGAAAAAGAGGATGAATTGAAATATAGCTACTACGCCAAAACTAGGCACTAAAAACCAACCAGACTAAAGAGGAATGTTTTTATACTATGCTAACGATTTGATAACTATCTTTATAGCTCCGGAATGTTTCAGTTTATGCTCTTACCTATTATCTGGATATACCAAGAAAGATGTATGGTCTAATGAGGCTACTATGAAATATTTACTCATGGGCGGGGCAAGCTCTTCTATTCTGGTTCATGGTTTCTCTTCGCTATATGGTTCATCCGGGAGGGGGGGGAAGATTGAGCTTTAAGAAATAGTGAATAGTCTTATCAAAACACAAACGTATAACTCCCTAGGAATTTCAATTACGCTTATATTCATCACTGTAAGAATTGAGTTCAAGCTTTCCCTAGTTCCTTTTCATCAATGGACTCCTGATGTATACAAAGGAGGGCAGTTCGTTCAAAAAATTCCTACCTCTCTATCTATCTCTAAAATGCTTGGATTTTTCAAAACCTTATGGACATCCAGAAGAGAAATGTTATCCCCACTTGGACCAAGATATAGCTTTTACTTGTTCAAATAACAATTAAGGTAAAGCAAAGCAGGGTCAGGAACCACTAATCTTTATGATAAATAGATTCATTTTGAAAGTTCGTTATTACGGGTAGCTCCTATAAACGATCGGACTAATGACATATACAATATTTAAATTCTAGATGTAGATGCTACATAGGTGGTTCTCATCCTTTAGAGACTAAGCGTGTAATAGGAGCATCCATCGAAAAAAGGATCACCCTAAGATGATCATCTCATGGCTATTGAGAAAGAATCAAATCAGATGGTTCTATGTCTCAATCTTTCTGACTTGCTCCTATGGAACCAAGAGGTCAAAAAGATTAAGAAAAATCTATCATTCATAATCACTGATGAAGGATTTCTCGAAAAGTTAAGATTAGTAATCCTTTTTAGAAATCAAATGGATTCGGTCTTATACATAAGTGAGCAAGGTAATCAAAAAAGAAAGAAGATGATTTCTTCTTTCTTTTATCACTTAGGAGTCGTGCGAGATGAAAGTCTCATGGAAACTATTTCAAGCAAATATTCATTCTCCCCTTTTTTTGGACAAAATATACAAATCTTTTTTTATTTTGATATTTCAGAATTGATGAAAATAATGTTTATAAATTGGATATGTAAAAATGTCAAATTCATGATTTTGAATTCTACTTATATAGAGGATAAATCAAAAGAAAGTGAAAAAAAAGCTGAGAACAGAAAAGAAGAAGACAAAAGAAAAGAAAAAGCCCAGATACGACTTATCGTCTTTTATGTGTATATTGAGAATAATACATAGAATCAAAAAAGAATTCAATATTCTCATTATGAACTGAACGGAGCTAGTATTTTTACAAGAAATCTCTAGCCAACCTTCCTGCAAAAGATCTTTTCTTAACATCAAGCTTGTTGGTATTAGATAAAAATGTTAAGTTAACTCCAATAATTTCTTTATCCTCAACCTTCTTCACTTTCTAGGAATTAGTCACTTCAACAGTCTTCGATGGTTATATAGGTATCCAAAGTATGAAAGAGATGGATGCTTGTTGTCCCAACCACTTCTCCAATTTTGAAGATATCTATTTCGACTGAGCTGAACTAATAGAATAATATAATACGATAAACTAAATGAGTTTTACAAGTTTTGCATTATGAACTTTGTACCGTGTACAACTCGTAGATGATCTATATAAAATCATGTAGGAGAGAATAAAGAAATAGAAAAGACAACAACGATACTACTAGAAAGAACAGTTTCAATATTTCCCATACGTAATCCTTTATATAGATGTTAGGGCGAACAGACACTAAGATGAAATAGTCCTGCTAATATACCCAATGTCCCTGCTGCAATATGATGAGAGGCTATTCTGCCCGGAACAAAGCCTTCCACACCTCACGCAAGATTTACAGCTTGGACTTTCCCGGTGAGTCCAAAAGCATCAGACACCCATATTCCCAATATGGTTTCTTTGATAAGGCTTTTCATTAAAAAACAAGAGAGAGCTTCAACGTTATACATACTTGGGTAGGATGGCCAAGGCATGTTTATATTTAGCTTCTTCTCAAAAGCTAATGTATGGAAAGGCCCTTAGAACATAATGTATAAAATCCTTCATTTAAATCAATTGATTTGTTGAACTTTTGCCTACTCCTACTAAATCAGCTCCCTTGAACTATAACTATTTTCAGTACATAAAGACAGTATAGAAAATCTTTCATTCACAGTGGACGAGATGCACCCATCAGCTTCACATGGCTAAATGCCCAACTTTAGGTCAAAAGTTTTTAAATTTGATCAATTTAGGGCCAAACATTTTAACTTGCTCAATTAAGGTCTAAATGTTATCGATTTTGCTCAATGTTAAGCTATTTTGGAAGAAAGTTTGGCAGTGTCATATGCACTTTGTTAAGTGAAATTTATATACAAGTAAAAAAAGAAAAGAAAAGTAATATTTTTTGTACATTTTAAGGCTAAAGTCTGTACTTGCCTTAATATGATAATTGTATGTAAATAATTGATTGCTTTGACAACCATTAATGCTACCAACAATTTTATATCTCTCACTTTTCAAAGACAAATTTATGTCTCTGTCCTTAAAGTTAGAAAGTGAATAAATGATTATTTTAGAATGAAACAATGTAAATGTGGAATTTAATAAATTTTAGCCTTATTTAGTTCTATGCATTAAAGAAGAATGTTTGATAATTTTTATGACGTCTAATAACAATTTGCTTTTAGGCTAACCCCTCACAAAGAAAAAGTTCTCATATGTTTCGTACTTGTAATACACATAATATTTTTAAAAAGATTATAATGAGAAGAGTTCATAAATTTACTTGTTTTACATTTAAAATTAATAAATTATTTTTATAAATTGATATTTACTATTAGGATATCTAATTATAATTATCAAAAAATAAATATTAAATTTAAATCTGATTGAACATAAATTTAAATAAAGTAAAAGATAAATTGATCTTAAAAAAGCAAAATCTATATAGACATTCTTTATAATATTAAATTTTAGAAGAAGATTTAAATTCATAATTTATTTCATATTCTATTGCAATTTTTTATACAAAGTGCTTATTTTCATTTTAGTGATTTAAACCCTATAACATTTTGAATTTTTTGGGAATTTCAAATTTGCGATCTAAGAATACCAAATAGAATAACAAAATAAAAAAAGAAAATGAAGAAAGGCATTTTCTAAAAAACCAATGTTTTAAAAACTAGATCAGAAATTTAACTGGTAAGACAAGAGATTTAAGGATTAAAAGGTTCCGTCAATATTAGACCATCATAAAACTAGTTAAAGATTGAATAAAATTAAAAAAATTTAAATATAATTGAAAGAAACTATCCTTATATATCAAAGAATTTGAAGTTTAATTGAAAAAATATTGTTAAATAAAAATTAATTGATTTATTTTGGTTTATAAGAATTTATTAATTTATGAAATTAAACGGTTAATTAATAAACTGATCATTTTTAACAATAAGAGTAATTAAAATAAATTGAGCCGAAAAGTTAAAAAGTAACAATAAAAAGTTGAGTAAATACTTAAAATTAATAATACGAAAAGTTGATAGAATGTATCGTCACGAAGTAGCTTTCTAATGATTGAACTTGTTCATAGTAAGTGACACCCTAAGCAACCAGATGTGTGTGCATGAAAGAAAGGCCTAAGAATTTACGAGCCCACTCCTAAGATAACGATAATAATGATGATTATTATTAGATTATTTTGACTCTCTATATTTTCCATCTCATGATTTTCTTGTCAACTTCTCGATTTACACACATTTCAAAACGTGCTCACATCAAATTAAACAGAAATTTCTCTTATATATATAAAATATAAAATTAGAAAGTTTAAAGTTTTTAATTCTTTAGTTTTAGTATAAAATTTTTTAAAACTTTGAATTGTGTCTAAACTTTAAAAAAACAAATAACTCAATTTAAAAATAATTTTCATTACATCTTACTTAGTGTGTGATAAAATATGGTAAACATTTATGTTTAGATAAGTTTCATAATATTTTTTTGAGATTTCAATATTAAATAAGTAGAATATATAATTATTAATATATTTATCAAAATAACTCATAAATTATATGTACAAAAATGAAAAATTATGTAACTCTTTTAAATATGTTGAATAAGTTTTCAAAGAAATATAAATACCATGACGTCTCACAATACCATCTTTCAAAGGTTGAATGGTTTAAATTGTGATATTATCGTTAAGTGACCTTTAAATATAAAATTTTGTTAATGTTACTTAAATTAAATTTATTATTTAATTTTACTTAGTTCTTTCATTAAATGATTTTTAGAACATAAAATTTACATATTATGATATATATTTATCAATTTATTTAATATACGTATAAAATATAACAATTATAAATATTATCTTATAATTTTTTGGAAATTGCATTTAAGTTTTTTATATTTTCATTATTTTCCTTTCATATTCTTCTCACTAAAAAGAAAAAGAAAAAGGAGATACATTGCCCCTAGTAATTTAGCGGCTAAAGGCTTATAAGAATGTTTGGAATTGAAATATGGATCACTCTAGCTCCAAATTATAATGAATTAAATAGGAAAGCAATTCCATTTGGGAATTGAGAAGCTAGACCTTAGAGTGGTCAGTCAATTCATACCTATTCATGTCCTTTAAAACCAAAAAATAAAACTTCTCTCCTACTTAACGACTTGTGTATGACACTACCAACCTTCAGTCCAAAATAGCTTAACATTGAGCATAATCAACAACGTTTGAACCATAATTGAGCAAGTTAAAATGACTGGCCCTAAATTGATTAAATCTGAAAATGTTTGGCCCAAAATTGGGCATTTAGCCACCTCACATACATAATTTGTTCCAGCTGCAACATTTCATAAATATTAAAAGATGGTTATAAGATGTGTGGAATATAAATGAAATTAGCAAACTTATACAAACTTCAATATCGTAAATTGAAAAATCATTTAGGGATAATCACTATTTACGTTTATAATTGACTACCGTAATATTCTTTCCTGTGATGTATTTTGTTACCGATAGGCAATGCAGGATATCCTCAAGACAAGTTATATACTTGGAACATTTTCCTCAAATAAATGATGAAATCTCTTATTCATACATCATTTAATAATCAATAAGTTTGGATCTATCTTATTTGAGTACATATTTCATTATGCTGGAGTTGACATCTTTTTCAAAATATATAGCAACACCTAACACAAAATTTACACCAACAAATTGCTCATTGACCATGATCATTGCCTTTATTGCTAAACCTACCTCCATTTATCCTTTTTTGTCTCGTATTCTTTTTTCCTTTCCTGGTTTTTTTCCCATTTATTTATCCTAAACTATTTTTCTTAGATCATGTTTTCCTTTTAGTATTTTAGCTATTAGCATGCTCTCCTTAATGACCTTACTTTCAGTTTATCCCATATTCTTGCCCTGATTCTTGCACTCAGATCAACCATCACAAATTTTCAAAATTTTAGTTACATTTTTAATAACTAACTTAGGAAGGCTTTTTTATTCTTAATCTCATTTTCTAGTTGTTCCTATTTCAAGTATAAAAATGGTGCCAACAATAGAACACTCCCCCTTACTCACTCCATCCTTAGCTTCTAACTCTATCTTTTTCTCCTAAGAACTCTCATGTCCTTAAATCTTCTACTTGTTTAACATCTCCAAATATCATCAACATCACAAAGGATCATGCAACTCCTCTTTCAATCCCTCCACCATTGCCTTTAATAACCCCTTAAACTCTATCCCAACATAGACTACATCTCATATGTAAACTTGAGATATCTCCCTCCTTTTACCTTTGATGGCTACCTCATTATCTCCCTACCTATTGAGGTTCTTTAAGCAAAGGTTTCCAAATGTTCCATAACTCTAGTGGAATTATTCATAGATAATAGACCTCCATGCCTTACCATGAATCATTTAGCATTAAACAACTAGAACAACTTAGGGCTTGAGTAGGTTATAGTAAACGAAGAAGACTTATTTCTCTTTAGATTTAAATTAATTTCTAAAATTAAAAAAATTAAGTTGGTCTATGTTACATAAATAATAAACCACTATTTTATAAAAATTGAGGCCTGGTCTAGATTTAAAGAAGCTAAAAATAAAGCATGTTCCCATTTAGATTAACTTTCATAACATTCCATTGGAAAATTAGTTCACCATAGTTACTTGGCTAGCTAACTAACGAATTATTTTTATGAAGCCATTGTATAAATGAGAAAAATAAATTATGCAAGAGTGCACATTGAAGTAGATCTTAAAATCGAGCTTTTGAGCTTTATTCCTTCTTTAAAACTAATTGAGTATGGAAATCTAGTAAAAGTTTAAGTGCTAATAAGCAATGAATAAAAACGAACTCTTACAAAGCATGAAAATATATTTAAGAAGTTCTTGATAGGAGAATATGTCTAGCTAATGGAGATAAGCTCACCAATGACCATTGATGACTCTATAAGTGCCTTAGCAATAGAAACCAAAAATAAGATTAACAAAAGAGCTCTTCACACCACTATTTCCTTAAAACAAAATGAAAAACTCCAATTATTGTTCCTCCTAAAAGGTAAAAAATTTAACTATGTAACCCTAAACATCAAACATAATATCTAGTTTGGTGATAGAAGATATAGGTAGAAATATATAGATCTTGAAAGCAAGATTTAAAAATGTATATCAATCACTAAATAGAACTAATGAAGCATATAAAAATATATATAATGCATATAAGAATTAGAATTAATGCGCATATTGAAGAAAACTAAGTCATTAAAAATATAAAAGAGCAAATACCATATTAAAATTAAAGAATTAGATATCAAAAACCCAACTGAAGGATTTGCGTCAAGCACAAAGAGGAGAGCTAGCAATAAGTCCAAAAAAGGGCATCTAATTAAGCTTAAACCAAATCTAATTTTAATAGTTTCTCGGAATTTAATAGGGCTTAATTGCCATTAAAAAACATGAAGTTCATGATTTTCTTACCAATAATAAACCTTGTCTATTAGATCTTTGAGAAATAAAAATAAAGGCCAATTATTGTAGGGAAAGATTGTCGTTATTTTGATAGAAATTTGGAATTAATCACCATCCATTAACAACACTTTAATGGCATAATTATTATTTCCTTTCACACTAAAAAAGTGAGAATTATCCAAACTTGTTTAACTGATCAGCTTAGTAATATTGCCTTAAATTTCATTCTTAACCAAACAATAATATGTTTACATTCGTATATGTTGTTAATCTTGCATTTTAAAAAGTCCCTCTCTAGAATGATTGAAAGCTATTCACTCAATCATTATATCTTATTGGATGTTATTAGGGGACTTGAACAACATAATGTTCTCCTTAGATTCAGAAGAAAGAAATTCAAACTTTAAAGAAATAATTGTTGGTTTTAGAAATTGCATAAGAAAATTAGGTACAAATAACCTTAGAATTAATGGGAACCATTTCACAAGGTGCAACAGGAAATGTAGGAAGTGGTTAATTTAAAGAATTCTAAATAAAGACTTAATTAAATCCTTACGGATGTTTGAATTCCTTATAAATGTAGCTCACTTTGTAATAACTTTTCTTAAAATCATTCCTCTATTGCAATTTATAATCTAGTAGATCATAAGGTTAGGAATTTACCCCTTACGTTCAACAATTACTTAATTAGTCTAAAGGGATATAAGAAAGTAGCAGCAAATGACACGTCTATCAATGATTATTGATTTGAAGCTTTTAAACGTGTTGCAATGAGTTAAACAAAAGTTTAATTAACTAAATAAAAAGCATTTTTGTAAAAAAGTTTAATTATTCAAACTTTTAGAGAGTCACTTAACAATGCCTAAAATAAGGTCTATTTGATACTAACTAATGAGGCCTTTAAGCTCAAATAGAAGCTATACATATCAAATTACATTTATGTTGTGAACGTGCACAATTCTCTTTTATGGCATAAATAAAGAGTCCAGTAGTTCTAAGATGGTGACAGAAACGCCTCCTACTTCCACAATGCAATCTTAGCCAAAAGAAATAATAATATGATCTTTGCTATAGTTGACCAAGATTGTAAACAACATGAAATTGCAAGAAACTAAAAAGCTAGCCTTAAACTTATTCTAAAAATAATTAAGTACAAATAATAATGTTTGCTTATCTTTATATGATTTGAAGGAATTAATCCAAGATTCAATCCTTAATGAACAAGCAATTTACCTATGTAATCCCCTTAATAGATTAAATGTTAAAAGAGCTTTATTCAGCCTCAACCCTAAAAAATATCTTAAACATGATGGACTAAATGCACTCTTCTTTCAAAAAATTTAGAATTTGGTAAGTGATCAGGTCACTACTTCTCTAGAATGAATCAAATGTTATTCACTCAAGCATTAAATCTCCTTAGAAGTTACTAGGGGACTTAACATCATAATTTTCTCCCAAGATTTAGAAGGAAGCAATTAATTATATGAGTCAACTAGGTACTACTAATATGAGATATGATGGGAATCATTTCATATAGTGCAACATGCAATGTGGGAATTAGTTCAAAGAAAACTAGATAGATCCTTAATTAACTCTCTAAGGATGTCTAAATTACCCCTTAAATGTTGCTAACTTTGGCTATAACCTTCCTTCATCTCATTCCCCTATTGAAATTCAAAACTTAGCAAATCACAATGTTAGGAATTCACCTTTCAAGTTTAACAATTACTTAATCAGTCTATAGGGATATGAGGAAGCAATGACAAATGACATGTATTACAATTTTCATGGATTTGAAGCATTTAAATCTATAAGAAAATTGATAGAAATAAAAAAATCTCAAGAAATTAAATTAAAAAACACTTTAGTAGCACAAGTTTAGATATTCAAACTTTCAAATAATCACTTAACAAAGTACAAAATGAGCTTTATTTAAAACTAATTGTTGGGGCCTTCAAGCTCAAATACAAGCCACCCATAACAAGTTATGCTCATTCTTTGGAGTGTAACACTCTCCTAAGGCATAGATCAAGAGTCTAGTAGTTAAGAGATGGTGACAAAAGCACCTCCTACTTCTATAATGCAATATTAGCATAAAAGAAGTCACAATAAGATATTATTTGTAGTTGATTAAGATGGTAAAACCTTGTGGAATCAAGAAGTTAGCCCTAAACTACTTTCAAACATATTTGGTACAATTAATAATGTTTTCTCATCTTTGTAGGGTTTAAATGAATTCATCCAGGATTTAATCCTCAATGAACAAGCAATTTCCCTCTATAATACCTTTAATAAAGTTGATGTTTAAAGAGCTCTATTCAACCTTAACCATTACAAAGATCATGGACATGATGGATGAAATGTATTGTTCTTCCACAATACTAGGAATTTGGTAAGTGATTAAATCCCCACCTTAACCCTTGAATTCTTCATTGATGAAAATCATAATATGTTTGATCTCTAAAGTATCTAACCAACTTCTTTTCAATATTTTGAACCAATAACTTGTTTTAATATATTGTACATGATTGCTTAAATTGAGGTTGAAATTATCTCTAAAAACAATCATAAGTTTAAACCAAGGAGCATTTTCTAGGGAAAAATCTTGGGATGACAACATCCTCATCGTATAAGAGTTATTCAGCAGCTACAATAGGAAATAGGACATCTTAAAAGTTTCTTAATGAAAATAAAATTTGATAAGGCATTTGACTCAGTGAGCTAGATTTTCCTTTTTAACAACTTTGTAGGTTTTGTCTTTCCATAAATTTTCAATAAGTAGATAAAACAATATATGTCAACTAACTCATTCAACATCATGATCAATAATGTGCTTACATATATCACTAAGAGAGCAAAAGATTTGAGATAAGGTGACTCTCTATCAACTTACTTAGTCTTCTTATGTGTTGAAGTCCTTACATGGCTTATTAATCACAATAAAAGGTAAGATACTAGATCAATTATCAATACAAATGAAAGAAAATGTGGTTGTTTACCCTCTCATTTATAGACAATCTCTTACTTCTAAGTGGAGTTAACAGTCATTCTATTGAATTGTTTATGAAATCCTTGTAAACCTACAAGCAATTTTCTAGCCTCTCAATCAATCTAAGAAAAAGCTACCATTTCATCACTTTTGAAGCGCAAGTTGTATCTAATAACAGGACCAGAATTTCAGGTTTACAAATTAAAGAAATGCACTTCAATTATGCAGGAATTCTAATAAATAAAAAAGTTAACATTCAAGGATTGTCAACCTATTTTTGACTCATTCCATAGAATGATCAATAGCCAGATCAGTAGACACCTTTCTTTTGTTGGCATGATCTAATTAATATTCTCCATTCTTCACAATTTGCATATATATTGATATTTACACCTAATGCTCTCTAAAAACTTGACAAAAGCAACTAATAAAGTCCTCAAGAACTTTTTCTAGACAGTAGTAGTATCGAATGAATTTGAAGCCAAAGTTAAATAAACTTAAATATGTACATCAAAAGAAGAAGGGGGACCTAGCATCACTCCTATTAAAGTTATGAATAATATGCTCTTAGAAAAGGGGATTTGGAGACTATGTAATGACAATCACTTTGGTTTAATGGATGCAGGCTCACTTATTAAGAGGAACAAGTTTTTGGAAAATCAAGCCTATTACAATTACCTTATAAACATTAAATAAAATGTTAAGGATAAGGAAAAACCTTAGCACATTAATGAAAAGAAAAGTTAGGATTGGACTTAACACCTAGTTCTAGTATGAAAATTGAAGCTCATAGGACATCTCCACTTAGTTCTAAATATGATGACATTAAGAAACTTAATGCATGACTGAGCAAGAGTGAAGAATATCATTATAAGAGATCAATGATAATGCAACATTAAAGGATTATCTTATTTGATAGCTAATCCACCTACAGTCCTAAACCAAGAATAGATGATACCATAATCTAACTGAAGAATATTCCATGAAATTTAATAACAAATAATGTGTAAATGTTTAGATAATTCGTTTCTTTCATCGCATAAATTGGTTATATTCAAATCTAGTATGCGTAGAACCACCTTTATCCTTTGGATGGTCATTAAGAATAAACTGAGAATAATAGATATAGTCAAGTTTCAAATAAGTTGTCTCAACTGTAAGCTCTATAGTTAATAAGCTAAAAGCATTACAGATTTTATTCTTCAGATATTCCTTTTCTTCAACCATCTCACTAAAAATCTTGGCATTATGTAATATCAATTGTCCGTCAATAGAATGTCTAGGAATTATTCACTAGTTAGTAATGTTAAATTTTCAAAAAAAGTGATTAAACCCTATTTAAAATAAGAATAAGTTGTTATGTAATGCCTTATGGAAAGAAATAAATGGGAGAATCTTTTAAAATAAGATTTAAAAATTCCATATATGGAAAAGTGTCATGTATGGACCTAGGACACTTTAAACCTTATCAGGAAAATATCTATAATCAAGCTAATCAACCATATTAGTATGGATCTAGCTAGTAGAAGGAGCTTATCAACTACCTAATTTGCTATTAATAGTCCTATAGAAACAATGAGTGACAAGTGAAGTACCTAAAGAGAACATACTTTACATTAGAATCTAAGTGATGTCAGGAACTAGCATACACAAGTAACACCATCTTAAAGTATATTGATGCATGACTTACTGCCATACTACAAATCCTAAAGTACTAAATAGTAGCATTTAGCACATTTAAGGCACTCTAAAGGATGATATTATTTGTATAATAGAGATTGTATATCCCACGCTACAAATCCTAAAGTACTAAATAGTAGCATTTAGCACATTTAAGGCACTCTAAAGGATGATAATATTTGTATAATAGAGATTGTATATCCCACTCTTAGTCCTTTCGTATTACTTTAGCTCATGTATACTTTGAGGGGCCTTTAGGCTATAGGTAATTGAGCTCTTTCTTTTCTTTTTTTTCCTCTCAAGTTGCTTGTCTAAGTTTAGTTTGAGTAGTTGCAACTGTTTTATATATAACCTTGTGGTTTTGCTTCTAAACTTTTATCCCCTTTAGGAACTCATTAGTCAATTCTTTTTCAACTTTTAGAAGAAAATATAGGCTTTCCCTCTATAATAACAATTGCAACATGTGTAATTGCTTATCTCACATTTATCAAACAATTAATTTGTTAGATGTGATTAAGATACCTCCATTTAAAATGAAACAAATTTTGGATTAAACACCTTCACAATAAACATTCTTCATTAGCTAAACATTTAGTTAAGGCTAGTAGGCTAAATTTAGCTTTTAGTGACCGTAGATTTATATTTATGAACTTTATACCTCCAATTGCTTCCTAAAATCATTATGCCATAAGTGACAGTTAAGAAATTCACATGTATATTTATGTTTCTTCAATATTTTTAAATGAATTTTGAGGATAAGATGGGTAACTATTAGTTTCAGAAATACTGATAATATAACAAACCTATAAATACAACAAACTTAGAAATATAGAATATACAACAAACCTAGAAATACAATAAGCTTATATACAACAAATTTTTAAAAAGTGAAGCAATTCAATAAAAATGTAAGGACAAATAAGAAACTATAACTAATTTTCATGCCATTAACTATCTCCGTCTTGGATGATTTGAATTTGGAAACTCATATATGAGGAGATATAAAAAGCACATAGTTACAAAGGGATAAGACAGAAAAACATGAAAAAAGGGAAACTAGGGAACAAAAGAAAAATTCAAACTCAATTTGCAAGATTAGAATAATTTAAACAAATTGCTAAGGATTAATTCAAACTTCTCCTTTAATTCTAATTTGTATAATATAAGCTTTTTAAGATAAAAATCTCCCATTTTATGTTTTTTTTCTTTTTCATGTAATGTGGAGTGGAGGTTTGTATGGATGACAAGCTTGAGCCCGAGATTCGATCAAGCCCAAGGTAATTGAGCTCGAGTCTGAGTTCAATTTGACCCGATTTGACTTTATTTTTATTTTTTAATTAAAAATAAAAATAAATCGAGTCTGAGTTCAATTTGACCCGGTTTGACTTTATTTTATTTTTTAATTAAAAATAAAAAATAACATTTTTTGCAAAATAATGTTTTTTTTTTAGTTATCAAACTAGATTTAGGCAATTCAAGCTCGGGACTCAATCAACTCAAGTCTGATTCATTAACTTCTACTCGGATTGGGTTTGGATTTAAATGTTATCCATGTATCTTCCTGAACGGATGAGTTTCATGGCGCCCCAAGGTGAGATGCATTTATGGGAATGGGAAGCGATGTAAGGAGGACATACCCTGCGTTTGGTTGGTGTCCTCAGCGGTGAGGACAGTGGACAAGGACACAAAAGTTCTGTCCTTCGTCTTGTTTGCTTGCTGTCCTCACCCTTTTTTGTTTCGTCTTCAGAGGACAAGGATAAAAATTTTTGTTCCTTCCAAAACTGAGGTACAGAAATTCTTGTCTGACGGACAAAATCAAGAAAAGATGAAAATAACCTCGTATAATGTCTGAAACATAAAACAAAATAACGAAACTATTGAACAATCGTAACTCTCCTCCTTCGTTCGGCTTCGTCTCCATTGATAGGCGTGGTAAGTGATTGCTTTTCTTGTAGAATGTTCTCTTCTCTTCCCCCTTCAATGTACGCATATGGGTGTTTCCTTTTCTCCTTCTCTCTCTATTCTCCATAAGTTGGTCATCATTGTTTGCGTCTCTAATGCCAAATTGTTTTTCCCCGTCTCCAATGAACCTCGGTCTTCGCCAACCTAGCCTGTTACCATCTTTCCTCTCTTCTGGGTAAGACGCAATATTCATCCCACTGTTGTTGTTTTTCTAAGATTGCTATAGGTGATGGGATCCAAAGATTGTGCTTGGTTTATTTCTATTTGTTTATTTCTGAATATTTTTTGGTTTCTTTCTTTCCATAGTGAATATATAATGCACTAATGTATGCATAAAGATTAAAGAATATAGTGAATCATTATCGTGAGTAAATAACTAAGGAAGAAAGTGAATTGGTCGAAGAGGAGTTCTGATGCTTTTTTATTTAATACTAATGGGTATCGATTAGGATTAGGTTATGTTATTGTGTATTTCAATTGGGATGAGAATTCGGTTGTAGGATGTTCTGTCCTTGTTCCGCTTCTCTACCATGTGTTTTCTGTTGTGGATTAAAGAACACAAATGTGTATCATTGACATTGGTAGTTTATTAGATTCAAATGTGTAATTTGACGAAATAGGAATGATGAAAAGTCTGGTTTTAAGTATGTAGTTAGATGACGAAATTGTTTGAAGTGGTTTGAAGTTGAAACATTCATATATGTTTGTGAAATTGTAGTATGCCTTCTTCAAATAGCTAGTCAGAAAATTAAAAAGTTGTATGTTGTTTAATTATCATATGAGTTTATGCTAAGTTGTTCACTTTAAAGATACTTGCATAAGATTCATTAGCAAAGGAGTAAGTAATTTCAATCCCAAAAATCCAATAATTGCATATGTTAAATTTTTTAGCCTTTAGTGGAAGTTTTGTAGTGTGCAGGCCTACTGTGGCCTTTATCAAGCACATTGTACTTGGAAAGGTTTCAGTTTGTTCTTAAAAAAGGTCTTGCTTTTACATTTTTGATGATATAACAATGTGAAGGCTTACATCTCAATGCAGCCTTGTGAGGAATTTATAGTTTCTGTTCTCCTCTTGCTAGAGCCAAATGTAATGACTTATTATTCTAATTTAATATGATAATCTTTTATCTTCTTGTGGAATAAGTATGAATATCTTGTTATGCTACCTATGAATATGTATACCATAAAAATAATTTTTCTTAGGACATAGAACAAGGTTGTAAACACAGTAATGCAAAACATTGTACTGGACTTAACAAGTTTTGGTAAATTAAGGTATAGAGATGTCAAGTTATTTGTGTTCAATCCTTATTAGAGACTGCTATGTACAGTTGGTTCTTGGACCTTGAATGACTTTTTTTTAGGGGAAGTTAGTATGAATTTTGTTATGAATGTTGTATATTAGTTGAGAATGTTCAATGAAGGAGCAAAGGTGATATGTATAATATGTATAAACAACCAAGTAAAGAATACTAGCGTAACCTAAATTTGATGACAAAATGTCAATCGTTGTTAATGTACATTAATAAATGTCCTTAATCTTTTTTACTTTTTTACTTAAGAAATTATTTTAAGTAAACATATCTTATGGAAATAAATGTGAAATAGTTTCTATTGTATTTTTTGTTCGGTTAGTTTTTGCTCAATTAACCTTAGTTAAAGTAGCTTACATATGGGTTTGTATGTGGTTGTTTACAAATTGTTATTTAATTGTCTTTTGCATGGTTATTTACTTGTTATTCACAAGGTTGTAGTGACTCAATATAGAACTTTAAAGTTATATTATGGTGGATACTTTTAAGAAAGATCCAAGTTGAGTTATACGGGTGGATTTCGAGTTATTTTGATAAAGTAAATCTTGACTTTGTCAATTATAGACAAATATATGAGATGGGGAAGGAACTCAGATGCTTACAGGTTAACAAGACATATTATAGAGTTTCAATTTTCTGATTTAACAAGTCTTTAGGGCTTATTGAATATAATGAAAGTTGCATTAGGTTAACCGACCTTTTAAAAATAAATGGGACGATTAAGGTGTATCACATACATAAACTTGATGATTCAATTATGGCTCTATAAATTAAGGTATAGAGATGTCAAGTTATTTAACAGTAGGAAACAGAGGCAGCATACCCAATGAGACTAACAAACTACTTACTTGCATATAAATTTTCAGTTCTTCTTACCATTTTTAAAATTATGTTGTTAGTTTTACTGTAATAAGTGATATGAGCTCTCTCTTCTTTTCTTTAAGGGCAAAGAGGCCTCCTTCCTTTATTCTTATTTTAATTAATTCATGAAAAGTAAATATTGAATTTTTCAAATTTAGTCTGACTTTAGTATCACATAAGATAGAAACCTAAACATGTTAAACAAATTAAGTAAAATTAAGCAAATTAAATAAACTTAAAAGAAAAGGATTCCCTAAATTACCTATTCAGATTGTATACTTTTAGATTGGGATTTCATGTCGAACACCTTTTCTTCGCTCCTTTTCGTTTGACATAGTGTTCTTGGACTAGCTACAAATATTTTTAGCTCCTTTTTACACCAACTACAAACCGTCGCATATCATTCTTCCTCTGTGTTTTGCACAGATAAACCATTAGTTACATACAGTAAGCATTTCACATCATTCTTTGTTGTCTCTTTTGTTAAATATAATTTCTCAGTTCTTCTTTGGATTGTGCACTAAATGGAGTTAATGGTGTGAGAATGGTACGTGATTGACTTTGTTCATGTTTGTAAAGTAGATGAGTGTAGATATGATTTAATTTTTGTCCACACCAACTCTTGTTCTGCAATCTACTTTTATTCACTACTTTATCTTGTAATTTCTGTAATGTTATCTGAAAAATGGAACTTGTTATATGATATTCATGTCTTGTTGGAACGTCATGACATTGCAACTCTTATATCAGACACGACTTGTTATATGTAAACTGGGAATTCTAATAGAGTTTTGAATATCAACTTACATTTTATATGTATATATTGCTTGCTTATTCATTTATCCCATTCTTAAATGTGTCAATATAAATGTAAAATGTTAGAAATAGTGTAAAGTACCAAAAACTGAATTCGAAGGTGAAAGCCTATTAGGCTGTAGGATAGATCTGTATGTTTTCCCATGTAATGATCTGTGCTTGGACCTCTTCTTTGTTCAGATCATTCCTTGGTTTAAATCTTGAGATTACAAATCGCCTTTCAGGTTTTTTAACTTTCTTATAGATGAAGAAGGTTTCTTAGATCTAACTACTATACACGGGATGTTGAAATAGAGCTCCAAATTGTTAAAGATTATCTTAGAAATATATAAAAGGATTGTTAGTTGGATCCTCTTATGAAGCTATTGGAGGC
>JAOTAY010000001.1:7913042-7931103 GCA_025629805.1 Erythroxylum baracoense
AGAAAGAATGACACTACCTCAAACATTGGTTCTGCAACTGGACTACAATCAACGAATATGGCAACCTTTCCCTTATCCGGCTGAAGCGCACTTGGCTTCCCTAGTTCAGCCTGCAATCAAACATAGAACATGATAATAAATATTGTCAAAACCTTGAAGGAAGTAAACTGGGCAGCTAAATAGTATCTAGAAAGCAGAAGAGCATGTAGAGCACCTTCACACTGGCAATAACCTCTGTTGCACCCATTCTGACCCGCGCAGAGCCATTTGCCTGCCACACAAGTAAACAACCAAAATAAAAGTAAAATAGATGGAGAACAGAAAAGGAAAACACACACACACACACACACAACTAGACAGCAGCAGAACAAGAATTCAGTTACCTGAGGGATGACTCCGGTCTCAACAAAGATGGGTCTGTAAGCATCTCTCTTGCGACCATCAGAACGGATGTTTTGATCAATTCCACCCTGAATGAAACGTTTTTCTCCAACAGAAAGCCCTACCATTTCTTAAAAACTAAAAACACCGCCAACCACGAGGATCACATTAGTGATGTTCCAACAAAAATCACTCAGCAGATTAGTCAAAAGGTAATTTAGCAAGAAAAGAAACGAATTAAACAACAGTAAATTTCTTGTCTTTTTTATCTATCGTAAACATTAACGCTTAAAATTAAGCATGCAATCATAAAAATCCAGAAACCAATAAGCTTGTTCAGCAACTGAAAACAAACATTTTAGTAGTTAAGTGAATTTGATAAATTGGGTACACAGCACTAACTACTAACCAACATAAAACTTACAACTTTAAGTGAAAAAAACAACTGTCAACTAGTAAACCCCGTACAGAAACAAGTCCAAATGATTAAATTTACACAAAAGCTAAAAACAAATGGAGGATGTTAAACCATACAGACCAATGAGAAAAATGACGATGGCAGGCGCAGTAAGTAGGTGCACAGACGGCTGAAACCAGGAGCGGCGTTAACAAACAAGCCGCTATCAGATGTCTAAAAGGTGTCGTTTCAATTCACTAGGTTAAGGAAATAGTAAAAGACACACGGGGGCTTTAGGCCTTGTTTGGATAGTAGCTGATCAGCTAAAAATTAGCTGGTTGACCAAAAATTAGATGGTTAACTTCATCTATCAGCTGTTAAATGTGTTTGGTTGTTGGCTGGTTGGGTTGGCTGATTCAACCCAACCAGCTAAAAACAACAAGCTGCTTGTTAGCAGCGTTTGGGGTAATCAGCTATATGCCAAAATTGCCCACGGTGCTTTCTTCATCTTTGAGCAATTCTAAAAGTGGGTTTCGCCTTTCTCTGTGTTTCTGCCTCTTGTAACATAGCCCGCCACTCGGCATTTCTACTTTCAAACAACATGGAAAAAAGGCAGAATTTTTATCAACCAAACAAACAAATCAATCATTTTTCCAGTCCATTTCTTCATTTTCCCGACATGGACGAATAACAAAGCCAAATGAGTCTTCAAACTTATCTAGCTAATCCTAAAATCTTCTTCCCTTACTAAATTTCCAGCTTCTCGCCGTCACTCAAAACGTAAACGACTCCATGAGAAAGGAAGCTAATTGAAAACATAAACCAACAAGAACTCAAAATAAAAAGAGTAAAAATGAACAAACCTGACAACTCGTTAGCAACAGCAACAAGAAGAATACAAAAGTAAGTCACTGAGACAAAGAAGGAGGGAGGGTATTCGGAGAGGTTCTTAGAGAAGAGAACACGAGACCACAAGAGAGTACCAGCAGTTGTAAGCGTGTTGGGTCATTTTATGGGCCAAACTTATTGCGCTACGGAATTTTTAGTTATTTATTTTTCTATTTTTTAATTTGAGGAAATAAAATGAAGGATTATGTGGTATAATTTTAATTTTAATTTTATTCAAATTATTAATTTGTCTATAAAATGCAAAACAATCAATTATTCCATAATTATTGTTAAAATAATTTAATAAACTTTTAATTAAATATCTTTTTATTTTAAACATTATAAAATACTGTAATTTTTTATTTTTTAAAATTTTTCCTCGATTATTTCATTATATATCATTTTTTAGAATAAATTATGAAGTTAATCACACTAAAATTTTTTGTTTATTTTTTATATTTTAAAAATTATCATTTAATTTTATAGTAATACCAATGTCATGATATCCCTTAATATGATTAATGATTTTTTATTATACTAAACTTTATTCTAAACCCATATAACACATCAAGCTTCTTATTGAAACAACGTTTTTTTACCTTCTACAACACTGAATTCATCTCCGAAATATTATATCTAAGCTTCAAAAGTATTTATTTATTATTAATAAATGTTGGAGTAATGGGTATGATCATATTCATACGATATACTTTACTTTAAATTTATTTTAAACATTAAAATTATTAAAGACAATAATCTTTATTTATTGGATACATCATCACACTCAGTCCAAAATCTTGCAATAAAGCGAGATCTGAGAAGGTCTGATAATACGCAGCCTTATTCCTACATAATAGAGAGGCTATTTCTGGTAGACTCGCGTGCAGATGTGACAATAAAAGAGTGATGCAGGTTAAAGAGTAAATAAGTAAAACTGACACACTAAATTATTATGTAAATAAAATTACAATAAATATATAAATAAATAAAATAAAACATAACCAAAGGATATACTTGAAAACAAAATATAACATAAAGATAAAAAAATATAATAATAATAATAAAAAGTACAGAGTAGTTGATATAAGGTTAGAAAAAAAGATATTAAAAAAATAATTTGGCAAATTTACTTTATAAGCTGTAAAATTCGGCTTATACTTAGTATACTGCAAACATCTGCACACTATTTTTAGAGTCGTGCCTATCAACTTTATAGCTCTGTATCATTCTAATTTTATTATGAGGTATCGATATTCAAAGACAACAAGATAGATACACAAAGAACACTATATTACATGTTGAGAGTGTGAAGAATTAGAAGTTCGTAAAATTTCATTTCGGAGCAAAGAAAGAAGACTCGTAGGAACATTTTTCCTGAAATTGTAGAGAGCTTTATAACAATTCACCAAAAACCAACAATTCATTATACACAATTACTACACAACACAAAGTCACAAGACACAAATATAGAATTCATCATAAATTCACAAGTCAATATTCATTTATCTATATTCAATATTCTACAGAACACAAATACACAATTCAGTATTCAAATCAACAATCAACATAATTCAATATTTCAAAATCCATATTCTATAATTCCCTAATTCACAATTTCATAAATTTTTTGCCATTTTTTGTATCCTTCACTGAATCCCTAAACTAGTGTGGGTGGGGTCGGGTCAGCAAGTTTGCGTATGGACTATCGTGTAGTGGATCAGTGGTGTTGGTCAATAGGTGCGGGAGAGAGTGTGGGTCTAGGTGCGGGTGTGACTGAGTATGGGTACTGGTGCAGCTAGGTTTGTGTGCGGGAGTAGTTTGTGACTGTGGGTGACTGTCTGATTGGTGCGGGACCGCGGATGCGATGTGTGAGCCACAAGCGTATGCAATAGGTGTGGGCGAGTGCGATGGATGTGGACGAGCCTGAGTCGCCTGACTGTTACTACGATAGGCTGAGAGAACAGTGAGCTGAGATAGTGAAAGAAGTGAGAGAGGTGTAGTAGGCGACAACAAATGGGTAAGGAACTAAGGGAGGTTCAGGTAGGTTAAGTTGTTAGGGTTAAAATTCTTTATAATTTCAATTTAGTCCTTAATTTTAAAATTTATAATTTAGATTAGTAACTGGTTAGTACCGAATCGACTCTCCATACGAAACAACACAGTACCGTACCATTTTTAGCTGGTACAGTGTAACACCCATATCATTGTGTTTAATTAGAGACCTCTAGAAATTTGTTAAGTTTGTGACACAACTATTTATGATGTAGTATGGATATGCTATAAAATGTCTAGTTTGATTAATATTTAAGGAAAAAATATTTTCTTAAAATTTTTAATAAAATATAAATTAAATTGTAATATGTAAGAGTTTTAAATTTTTTAATATTTTTAATCCTTAACGTTTTTATCAATTATAAAAAAATATTGAAATTTTAATTTTAAAAATAGTAATAAAATATTGAAATTTTATTTTTTGTAAAATTAAATTCTTGTTTATCTTTTCATGTCATGTTAGTATCTTTATCACATCGAAAATATGTAAACTTTAATTTCTATATCAATAAATTATAAATTTCAAATAAAAAATAAATTATGGAAAAACTTAGCCTCTCCTCAAAATATCTTGTGATGGGTTATTAGTCAAAAAAGAATTTCTGATAAGTACACTATCAATTTGTTGGAATGAACCTTATACATGTCTTTAGCTTGACAAAAGCCTATAATCATCATCGAGCTTTAAGTAAAAAACATGTTTTGCTGCCATCAGATCAAAAGTGAGTTGGGCAACTTCTATCTCCCCACACTTTTGAGTGTAGTATTACTCGATAATTTCTATCAACTAGATCGTGAATGTCGCCCAACTTAACAACAAGGTCATGAATCTCCTACACTTTAAAAATGAACACGCTGACATGGCACTTGCAATTGTAGTATCATTCAGTTAATCCCTGCTAGAATCATCTCTTTAAATTAAATCTAATGCTTACTTTGTCCAATCATTTTGACTGAAATCAGAAATCGTTGATGTCCAAGCGACAAGATTCCTGTTACTTCCCATCTTCTTCTCCAACCCCATAGCAACATCACACCGACTTATTTGGTTATAACCAGAATTCCAACAAGTTCCAACTTATTTAACCCGACTTAGTTCCTTCTTCACATATCAGCCAACAATCTGTAAACTTTCTCACCACAACCAATTTGACTGTACCTTGACATCATAACATTTCAAATTGTTGTGTCCTTCTGGTCCATACTCTCATAATATCTTTCTACAAAATTCAACTACCCACGCTTGGTATAGATAGCTAATATCGAATTGCTTACGTACGGATTAAAATCCATTGTGCATTTTACTTCTGCTTACCCTGAAGTTCTGATCAAGCTTGTTAGCATGATTTCTTGTGTCACCAATAGCAACAAGAACAAGTTTAGATTGGCCATTGTTTTAAATCCATTCGGCAACTCCTACAGCAAAGTTAGATCATCTTCGTGAAATTAATAATAAACACGTATATGCGTGTGTAGCCGGGTAAAAGTAGACCTCTCTGTTCAATCCTACGTCGGACAACTATATCTCAGTGATTCCAGCCTTCGACTGGATCTTTTGAGATGGCTCAACGACGTTAGGCGGTTGAGTTGGCAATAATCAAACTATCGTAATCCTTTTTTTTTTTTTGTCTCTGTCATTCCTCCGGGCACGGCAAAGTTAGTTACTCTTAACAAAGCAGAAACAGAACGACGGGGAGAGGTAGACAAAGTTGGATTTTTTATAATTTATTTTTATTTAAAAATAATAATTAGTTGACATGAAAATTAAAATTCGTATGTCATTCACGTGACAAAGGCTTGAGCAAAATTAACAAAAAGAGTAATGGTTGATAATTTTCATAAAAAATAAAAAATTAAATATTCTATTATGCTTTTCAATATTTTAAATAGATTTATAAAATATATTAAAATTTGAGTTTTTTTTATAACCAATTCATTATTTAATGCGTGATTTTTTTAAAAATTTAGTTTGGTGTGAACCATAGTACTAAGCTAAATGAAAGTGACGGACCTACTGTAAACTGGTCGTCTTTTCTTCTTTGGTTTTCTTTCTTTTCTCTCTCTTTATCAAGTTATTGGTCTTTCTCACCGTCGACTCGGACCGGCAAGATGCCAATGAATCATACCTTGGATTTAACTTTTGTCTAAAATTGTCATGCTAATGGAGCTCATAAGTGCAAGAATTGAGTCTTGACATAGAAATTGGAATATGTCAGGCTGCTGCTAATCATCATCATCATCATCACCATCTAGTCCGAAATTTCGTAATAAAGCGGAGTTTGGAAAAGTCCGATAGTACGCAGCCTTACCCCTACACAGTAGAAAGGCTGTTTCCAGTGAACCCACATGTAAATGAGACAATATACGAATGATGCATGTTACAAAAAAAGGTAAAACTAGTTCAAAAAACGAAATCTATGTAACTAAAATTTCAATAAATACATAAATAAATAAGATTAAAAGATTAAAAACGTAGAAAAAGATAAAATGTTGATGTATTAAGTAAGAAAAAAAATCTAATAAACTTATACTATTAGTAGCATACAACTAGTAAAAGAAATGTCACGAAAATAAGATAAATGAAAGAAAAAGGGTACCTGATGAATGTATTCCCACTTAAGGCTATAGAGATACAACTTATCCTACTTAAACCTTTTTATAATGTGTCAACTATAAGTTGTTCAAGTATTCAACCACTAATGATATTCATAGAGCAGAGAAAAAGAACTTAACATTTAAGAGGAATAAGTAGGAATACTTATTTCCTATTTATAAAAAACATTAGAATTTTATGTTTCTTATTAAAATTAAATATCCTAATTATAATTAAAGTCAACTATTTCATGTTTGATCTATGAAGTTTTTCAAACTTCACAATTAAGTTCAACTTAATTAAATTGATATTTCTTTTTTTAATAGCTCCTTATATATGACCTATTAGATTCCTAATATATTAACAATGATTATAAATTATAATTATAACTAGATGAATTAAAACTCCTTTTAATTTATCTATAGTTATATAATTAAATAATTTACAATCATAAATTAAGATTGATGTCTAGTAACATATTATATCTATCCAAATATTATGAATGTCAAAATGATTTTACTCAACTTGTCCATGCATAATTATGATGTATAATTTAACCATTTCATCAACTAATTTTTCAATTGGATATAGAGTATAGATGTATTGTTTGCTTTTTTAATTTCATTCATATTTGTTCTTACTAATTAGTAATTGATTTACAATTGATATTTAAAACACTTTTTTAGACATCAATTCATTATGGCTAAAGAATTCCTTAAATCCTTACTAATCAAGAACAATGAAATATTCTCTCTAATTACTTTCTAGTGACGAATCCTTTATCGAGTTACTTAGTTATCTCCAAATGGTTCATACTATATCCAAATACTATTAACTAAGTTATTGTAAATAGAATAAATCATAAATAGCATCAAAACATAATAATTCCCGCTTAAAATAATTTGGTAATCTCGATTATAAGGATCAATTATACAACCATCGTAATAAGAAAATCCATAGACATATAAGTAATTTTTCATTTGGAATCCTCACAATCATGTTAGTTCAGTGAATTTATTCTTTGATAAGAACTCACACAATTTTTAAAGTATCTCCATAGTTAATTTATAAGGTCAATTACTTTCTTCATAGGAAAGAAGCAGAACATTTGTTAGTTTTATAGTTTCACCAATATCCCATCTTAATGAAACTACAACTAAGAACAATTTAGGAGTAATACATAAATGCAAATCTCATAGTTATAATCTCATTAAAATTTGAATTGTACATTAATTATTCATGAAATTTTACCTTTAGAATTAAAACTTCAATTGTAATCAACAAAATACATAATGATATATAATGTCTTTATTAATTAAAGTAGTTTGATTTAACCTATCCATGTATAGTTATGGTGATAATTTAATCCCTTCGTTATACAATGTTCCAATAGAACATAGATTATGGATTTAGTGTCTACTCTTTTAAGTCCAACTATGTTCGTTCTTGCTAATCAGTAATTATGTCATAGTATAATACTATTAGCTTAACAATGCTAGGAAGCACTCCAAGTTCGATGATGAACTTTCAATGTCATACTCCAATACTTGATGTGTGTTTGATTGCTTTTTCATTTACTCCATAAAACATAGTGACTAAAGCTATGAAATGCTTAAGATACTCATTTTGGTTCATAATTAGTATTAGGTATATGTTGGAAGCACAAGAGCTAAAATGAGTTTAAAACACATTCCTTGAGCTATACTCATGATGTTTAAACTCATTTATCTTTGGGGAACAAGAAAGAGATGCATTAGGGTGAAGATGGGATAAGAAGATGTAAGAAAATGAAGAATTCAACATGACCTGCAAAATACATGGTCATGTATCCACTTACACAACCGTCTATAATTTCAAATGTGGCATTTTTGGCAATGTACGGTTGGATGCTTGGTTATGCATCTAACCTTAAATCTTCCTATAAACCTAATTTTTGCTATAAATAGACGTTTGATTGGCCAAACTTAATATGAATTATTTTTGGAATATGAAAGGGGGCATAACTCTTAGTTCTTTAGGATCTATGGAGGGCTAATCTTCTTCCTTTTGGTTCATAGGGGAAATCAAAGCTGAAGATCACATTTATGCATCTCTTCATTGTGTATTGTTTATTCTCTCTCTTTAGAAATTGTTTTTGTCATTCTTAGATTAATGTTTTAGGTATTCATGTATGAATGATTAATATTCTCATTCTCAAAAGATTTTGTATGCATGAACCCATTGGTATAATCACTACAAAAAATTGGTTTTAGTGATGAAAATTATCGATGGAAAATAAAGTCGGCAAATGAATTTGGTGATGGAAATTATCGACGGAACGTATAGTCGGAGAAGCGGCTGTAGGTAAAATTTAACAATGGATATTTGGAATTCGTCACAAATTTAGCGATGGTGTCACAAATTTAGAGATGGAGTATTTTAATTCCATTGGTAAATTTAGCATAGGAATTACCAATGTCCATCGCTATATTTTACCTACAGAACATTCTAATTCCATCATTAAATTTAGCGATAGATATTACAATTTTGTCAAAACAATTTGGCGACAAGAAGATGTTTATCCATCGGTAAATTACCAACAGAATTAGAACATTCCGTAGGTAAATTCACCGACAAAAATTTTGTCAGTAACTTATACCTGCAGACAAACAATATCTGTCGCTAAATTTACTTATGATAATTTCAACCACCATTTCTCATTTCCTTCCCTAGTTTTCTGTTGATAATCTTTTGATTTTTTTTCTACATTTAATTTCTTTAAAAAATAAGTTAAATGATAATATAAAGTAAAAATTATTCTGATTGATGATAAAAAATTATAATGTACAATAATAAGTATCTTGAAAAAAACTATAAATTAAGAATTCATACAAATTTACTTAAGAGTAGCAAATCATCTACATTCACTTTTCAATCTAAGCTATATAGTTGGTGAAGGTGGATGCTTTGACTGCTGCAATAAGGTGCTGCCCCTCCCCTTTAACTCATCCACCTCATCACGAAGCTGCGCTATGTAGTCCATCAACCTCTCTACTATGCTCTCAAGCTGAATGACTCTCTGATCATTAGATGCGGACCACCTACTAGATGCAGTTGTACTCGATGTGAAAGATTGTGAATAGCATGTGTTTGCAAATGAACCTACGTCGAAGATCCTCCCTTAGTGGTCCCTACCACCTACTGCATCAAGATATTTCTGACTCTTATCAACAGTTTTAGAGTGCTGATATTGTGTTGAATTCTTTCTTGTATTTGATCCTATCATTATAATTGCTTATGTTAATAAATGATAATTTTTAAGAATTAATATTAAAGTATAAATTTTACATACATTAAGTTCTCTACATCGAGTATTAACAAAGGTCACACCATCATGTTTCTTAGTGTAGGCGTGTAAAAAAAAGCTGACGTAGTGTAGACTTCCTGCATCAGAATAAAGTGTTATAACTGAACTACAATTTACAAAAACTTCGACAAAGTTTCCTCTATTTTTATGATATTTACCCTTTATTGAACAAAAAAATTTACTCAACAACTTAACCATTAAAGGCACTAGACATTTATAACATTATCATTCTCTAAAATACACATATATTTTCATTCCAAATTTCATACATCAAATTACATTAAAATCAAATTTCATACGTCAAAGTACAAAAATCAGAATATAAGTGTAAAGTTTAGATGCTTACAAGTTTCTCTGCATACTCTTGGTAGGCTATAGATCCTCTAGTGTGTAAGGGCAAACTCTCTCCCTCTGATCCTCCATGTCTATTTGCAGAATTACGCTTTAAAATTAAGATTGCATCAGGTGATGTCTAATACTGTTAGCAACGACCCCATATTTCTTCAAATACATAAGGAGGTCGTACAAGATTCTTGTGTATTAAACTAAGAAAGTCTCTATAACGTGTATGAGCTCCCCTCTCCCATACATTATAAATTACAACATCAAATTTTGAATCCTAAAAAGATTCTTCCTAAAAAAGACATACTATAAGTACTTATAAACTACAATATTTATCTAATTAATGCATAAAATTAGATAAAATAAAAAATACAAAAGAATATATTTTTTGCACCTCAAACTCGTGATAATAAAAATCCTTTATCACCTAAGAGATATTCTTTCATGTATAACCATCAAGATCTATCTTCTCCCTGAACTTGGATGAGATATTTTTGGAGCACGTTCCAGATGAAACCAACCTAATATATAAGCTACTTTTGATCATTTTCAAATTAAAACCTATAACTTCAGTATAAACCTATAGTGTTATCATGTAGTACAAAATTTTTAGAATTTTACTCACAGATTGTTGACAATTATAATGTAAGTTCTTCCATCAAATCCTTTAGCTCCAGGCTAAAGGTCGCCTCCTTCTTCCGCAACTTTTACCCCTGATATTTGTGTCGATATAGAGGTGGTGGATGGTGTAGTACTAGGTACAGAAGGCGACTATATAGGGACTATAGGTCAAGAAGGTGATGCCTCATCTAGATGTGCAACAATTAGAGATATAACACTTGATTTTGTAGTTGGAGAATAATGTGATCCTTCACTTAGACCTGCATTGGCTCGTACACATGCTAGTATCCCGACCTTTGGCCGCTTCATTTCCTGTTTTCCTTTTATGACATATTTTAAACCTAAAATATGTATTTTATTAAATATTCCAGTAATATAACAATATAAATTAAATATATAACAATATATCGTTAATGCAATACTAGATTTATTTATATAATATTCTATTACAAACATAAATTAATTGCTATCATCACTTAATTATAAATCAAAATTGGCATCATCTTCTTTTTTTGATGAATTAGAATCAAACTTAGGCTCCTCTTCATATCTCTTGCCCTCCTTATCCTGTCTAGATAAAATTTCAACATACCATTATTTGGATCATTCAAAGGTTCATTCTCGTCAAATGTTGCACATGCATTTATTTCATAAACTTCTTACTAAAACGCTTCACTTTTAATTTTTTATTTTCTCCTTTTCCATGTAATTGAAAAACATCTCTAGAATTTACTTAAGGAATTACATTAAAGAATGCCTAGATTATTTTTATAAGGGCCAAGCAATTATGTGACGAGTCTATGTCTAAATCTTCATATGATCATATTACATTTTTTAAATGTTTACAAAAAAATACGTGCCCATCTATCATCCTCTGGGTCCCAAGCAAAAGGAAATTCATGTAGAGATCACATTCTAAACCTAGAGGGTATAATACTCAAGGCAAAAATAGGCACAATTTTTATGCAAGGTCATCTCGAAAGAACTTATAGCCTCCTTCTCATTCATATAGGCCTCTTTATCATTAAAATGGCATCAAACAAACTCATAATCATTATAGGTCTCTTTATAAACATAAAGGCATCATACTTGCTCCCATTTAATATCAATCCTTTTGAGAAACAAAAAAACATCGCATTTTCTCTAAGTCACTATAAGTCATATTTTTATGAAAAGAGTATATCATATGTTAATCATTTATTAGGCTCTATTATCAGATAAAGAAAACTCCAAATTCCATTTAATATAAATCTTATAAAAAACAAAGAAGCATGACATTTTCTTTAAATCACCATAGGTCATATTTTCATTGAAAGAACATAACATATGCTAAACCATTTGTTAGGCTCCACTATTACAGAAAGAGAACTCCTAACCCCTTACTTGTCGAAAAGAAAGCATTATATAACCCACATCCTCTAATTAAACCTAAAAATGCATATAAGTTATACTCATAGAGGTATTTCTCATATGGTAATAACACTTTCAATTCTCATCATCTAAAATGATATTTGATAGCGACTATAGACATATCTATAAAAGTTTCTCTTTGAAATAACTTATGAAGTAAACCAAAAAAGATATAGGTTGAAACAAAAATTAAGAACTAATCTCTAAGGACCAAGTTTGTGTGTGTAATTAGAATTGATATTTTTTTTAATCTAGTAGGTCAATATGAAGTGATATCAAATGAATACCAGCAATTGGTATTACCTTTACAGATATTAAATGAGTAACATTAATGAAATTTCTAATAATTTATTTTAAAAACACCAAGAGCGCTCACACGAGCTAAATCAGGAGAAAAGAAGATAACAATTAGTGGTACATGAAAGGAGGTAACCAAGGTTACCACTTACAAGTAGCCAAAATGAAAACTGCCCAGGAGATAAGCTGTAACAAGTCCCTGATAGCGACCATCATAATCCAACCAAAAAGAAATCAACTTTACTCTAACCAATCAATAAAACAACAGTTGTAAGAATAAAATAAAATCATATAGTCATTATTGAAAGAGAGGGAAAACTATTATGATTCATCAAATTGAACTCTATATAACAGGTAGGATTCAATTATGAATAACTGATGGAATTTACAGAATGGTCATCCTAGTAGCTTATTCATTTTTAATCAATCTCTTCCTAATATTGTAACGCATGGAATTTACTCTTACATTCTTAATACCAAAAAAGGTATGTGAAAACCAATTAAGATTGAAAAGAGACAATGATGTTAGTATAGTAAGAGAGTTTGTCATGAAAAAATAGAGTAAGTTCAAGAGTTCTAAAGAAAAAGAGAGATAAAGAAAAGAAAAATTAGCCAAGAGGGGTTTAAAAAAGAAAAGGAGTTAGTATCAAAGGAACTAAAGAAGTAAGGGATAGTATTTGCAAAGGAAGCGATATTTAGAGTGCTTGTACTAGTAATGAATGTGACTCTTATTTTTCAAGAATGTGAATTTTTTTATTGCATGATCATGATGAATATGCTACGAATGCCAACAATATGATGACAGTTTTGTTATACTTATTTATGGGCTATGATTATAACAATATAATATATTGACCAAATATTATATATTAATGTAGAAACATATAATTTCTATATAAGATAATTGTTTCTTAGATGTGATTGCATCCATATATTTTCTTTAATATAGAGAATAATACAACAAAAAAACCAAGTTTAAAAGCATTATATATGGCACAAACTAAAATTGATCTATGCATTTAACAATATCTTTGTTGGCTACTCAAATTTTCAAAAAGATTATAGGTGTTATAATCCTCTAAGTCTAAAACTACATATAACTTTCGATGCCTCTTTTTATGAATATGAACTATATTATTTAGAGAGAATTCTAAATTCAAAACCAGGGCAGAATTCTAGTTATATGAATATATTAGAAGAGGTGGTAAGGTTTTAAAACTAAAAGTAATTAAAAAGCTAATTTAGAATAGACAAAAACTTGTTGATAACATCCATAAAATCTTTGTTCATCTAAAAAATGAGTCAAAATCATTATTAACTACATCTTGCCTATGTTAATACCATTAAGTGAAATAATCATATATGAATTTTAATCCTTCGGTACTCTCAAACATCATATATGATGATTCTCATGAGAAAAATACTATATGCAATAATTCTTCTATTTCTTACGAAAATTTAACTTTAATATATCCAACCCTAATCTTAAGGTTAATTTCAAATATCTAATCAATAATTCTATCTTTATTTATAGATTATCTAAATCATATGCATTTAATATTACAATAATTAAATGTAGTTGGGTGATCACCTTCAAACTTCAAATTAGATGGAAGCACTGAAAGACATAAAGCAATGTTAGTTACAAAGGGGTATACAAAAATTTATAGGGTGGATTTCCATGAGAATATTATAGCTAAACTCGACATAATTTACATTCTTGTATATATAATAGCAAATTGAAATCCTTATTTTAACTTTCAATCCATTAATCAAATTATTATAGAGAAAATAAGAGTTAATCCCATGAGAAAATTTTGATTTACTAAATTAGTTTATTTGCCAATAAGTTCATTATAATATTCCCAAAAGATTCCAATAAATCAATATCAACTTTTAATCAAGAAAAAATCATTTTAAATAAAAGAGAAACTTATAAATGATCTATTTAATTTCAAATTCAAATTTATAAATCGAAAAATTGAACTTAAAAATCAAATATTGTAATAATTTTACTTGTGTGGAACAAATTCTATCATAAAGTAGAAATATGGTCAATGCATTAACATATAATGGCCTTTTTAACCTACATAAGTAAGCTACAACAAAACTTAAGAAAATAAACTTAAAATACATTCTTAGTACCACACAATCAATACTCAAGAGCTGGAAAATTATTTTCTTTGTCACTAAGTAGTAATCATCCAAAATATATAATGTTGGAATTTTTAATTGTGAAACCAAACTATACAAATATGAAATTCTTAGCATAGAAAGCTTATACTCATATTTTATTACTAACTCAATTTCTTTTTAGTATCACCTATCTTTCATGCAAGCATGTTTCAAGTGGTTTTACAACTCTAAACTATCCATCAAAAACAAAATACATTATTTTCACAAATCTAAGTTTTTAAAATAAAACAAATTTTAGCTATTTTTAATCAAAATTTAAAGTTCTCTTCTAGATTTTTTTTGGACATCAAACTAAGATCTAAATGGTCACTTAAACATAGATTAAAGTAAAAAAAAATTTAGAATTTTTGATTTCAAAAAGATAAAAAGTTTAAAGTCACAAAATTAATGACAAGGTATACATATTTCATCTTAGTTTTCTCACCAACTATTTCTATCATTTATGTAAACATGAAATAATAATCAAATTGGTGTAACTACAATTTGAATTATCATTTTTTCAATCAATACGCATGGATTTTAAGCATCACCATCAAATGGAGTAATTGAAACTCACTCTAACATAGGCATATATAAGCTTAACAATTTTTCATGTTCAACCTGAATTTATGGTAGTTATAAAATCAATTTAAAGGGACATATTCCAGCACATAATTTACTTTTTAAACTCAGACCAACTTGACTAAGATTTCATAGCCAAGAGTAAAGTATATAACACTTTTTTTCAAGGGAAAAATTTGAACAATTCTTCATAAACTTCAATAGCCCTTCTTTCATCTTATAATACTTTTTAAGTAATCTTTAAATAGCAATTATACATCTAGGTCAATCAAGATACATATCTTTACTTAATTTAACTAATAAAACAACTTTTCTATAAACTAATGAACCACTAAAAGAAACATTCCAGATTGTAAATGATGTTAGAGACCTCTTACAAAACTTTAATTAAACACTTGATATGCTACTAAAATTTATTTGTAATTTGTTTCAAAACTATTGTCTTCTTCGATTATTCACCAACATAACCACAAAACAACAAACAATGATTCATTAACAACCCAAATAAACCCTCACAACTCAATCCATAGTAATATTATGACATACAATATACAATGATTCACATACAAAAATTGAAGAAAAAAATTAACCTAAGAGCAATAAGTGGACAACCAACCTCGAGATGGAAAACCCAAGACAATGAAAGTAGCTAGTGGAAGAATGAAATAAAGTAAGCAGATGGAAGAAGATAGTGCACAGAGGAGCAACGAAGAAGAAGAAAAAATTAAAGAAGAATGACAAGGGTGGCTTCAGGTGTATCAATTTAATAAAAATAAAACGATGTCATTTTATTATTATTAAATCGTTTTACTTTAAATTTAAACAAAAATTTTGACATTGTTTGCATTTACCAATGGAATGATAGTTCCATCAGTAATTTACCGATGGAAGCAATTTCCGTAAGTAAACTCTGTCACTTATTTTTACAGCCAAACATTGTCGTCTATTTTTACGATGACTTTTACTATTTTGTTGCTAAATTTAGTCGGAAAATTTTTGTGGATAAATTTCCTTCACCTTTATCGATGAATTTTTTTCATCACAAAATACCATTTTCCCAATAAATTTACTGATAGAATTAAATTTTAACCCCTAATTTACTACGAATTTTTTTTTTGTCGGTAATTTGTTATTTTCTTATAGTGAATATGGAATACAATAGGTAATATATTTTCAATTAATTTGTGGTAAACTAATGTTGATGAATCATTAGGGATAATATGACATAAGTTAAATAGCCTAAGCTTGTACGGTTGCTGCCTAGATTAATATGTTTTTCTATTTCGTAATGCGACTGTCCTACTAAATCTAAAGAGCTTATTCTCGTTTTTTGATATCTAGATTTTGTTGAAGAGCATATTTTGATTAAACACAACCTAAGGGAAAATAGGGGTTAAGAAAGCTTATTGTTAACCTATGATTAATAGTTTCTAAGATAGGTGTAAGAATCACAAGATGATGAAGTATGTTTGCTTGTGTATAGGCTGAGATTGAACCAAGAACCAAATTCTAAACGCATTCATCAATCTTATCATTTTTCCATTGTTTAATTTGATTTACTTTTGTTAGTTCAATTTTACCTTATTTTGTTTATCGAATCAAACTAAACCCCCCGTATCCTAAACATTGATTCCTTTCATTACAAAAGCTACACATAAACTCTTTGTGGATACGATCCCTACCCACTATTGCTATGTGTATAGAAAGGACACTATGAAAGGAGTATGTCAATGCTGTTGGGGGAAATTTTGCCCATAACCTATATTCCCAATCCTATAACTTAGGTTGGAGAGATCACCTAAACCTTAGTTATAGAGGGTATAGCCAACAAAATTACTTCCTAGATAGGTTGTTGGGTGAACAGTAATTACCACATAGACCTGAAGCCTCTTATTCCAACTCAAGTACATCTCTAGAAGACTTAGTTAAGTTTATTGCCCCTAATACTCTACTTTTCTAGTACGATTTAAAGTAATTTCTGTATGATACAAGGTTGAGCATTTAAAATTCAGAAAGCCAGATGGATCAGATGGTTGTGACTATTAATTGCTTAGAATCACAAAGTAAAGGAAAGTTGTCATCCCAACCTGAGATAAATCCAACAAATATTAGCGTGCTGACCTTGAACAACGGTGAAAATTTTGAGAATCCTAAGAGGACTATTCAAGTTATTGTTAGTTAAGAGGAAGTTGAGAAGGAGATTAAAAGAGAAAGGGATATATCATCTAGCTTAAAGGTAAATGCTAAATCCCAAATTGATGTTAAAACTAATCCTCTAACTTTTTCTAGTAGGTTAGAGAAATTGAACAAAGAGGAAAAGGATAAAGAGATATTAGAGACCTTTTGAGAGTGCAGCGATTTAGTAGAGATTAAGATTTTGAAGATAAGGAAGACACTTAATATGAGTGGTCATCAACTTAGACCATATCCTGAAAAAACTCAATTGGAAAAGGAAGAAGTGGAGACGCCTGAAAACTATAATTTTTTTCACTTGAGGAGGAGAGCATGGAGTCAAGCCAGCGATAATAAATAAAAGGCACTGCTTGGGAGGCAACCCAATGTAAGTTTGTTCCTTTTCATTTACAGTTTCACATTTTTTATTTTTGTGAAATGTTCCATTTCTTACATTTAGTGTTGCATTAGGAACAAGTGTGGAGGCTGGGATTATCATGTGTTTTTTTAAGTTTGTTTATTTCTTATGTGTTTTTAAGTAAAAGAAAAGAGAGAGAGAGAATTAAATCAAATAAACAAACATTTTCTCCTTTTCTATTACTTCTAGGATTATATAGTCATAATGATAGTGTGTAAATATAGCATGTTTTAGTTCCTAATTCTATGCTTATTTAGTGATTTATTGTGCTTAAATGTGAGCTTTTACTTGTTTTTATATATTTTGGTTTGGGATTGCTAGATGTGATGAAAAGGAAGCATTTGGAGCATATTTGAGGAGTATTTGGAGCATAAGAGCTGAAGCTGA
>JAOTAY010000001.1:7931203-7951630 GCA_025629805.1 Erythroxylum baracoense
TCTTCACTGAGCATGTATGAATACTTAGGTGTTTATATGAGAGCTGATGAAGACTTAGAGATGTCCAGGAGCATAGACGTTTTGTCTTTTGACCTTTCCTTCATCTGTATTGATCACTTAGCGTCTGTATTTTATCGTCTATGGTTGACTATTCTATAGTCTGTGTTGACCACTTAGTGTCTGTGTGTTTATCGTCTGTGGTTAACTATTCTATCGTCTGTGTTGACCACTTAGCGTTTGTGTTTTATCGTCTGTGGTTGACTATTATATAGTATGAGTTGACCACTTAGCGTCTGTGTTTTATCATTTGTGGTTGACTATTCTATAGTCTGAGTTGACCACTTAGCGTCTGTGTTTTATCATTTGTGGTTGACCACTCTATCGTCTGTGTTGACCACTTAGCGTCTGTGTTTTATCGTCTGTGGTTTACTATTCTATCGTCTGTGTTAACCACTTAGCGTCTGTGTTTTATCGTCTGTAGTTGACTATTCTATAGTCTGTGTTGACCACTTAGAGTCTGTATTCTATCGTCTGTGGTTGACTATTCTATCGTCTGTGTTAACCACTTAGCTTCTGTGTTTTATCGTCTGTGGTTGACTATTCTATCGTCTGTGTTGACCACCTATCGTTTATGTTTTGCTTCCGTCTGTCTTTTGTTTCCGTCTGTGTTTCACTTCGTCTGTCTTTGAGATTTCGTCTGCCTTCAGACACTTCATCTGTCTTCTAGCGTATCGTCTGTCTTTTGCTTCCATCTGTCTTTTGATTCCGTCTGTGTTTCACTTCGTCTGTCTTTGAGATTTCGTCTGCCTTTAGACACTTCATCTGTCTTTTGGCGTATCATCTATCTTCTGCTTCCGTTTGTGTTTCACTTCGTCTGCCTTTGATATTTCGTCTACCTTTAGCCATCGTCTGTGTTTTGAATATTCGTCTGCTTCTATTTTGTTTACTTTTGCTTCGTCTACTTTCTGCCTGTATGACCAAATTATATAAATTACACTCTTTGATTAAACGTAAATAGTTGACTCGAAAGTCAGAGTTTGGAGAAAAATCTAAAAAGACTCCTTAATTTATGAAATTGGATTAAAATGGGTTGTTGAGGTATAAACCCTACGAATAAATGCTAGTTAAGTGAGTTTCGATATTTGATTATTTTTGTGATGACATTGATGGAAGGATACCGGGGATTGTCATGAACATGCATTGTACATAATTTATTCCATATATGTTCATTAATGAACATACATAATTGTGCAGATTGTGATATATGTGTATTATTTTGTTACAGAGGAACAGTTGGAACGTCAGCTTTCAGACGTTGCTGGCACTTCTAAGCATTAGCTTCGGGAGTAACTTGTGAGTAACCTAGATGGTTTCTCTCAATTATTGTTTGCTTAAGTTACGCTGTGAATGAAAAATAAATGTGAAATGAATGTGTTTGATTGTGGATTCCGGACAGAAGGTCCATGAATGTGAATGAGGATTGAGATATTGAAGTGCTACTTGTATATGAATGTGAAGAATTATGTGCTATATAATATGATTGATTGTGTTACATGCATTCCATTCATGAATGCATAATCAGATAATGGAAGTTGTGACTAGAGGAGTCAACGATTAGAGCTTAAAGCTCAACGAGTGAAAATGAGCCTCGAGCTCACAAGTGTTTCAGAGCCTCAGGCTCAATGTGTAATAAGCCCTATATCCTCATCGGATAAGGGATAGTTATTAAGGAGCCTGGTATCCAAAATGGATACGGGATAGTTCAGGCACTATATCACAACAACGTAACAATTGGAAAAGAGTCTTATGATCATTTCATATGCATTTGGTTATGTATGTTTGATTGATTGAAATGCATAATTTGCCTATGCTTAAGTGAAAATGTGAAACGTGATCAAATATGCAACAATGTGATTATATGTTATGTGAAATGATGCGTTGCATGAATTGAGTGAACCATCGATGATGGTTATTTTATTAAGTTCACAAAACTCACCAAAATTGCAATGTTGTCTTTTTAGAACTGAGAGACGACTCTAGCTACTGAGAGGCTCTACCAGCCGTGGAAATTGTGATTGGCAAGAGAAGTCATGGCTCAAAGGTCGGTCAGCTGGGATTTTTGGATAGATTAGTTAGATTGTACATAATTTCCTCATTCATGTAGTACGATTGTATTAGGTTTTGATGATGTACATATGGAAATTGTTGGAAGTCACAATGTAGACAATCAAGTTTTTATGAAATGAAATGAGGAAAAAGTTGGTTTTAAAATATTGCGGTTTTCTTATGATGCTTTATAAGTGAATTATGATACCATATCATATGAAGTGAATGTAGTAAGTGAACGTAGCGTGCCCTTATCCTAGCTTATGTGCCGGAATGGCCTTCGGGCGTCCTGGTGTATACCCTTTGGTAAGGGGCGCTACATCTATCGTATTATTAAACACATTTTGTCAAATTCTACCTCTAGATTGCTCAATTTCTGGAGGGAATGGTTATTCATTAAATATGAATAAAGGCATTTAATGTTTAGTTCTTTCCATGGTTTTGAAAGTTATTCTTTTTTTCTTATGGTTATTTATTCTTAGGAAATATGGAAAATGTGAAATTGTTTTGGTTTATGACTTTGATTTTACTTTTTTGCTTGGGGACGATCAAAAGCTAAATGTGGAGGAACTTGATGTGTGCTTAATTGTTTATAAATTCATTCCATAATACTTATCAATTAATATTATGAAATGCTTAAGATACTCATTTTGGTTCACAATTGGTTTTAGGTACAAGTTTGAAGCACAAGAGCTAAAATGAGTTAAAAGTAGACTCTTTGAGTCATTCTCTTAATGTTCATACTCATTTGTCTTTATAAAACAAGAAGGAGAAGGCTTAGAGTGAAGATGGGATAAGAAAACACAAGAAAATGAAGAATTGCATGATTGTGAAAGTGATCTCAAAAGTAGCATATTTTGGTGATGCACAGTTGGATGCACATCATGAAACCTATTTTTCATATAAATAGACGTATGAGCACCCAAAGGAAAGAGGAATCATTTTTGGAACACAAAAGGAGGCAAAAAAACTCATTTCTAGGAGATTTATGGAGGGTTAGTCTTCTTCCTTTTAGTTTATAGGTGAATCAAAGTTAAAGATCATATCTAAACATCTCTTCATTATGTATTGTTGAACTTATCTCTCTAGAGATGGTTTGTGTTATTCTTTGCATATTGATATGGTTATTTGTGTAAGAATGATTTGAATGCTTTCATTAGATTGTTTTTATATAAACCTTTTTTCAGAATCTTTAATACAATACATAATAGATGTGTTTACTATTCATTCATGGTAAACTAATGGTGTTGAATCCTTAGCGATAACATAACATAGGTTAAATGACTCAAGCTTGTATGGTTATTGGTTAGATTAGTCTATTTTCCTAGCTCTTATTGCAATTGTCCTATTAAATCTAAAGAGCTTATTATAGGTTGTTTGATAGCTAGGTTTAGTTAAAGAACTTATTTTAATTAAATAAGACCTAAGAGAAAACTAGGGTTAACAAAGCTTATTATTAACCTATGATTAATAGTTTTTAAGAGAGATGTGAAAACAAAAAGACAATGAAGTATGTTTATTTATGGGTATAATAAGATTGAACCAAGAACTAGATTCCAAACTCATTCATCAATTTTATCATTTTTCTCACTGTTTGATCTAAATTGCTTTCGTTAGTTTAATTTCACTTTATTTTCTTAATTGCATCTGACCAAAACCCCTCATTTCCTAAACACTAATTCTTTTCATTATAAAAGCTACACGTACATTCCCTATGAATACGATCCCTACTCACGCTACTATAAATTTTAGAGAATAGAGTTACGTTTCATTTTTTGGTGTATTTGACACGCATTAGTCTTTCCCCTTAAAGTTGTATAGAATGGGTGATTTGAGTATGATGTAAATAAGGGGGATGTTACTTTAAAGGATCACTCTTTATAGTTATAATGTACTATCTATCATTAATTTCTACAAGTGATTCCTTCTAATTCCTCATGCTTCATATAGATTATGTTTGAAGGCTTAAATCTAGGATATGAAACATATTTTTTACATTCATCATAGTGGATGGTACCTAGTTTTGAGCGAATGTTAGTTTTTATGCTTGATGTTACATTGAATGTTTTTCTTGCTTCACTAGCTTTGATGGCTTGTTTGCTACATTACCTAAATACATCTCACATTAACCTTTGCCCATATTACAACCTTAAGAAAAAGTCTTTTTATTCATGATTATGCATGTGAATCTTAGTGGTGGAGAAATGAAATGATATAAAATGTTATGAAATGTCTTGATCATGAATGGTGTTTGATTTTACCTATAGATTGATCTTATTCTTAAACACATTTTGTCAAAGTCTACCCCTAGATTGCTTAGTTTCTCAAAGGAATGGTTGTTGATTAATCATGAGTAGAGGCATTTAATGTTTATTTCTTATCATGGATTTGGATGTTATTCCTCTTTTCTTAGGACTATCAATTCCTAAGAAATATGGAAAATATGGAAGTGTTTTTGTTTGTGACTTTGATTTTTTTGTTTTTCTCGAGGACAGTCTAATGCTAAGTGTAGGTGAACTTGATGTATGCTTGATTGTTTTTACATTTACTCCATAACACTTAGTGATTCAAGCTATGAAATGCTTAAGATACTCATTTTAGTTCATAATTGGTTTCGGTACAATTTGGAAGCACAAGAGCTAAAATAAGATAAAAGCACATTCCTTGAGCCATCCTTTTAATATCTAAACTCATTTGCCTTTGTGGACTAAAAAGGAGATGGATTAGGGTGAAGATAGGACAAGAAAATGCAAGAAAATGAAGAATTTAGTATAATTGTAAAATATATGACTAAATGTGGCATTTTTGGTGATATACGGTTAGATGCACGGAAACCTAATTTTTACTATAAATAGACATTTAAGTGGGCAAACTTAACATGAATCATTTTGGAACACAAAAGGGGGGCAGAACTTTTAGTTCTTTGGGATCTATGGAGAGCTGATATTTTACCTTTTGGTTCGTAGGGGAAATTGAAGCTGAAGAACACATTTGGGCATTTTTTCATTATGTATTATTGATTCTCTCTCTAGAAACACTTAAGTTATCCTTAGAGTAATGTTTTAGGTATTCATGTATGAATGATTAATAGTTTTGTTCTTAATAGATTGTTTATGTCTGAACCTATTGCCAAAATATGGAATACTATACGTAATAGTTTTATTTTTAATTCATTTGTTGTAAATTAATAATGATGAATCATTAGGGATAACATGACATAGGTTAAATAGTCCGAGCTTGTGTAGTTATGGCCTAGATTAATATATTTTCTTATTTCTTAATACAGTTTTCCTACTAAATCTAGAGAGCTTATTTTAGATTGTTTGATGGCTAGGTTTAGTTAAAGAGCTTATTTTGATAAAACACAACTTAAGGAAGAATCGGGGTTAACAGGACTTATTATTAACCTACAATTAATATTTTCTAAAAGAGGTGTGAAAACCACAAGATGATGAAATATGTTTATTTGTGTGTAGGTTGAGCCTGAACCGAGAAGCAAATTCTAAACGCATTCATCAATTTTATCATTTTTCCATTATTTGATTTGATTTACTTTTTTTGGTTCAATTTTACTTTATTTTGTTTATTGAATCCAACCAAACCCCCTATATCCTAAACACTGATTCCTTTCATTACCAAAGCTACATAAACGCTCCTTGTGGATACGATCCCTACTTACCACTGCTACAAATTTTAGTGTGCAAAGTTAGGTTTTATTTTCTGGTGCATTCAACACACACCAATACTAATGGCTTAACAATGTTAGGAAGCTTTGCAAGTTTACTGATGAACGTTTTAATCGAAACTACTTGCTTTTTCACCTCTATCACTGAAATGTACTCTATCTTAGTCGTAGAATCCATAATGGTTGGTAGTTTTGAACTCTTTCAACTTACTTCACTACCATTTAAAGTGAAAAATACCATAATATAATCTACTATCATTTAACTAAATTAAAAACACCCTAAACTCTCAATTCAGCTCCTTTATAGATGAAAAAAATATCTTAAATCCTTCTCAAGTACTTTAAGATGTTTTTCAAAGTAGTTCAGTGATAATCACCAAAATTAGCTAGAAGCCTACTCATTATGCTCAGAGCATAAGAGACTTCTGATCTATTCTATAACATTGCATACATGATTGATCTAATTATCAAAGCATAAGGAATATAATCCACTTTATCTCTCTATTCTTATGTTTTAAGACATATACTCTGTGAAAGAGAAATACCATGTGACATAGGTAAGCATCTCCTTTGGGAATTCTTTATGTTAAACCTCTTTAACACTTTGTCTATATACATGGATTATTATGATCTAGACAACCTCTTTGATCTATCTTTATATATCTTTATTCCCAAAATATAGGCGACTTCTCCCTTATCCTTCAGAAAGTTCTTCAAAAACTAAATCCTTACAGATTGGAGCATTGTTATATCATTTTCAATTAGCAATATGTTATTCACACATAGCACTAAAAATGCGAGTGCACTTTTACTAACCTTTTTATAGACACATAGTTCATCCATATTATTCATGAAATCAAAGATTTTGATTGTCTTATTAAAATGGATGTTCCAACTCTATGACGCTTATTTAAGTCTATAAATAGACTTTTGTAACTTGCATACTTGATTAGAAAATCTCTTAGATTCAAAAACCTCATGTTTTGTTAGACACATATTCTCAAGCAAATTCTTATTGAGAATTATTTTTTTGACATCCATATTTCATATTTCATAATTATAATATACAGCTATAACCAATAAGATCCTTATGGATTTAAGTATAGCTACTGGAGAAAGGGTTTAATCAAAATCAATTCTTTTTTTTTGTAAGCTTTGGTCACTAGCATTTCTTTGTATACATGTAACTTACCATCCAGGTTATTTTTTCTCTTTAAAATCCCACTTGCATCCTATAGGTATAATAGCATCAGAAGCATCCACTAAAGTATATATTTGGTTAGTGTATGTACCTTACTATCCATGTTAGTTTTTCTCTTAAAAAATCCATTTGCATCCTATGGGTACAATAACATCAGATGCATCCACTAAAGTATATACTTAGTTAGTGTATATGAATTCCATTTTAGATCATACGATTTCATGCCATTTTAAAAAATTAATTTCAAAAATTGCTTCTTTAAAAGTAGTAGGCTCATCATATATGAGAGATATATTGTCCTTCCCCTTTTGAATATATAGACCTAATCTAGTAGGGGTGTAGCATATCCTACTAGTGCGTCCAGACTATATGTCTCTTATACGCTTGGTTGTACCTCATATGTATCAACTTGAGGTTCCTACTCCATCTGGATGCAAATTTATGGTTTTTTAACTTTTTTAAGTTCTAACTCACTCTCACTACTTTCCTTAGGAATAAATTGTCTTTTTAGGAATGTAACATGTCTTAAAACAAACAAATTTTGGTCAAGAGGATGGTAAAATTAATATCCAATACTTTCTTTTAAATATCCCACAAATTTGCATTTATCTTATTTAGCTTAATGCTTATTAGATGTTGCACACTTCATATAAGCATTATATCCTTAAATCTTTAAATATGACAAATTTGGTTTCCTTCCAGTCTATATCTCATACGATGTTATGTCGACCGATTTGGATAGAATTATATTAAGAACATAAACAACAGTTTCTAAAGCATATAAAAAAAGATATGAAGGACCATATAACTTATCATAAAATATACCAAATGTAATAAAGTATGGTTTCTCCTCTCAGACACTCCATTATATTGAGGAGTTATAAAAGGAGTCCATTGTTAGAGAATCCATTCTCTTTTAATTAACCAAGAAACTCATGGTCTAATTATTTACCACCTCGATTTGATATAAGTGTCTTAATACTCCTGCAAATTTATTTCTCAACCTCAAGTCTAAATTTCTTGAACTTTTCAAATAATTCAAAATTTTTCTTCATTAAGTACATATAAATATTATGGAATGATCATTTGTGAACATAATCAAATATGAGTATCTACCTCTAGTATGAGTAGACATAAGGCCATATACATTATAAGCTCTAGTAACTCACGGGTATGCTCTTTCTTTCCATTAAAGTGTAATTTAGTCATTTTTCTAATAAACAAGATTCATAAAATTCATAAGTTTCATATGACTCATAATCAAAAGGATCAAACTTTCCTTCTTTATATAACTTTGTGATTATAGTTTTATTGATATGACATAACCTATAATGCCATAAACAAGATAGATTTTGGTCACTTAACTTTCTTTTCTTGCTATTTATGTTAAGGATTGGTCTTTTAAGATATAATTCATACAAACCATTTGTAAGTAATCCAAATCCATAATAAACATCATCTTTATATATAGAAAAAAAACTCTTATTCTTGATAACAAAGAAAAATATGTTCAAATCTAAATAACAAAAGAAAATGATGTTTTTATTAATAACTATAACATAATAATAATTATCTAATTCTAGTTTAAGGCCAAAAGGCAAAGCTATACATGTTTCTACAACTAATGCAGTAACTTTTACTCTTTCGCTAATTTATAGGTCCACTTATCCTTTCCTTATTGATTTAATCCTTGTTAACATATGTAAGTTATTACAAATATGAGAACCACATCTAGTATCTAATACCTAAGAATATAGAATAGGAGTAGAAAGATTGATCTCAATTATAAGCATGCCTAAAGAAGCAGCTTCCTTAACCTTCTTATATTTCAGGGTAGTAAGATACGCTTTACAGTTCCTCATCTAGTTTCCATCGAATCTATAATGAAAACATGTTCCCTCTTCATTATTATTCTTCTTGACACCATCTTTTGGCTTTGGCACTATAGCATAAGTCTTTTATTTCTTGCTATTGTTCTTCTTAAAGCCCCTTTTTTCTCTTGGAAAAATCCATAATATAATATAACTGGATTACTTCTTAAGGCATGCCTCTACAGTCTTAAACATATTCAACAATTTAGGCAATAACACATCCTTTTGGTTTGTATGGAAGTTCATAACAAATTGTGGAAAGCTCTAACTAAAATACTGTAGCACCATATCAATGATTAACTCATATTCTATGAAAAAATGTAATTAGCCTAACTTTTCAATATAACCAATCATCTTCAGTATATGTAGCTCCACTGTAAATCCTTTTGCCATCTTACATTGAAATAATGCTTCGAAAAATTGATATCCATCAGGAGTGAAACCCTTACAAAAAATGGAAAACTGTTAAAGTTGAAACTAGTTAAAAATAGATAATAGGAAAAGAGAAACCAAAAAAGGCATCAAGAGGGGGCAAATATGTAAAAGCAGGTAGTAAGAGGTCATAGAAAAATCAAGTAGTAAGGAGGGGCTACCGTTAAGATGTTCAATGTTATTGAAACTACACAAAATTTCCCAATTTTATCTTTTCAGTCAAAAAATAAGAGCACCAATATTCCTAACTAAATAGTACCAAATTATTTATTCAGAATTCAATTCAATCTAACTTTGTAATGAGACTAGAATTTCAAATACAATCATGATTCAATCATCTAATTGATAATTATAATAAAATTAGGTGCAATTTTAGAAATTCATGCAAATTAGATTCACATTTAATTAATTGCTATAATATAATTAGGTGCAATATTATAACTTCATGGAAAATAGATTCAATTATTCAATTGAATGCTATAATAAACTTAGGTGTAATATTCTAATATTAGAAATTCTACAAAGTATAAAAAACAAAGGCCAAACTCAATCCATCATTTATTAAAGTTAATAGGGGAATTTATATGGCAAATTGTCATTGAAGTTGGAGATTGGAGATTGGATGGTGAATGGACCACTAAAAACTGGTGAGTTGAGTGGTCACTAACAATAGTGAGTAGATTGTTAGCAAGCTGCAACTTGTGAGCTTTGTGATGAATGATCTGGAATTTGTGTGTTTGAGATGACAGATCTAGACTCTAAAAAGGATTGAGTGTGTTTGTGATAATGGATGGGGAACTGCTATGCTATGTGAGTGGACGGCCAGAGCTGGTAAGCAAGTGAGTGGATGACGAGAGGTGGAGTGATTGAGACAGTGAGAGATAAGGATTTAATTGACAGCAAGAGCTGGAGAATGAGTAAGAGACAATGATAGATGGTGAGAGGCAGTGAGAGAGTGAGTAAGGTAGAGAAACGAAAGGGAGGGGGTAATAACTTGCTAGGGTTAAGTTATACTGATGAAGCTACATATTATTTTTTCAATTTATTCTTGCACTTTTCTAATTTTTCAATTTGGTTTAATATCATACCGATATTTAGAATACGGACTAGTACCAGCTATAAAGGTTGATACTAGTTAGTATTATGTACCTGTATATTACCATAGATTATTGTACCATTTCTCGGTCGGTAGATATGATAATCTCAACATTGCAATAGTGATTCCTATTAAAGGTAAAATTAAAAAAAGGTTATGTTATCTTATAATTAACTAAACTTTAAAGGTTTTAAGGATTTCATGAGTTGAGAGTTAAAATTAATATGTTTTGAAAATATTAGGATAACATTATAGTATGATATAAAATTTAATAAAAACTTTTAATTTCAAAGGGGATTTTATCTAATATTCTATAATAAAATAATAAAATAATTTTCTAGTCAATTATATATTTCGATACTCTAAGACTGTAACAAGTTGTTTTTCTTTTACATATACGTGTATAAATATCTTTTAGAAATTGTAGAGCCTTTATGTATATTTTTGGTGAATAATAGGGATGAAAATGGGTCAAACTATATATGAATTGAGATTTTTTACGTCTAAAGTTTTTTACAGGTGGTCTAAATTAAGCCCAAAATCCAATTGGGCCAAATTGTCAAAAAACGATGAGTGTTATCTTCTTCTTCCTTCAACCATGTTACTTGACGACTTCTAAAACAAAAATGAGAAATTTCTTTAACCAACTAAAAGTGGACCATGAAAGTTATAACCCTTGTCATACGTATCAACAAAACAAAGAAAAAATGAAATCTTTTATGCCAAATAATAAAAAACTTAAACTTGGAGAGAAAACTAACTAGATAAACCCAAAACAACTAAAAAAGTTTGTGAAAATGATTAAACTAAAAAATTCTACCTAAATCTCTTTGATTTAGTCATGGGAGTATTTAACCTTCTTCAGATTTCAACCTCTACTTATGTTCCACATTAATTGTCTTACACCATCTCGTCTCACACCATAGAGTTGTTATAAGCATGTTGTTGGACCATGGGAGCATTTGAACATAGGGCCTGCCACCATTATCACACAGATGTTAGAGACGACTGGTGATAATGTGTCATTAGACAGTCCCACTAAAAAGTAAAACCTATATTTTTGAACCATAATTTTCAAATAAAATCTAATAAAGGTTACTAAACTCAAAAAATATTGATAAGCGATTGATAAAAAAGAATACAAAAAAAGCGATGAAACAAAAAGGAGGGACGAAGTAGGGAAAAAAAGCTTGAAAGATTGTGAACTTTAAGTTTGGAAGGGAAACATATAAATCCAACAAACACAAATACAAACAATTAAGAAATTAATGATAAACATTAGATTAAGTCAGACTGTAAAGACCAGATTCTCAACTTGATTTAAACTTGAATATTAAAAATTAAATCTAATAAAAATTGATTAATTCAAATCAAATCTATTGATTTTAGGTTAAATCGAACTAATTTTACTAACCTAAGAAAGATCATTCGTAATAGATGCTATATGAGAAGAAAATTAGCATTGAACAAGTACTTCCAAATCTATTCATATAACGTAACTCAATATTTTGCACAAATATTAGGTGTACGAAAAATTGATCGTCAGATAAGAAAAGACATGTATAAGAGTAAAATTTTATTAATTGATAGGTGCAGTAGGCTTTTGATAACAACCAATGAAATAAGACTAGGAGAGTTGAATCTAACTGACGAAAAGTTGGCTCGTAAAATTTTGTATCCATTTGGGATATGTTTTGAACGTTTTGAAAACGTTAGGGTTTAATTTAAACGTTTTGGAATGTTAAGATTTAAATTATATTTTATTGTAAATGTTGAGATTAAAAATGCACTTTTTACCAAAAATTGTAATATTATTACCAAAAGAAAAAACTAGCAATATCAGTAAGAAAGACAAAAACAATACAAATCTTGATGGACTCCTTAAGCTTTTCAAAAGATTATCAAGATTAGAATTGAACATCGACAAGAGTCACTTCATGATATCTAAAGTAGCTTTACATATGGAAATAAGCATTGTTCCAATCATTGGTATGAACATAAAGCTCCCTCCCTTAATTTACCTAGGACTGCCTATTTCTGCTAGAAGATTGAGCTTTAATGAATGCTATCCTCTTATTGAAAAGGCTAAAAAAAAAGACTCTCATTATGGGTGAATAAATCTCTTTCTTTTGCTGGCAAGCTATAATTGATCAAGCATGTTATTTCTTCTTTACATATCTACTAGAGTTCCCACATCTTCCTATCAAAAAGACTTATCAAATTATTAGAAAGGATTTAAAAAAAACTCTTGTGGAGTCACCCAGATGTAGTAGAAGGTTTGGCATAAGTCAGTTAGACAGATAAATGCACTTATAACTAACTTAGCCTTGTATTGAAATGATTATGAAGGATGCTAAAGGATAAAAATTTTCTTTGGGTGAAATCGTTGCATAGTTATTTTTTGAAAGGTAAAAGCATATGGATGGTCTAAAAAAGCTCTTCTCACTCTTGGTTCCTTGCCTAACTTCTTTAGTTAAGTGATCAAGTTAAACCAAATATTTTCTATAAGGTGGGGAATAGTGAAAGAGCTTTTGTTTGATATGACAATTAGATAGGTCATGGTCAATTAGTCCAATATATTGAAGTTTTTCCATCTAGAATACAAGGTACTTTAGAGGATAAAAACACAATTTTTACATATCTGTGCCTCTCGATTGTAATCCTATTATTTCCTTTGAAACTAACACACACTCTTTGGTATGATAGCAACTTAGGCCATCTCTCTTATTACTTTAAATCCATAATGAATAGAAATTGGCATATGGTCATGGGTTAAATCAGGTTCAATTAAGAATTATTACTTTCTTCAATATTTTCTTATAACCCTCTCCAATTGTTAACAAATTCTAGCCAAAGCTTATGCCTATCTATGATGAAGTATCAAAATTGTCCAGAATTGTCCAAATAAATTCATTTTGCACTTAACTTCTCCATTTGCATCCTAAATCAAAATATAATTATAATGAGCATATTTAGGCATAGAAAATGTGTAAAGAACTAAAGGAAAAACATGTCACTTGTAATATCTATCAAATTCTGTAACACTTAGCTTATGCTCATCCTCGGGAAAACATACCCTCTAAGGTGAAAAACAACAAAAAAATCAACATTTGATTCATTCATCATGACATTAAAAAGCATACACACTACGTGATATAAATCTAATTAATACTCAAGTAATAGTTAAGTTTATTAAGAAAATATGAACAAGAATTAACACAGCTCGATTCAAAAGTGAGGACAAAAACCTAATAAACTTATCTCACAAATTCCACTATAGTCGTTTAAATGTTTTATGAGTCAAGTGTTTCGCTCAGGTTCTTCTTATGAAATACCTTACCATAGGCTTACTAATACACCAAATCTGTATTCTTAAATTATATGCATGTATGAATCAAAAGCTCTTTATTTCTCAGTGATAATGGGGCTAAGGTCAAAGATAAGGATTTTTTTGATAAAGAACGTTCAAACCAAAGAGATTAGTAGAGGACTTGACAAATACATTAGGTAAGTAAACTAATTGGGAGCTTATAATCCGCTCTATACAATCAAATAATAATTTATCTATTCAATCTATTATTTCATTAAGAAAATGGACTATTGTTTTTGTCACATAAAACTTTTCTTTTTCTTTACTTTTCTCTCATACGTGTGACAAATTAAACTATAAATACACAAAACTATTGTTCACCTAACCATATTCAACATAATACCACTTTATTGCCAAATAGACCTCCATACTTATTATAGTGCTTCTTTATATAACCTTTTGAATAACTCAATTCTACTGCCCTACTAACTCCTAAAGTTAGGTAAAGATATTCAAATTTAAGCTTTAGATCATGTAATTAATTTTAATAAAAAATAAAGTTAAAAGGCTTAAAGGGAATGACAAAAAGATATTACATTGTGTTGTTTATTTAAGTTGAAAGTGTTAATTCAAAGATGGCTTCCATTCTTAATTTGAATTTGAATGATTTTCCAATCTAATTAGGTGTCAAAAGTATATTAGTGCATGATGTTGAAAATATTTTTCCATAAGTGGATTCTCTATTTTTTCTACTTCTTCTTTCAAGTGTAGGATAACCCCAAGGGGTTGTGGGTTTTTCTACCAATTGGGGCCCTCTCTTCACCACCCCTATGGGGATAGTTTACTAGGTTCATAACTACTCCTCTTACTATAGGATGCTTACCTAGCCAACAGTTAGATCCAACTCAACCCAAATTTTTCTGGTTCACCCTAGCATTCCCTGCAAGACTAGAACTTCTAGTTTCAGAAGGTGAATCCATCAAACTTGATCAATCGTTAACCAGTAATCCTAATGTGGGTGGATTTGGTCAGGGGGATGAGGAAATTCTAGATGGATGGGATAAGGTACGAATTTATTTAAAACATTCTCATGCCATTGGCAGCTTCGAATAAATCATATACTAAGTCTCTTTCTCGAAAAATATAGAATAAAGGTGTTTGTCCATCAATATCTAACATAAAAGGGCCAAGCCATAACAGATGAGAAACTATATAGCTCAACTCTAACATAATTACTCTGATATAACTGGCTCTTTTCAATACTTGAATATTTCCTAAGAGTTCTAGTCTATTTACTATTGGTCCTTATCCTTTTTATACATATACATACAATGTAATGTCAAAATGGTTCAAAGTAAGTTCTAGAGATACATTCATACAGAAGAACATCACATATAAATAAAAACACATATTAATATAGATGTGTCAATCTCATATGGATTTAAAACTCACAAGGTTATGTAATTTACTAAAAAATTTTCCCATGTACTTTTTAAAATATGATAATATAACCAATGAATACATGTCACTTTCATATTTAATTGGTTCAACCTTGTAAGCAATTTAATTCACTTGGAACAAATTAAAAGAACACTTTTTAAATTAAGTATATCCTATAACAATGCCTTGCCTACACTTAAACCCTATATTGTTCTTATTGTATAACTAAAAACGTAAAACAAGAATCATTAAGAAAGAAGTAACTAAAAATAAATGAGGGATTAGAAAAGCAAATATGTTTCTTGGATTGCCTTCTAAGTAGCACCTTTGTTTAAAGTTGTTAGCTTCACTTAGTGTCTTCTTTAACCATTTTAAATTGGATCCTCAAGGTCTAACTTTACTACCTTCTCCATTTAAAAGCCTTTATGGAAATGATTTAAGTTTATTCCCATTCATTTTAAACTGAATTAACATTGCTAAACTTCAAATTTTTACTGCACTATGGAGAAAAATGTTAATGATAACAAAAAGACCACCCAATAAAAACACAACTTACCTTGACATAAAAGAAGTCGAAACAAATATAAAAGGACATTTTGACTAACTTTACATTATTTCATTTATATCTTCTTATCATTGAATGTCGTTGTCTTTTCTTTGTAAATATTTGCATTCTTATAGGCATCATTATGGATTTCCTCTAATTCTTGTAATTACAACTTCCTGTGCTCTCAATTTTTACTCATCTTGATGTTGAAGCGTTTAATCACCTAATATGCCATATGCATTAGTTCAATTAGAAGGTGACATTGTTTTCTAAAAATTAATCGTAAGGTAATATACATATAAGTGTCTTATGGGTAATTTTATATGCCTAATCAATGATGGACCTCATTTCTCAGTTGGATACCTTTTGCCTGCCTACTAGTTTGTGGGTGATAAATGGTTGCGACCTTATGAGTCACATTTAAATGTTATTTTAGTTCTATTACAAAAGTGAGTGCCACGATCATTTATTAGAGCTTTTAGAATTCCAAACTTAGAGAAGATATTATATTAAGAAAAGTTGTAATCACTTTAGAATCATTAGTCCTCCTAGCTTTAGCTTCTACCTATTTTGAGATAGAATCCACAACTAACAAAATATAAATATGAACAAAAGAAATAGGAATGATCCTATGAAGATGATACTCCAAAAATAAAAAGAATTCATAAAACAATAGAAGTGATTTTGCATTCATTAATACATCTTCTAATTTTTTAGTCTGTATAATGTTTCCATTAGTAAGGATCATCCATAGTACCTGGCATCACTTTTGATTTTATCTAGATGAGGCACAGGCAAATCAGAAGGTAGCTTATTAGTAGCTAATAATATAATATATGTACATACCATGGTAATTTCACACTTCTGGAAAATAGTAGCTTAGCAAATATTTCTTAAAGGTGTAATTCATCATGTACATGGGTTATCTAACTCATATGATGGAAGACATGACATTCTACTCCAATTTTGTCTTTGATTGTTAAATCAAATTCATTTAAGAGAATTTTCCATGTATCATACTTAGTTTTGCCTCTTTCTTTATCATTAAATAATGAAGAGCTGAATGATCAGAGTTGACCATGACTTTAGCACCAACGAGAAAAGAGTGAAACTTTTCTAAAGAAAAGACGAAAACCAAAGTTCTTTTCTAAAGGTGGAATAACTTTTGTAGGCTTAATTCAAAGTTATAGAAGTATAATTAATGGAATGAGGCATATTTACACTCCTTTGACCCAACATAGCTCCTACTGTGATATTGCTTGCGTTTCACATCATCTCAAAAGGGATAATTTATTTAGGAGGATGGATAATTAGGACACTAATAACTTGATCTTGCTTCTAGTTTCCATTCCCATCATCAAATTGATGATGAAGGATTTAATAAACCTTCCACAATGGTTCGTTTTAGACAAGAACAAGAATTCCCTTTAACAGTTTATATAGTAAAAAAGTTGTATATACTTTTCATAATATTATGTATGGATAAGATATATCATAGCTTTTACATTATTATATTATCATTTTGAAACTACGCATATATATGTCTAGATAAATAGAATGTAAAAACTATAAGAGATAGACTAGGATGAATGTGCTAACTATAACTCTTCACCCAATCCAATATAAGGGATTGGTCAATCAAATACTATGGCTAGGACGAATGCACTAACTATGACTCTTTATCCAATCCAATATAAGGAATTGGTTAATTAAATATTAGACAATAACGATTATCAATTGCCTCTTTATAGGCCTTATTGAACTCAAATATTATACCCTTTTATAGAAATTTGCATAATGAAAATTTTATTTTGGAGAAGTTTTTGATAAATCTTAAATAAAAATCTACATTTTCAAGAAAAGTACAAACTTCCAGCACAGCAGTTGGATAAGGTAAATATTGGACAATATCAACTTTGGCTTTATTCGTCTCAGTTCCTCTAGAAAAAGGGAGATTTATAATTATGAAATCTTTGTTTTCTATTCATTTTCTTTTTAGTTTATCTTTGATTTCATTTTCTATCACGTGTAACTAAACATCTTTTATTGTCTAGGTGTGATAAACTCTAATTAGTGCTACAATATGTTTTGATACTTCTTTTAATGTCTAGGTGTGATAAACCCTAGTTGGTGTTACAATATGTTTTGATTCTTTTATTTAATGCAATTGTTTTAATTGATCTATTAAGATTCAATTATATGTTTATATATGTTCTAATAGATCTAGAATATTAGTACATAATCTTTTTTCATAATATAAAGATTGAAAAATCATGTGTATGAATATATCTACTATAATTGAAAGGAGTTGAATGCAAACCTAAAGATAGGTCGACATAAGTCCTCTAGATTATGGTCAAACCTAATAACGGAATTCATAAATCGGTAAAGCAATCCTAAAAGCTTTAACCTAAAGAATTTTGGTTAATAAACCTAGGATTAGTTATTAGTAGTCTCAAGATAGTTATTAACATATGACAAGAATTTCTATGGTTCAATATTTAATAAAACAATTGCATAATAAATGGTTAATTATCTAAGAGTTATAGGGGGATTCATCACCTAGGCACTAATTCTTAATACTGATTATTTTTCTAAGCGATTTCCTTTGTTCTTTGCTCATTATTATTTCTTATTGATTGTTTTTCTAAGCGATTTGCTTTGTTCTTTGCTCATTATTATTTCTTACTTTATTTTAATTTTTAGTATTATTTTAATTAAAAACCAAAACCCAATCTATAGGCTAGATAGAAGAAAAGTAATTACTAGTAATCATTGTCTTTGTGTGATCGACCAGTATTACATATGCTAGCTGTAGCTACGTCGTGCACTTGCAGTTAATTCAATACTGACAAACCTAAATTTAGTTCATTAATAGGGGTGTTAAATCTTGTGGGGCTTGAATTTAAAAAGGTTGTTAAGATATCATTTATGGTATTTACTTGTTGAAATTTGTTCATAATTGTGAGATTCTAATTGTACTTGGGTTTGACTCTTAAAGAACAACATTTGAAGCGTCAATAGATAGCTGAAGATACAAGAGACGTGGATTTTTAGAAGAACTGACGAATTTGAATTGTTATTTGCTTGACGATAAGAAAATGCCTCAGTTTAGGAAAGTTAATAATTATTGATTTGGTCATATTTTAAGCCTATATTTTACTTAATTAGGGTAAAAGGAATGAATTTGAACAAGTTTGGAGAAATTTAGAGTGGTTTGACCAAGCTATGGAGTTCATGACAATTATATGGTCTTGCTTAAAAAGTTTTGGGGCATATTGATTGGTTTTTATGAAACATTACCATATTGAGTGATAAGTAGACAATTTTGACAATACACGTTCATGTTTATGCACGTGTTAACCCTGGAAAAGACTTATGCATATGTTTGAAGTACACGACCATCAACATGTCTATATTGATGTTTGTGTATCTAGTAAAATCCATATTTCAAATTTTAAAAGCCAAAATTATGTAGTAAAAGAAAGCAAGAGGCTTGAGAAACATAATTGGAAATCGTATAATGACTAAAAGTATGAAGAATAACCAAAAAGAGCCCTTTGGAGTGGATTTTTGTCAATCTAAAGTGAAGTTTTTGAAGATTAAATGGATTTTATGATATTATCCTTAATTTTCTATTTTCTCTTTAGCTTTAATATTATGTTGGATAAGATTAGAAATTAAGCTTTTTATGGCACCTGGATTAGATGAACCCTAAAATGGATTTTGTAGTGATTTTATTTTAATTTAATGGATTTTTAGTTTCATTGTGATTTAATTATGTGTTTTCTATTATTCATGAATTAATAGTACCAGTGTGTTAATTCATGTGCAATGTCATGCAATTGAAATCAAAAAATCCTTTGTATGAATATATCTGGCATAAAGGACTTGCATGCATAGAGATAGGTTGACAAAAATGTTTTAGATTATGGTTAAACCTAATAGTGAAATTCATAAATAGATTGATGTAATTTTAGAGGTTGTAGTTAGAAAGAGATTTTAATTAATCTATTTAGGACTAGTGTTAATAGTCTTCATAAAGATATTAGTATAATTAAAGAATTTCCACTATCTAATGAACTTTAAATTAAATTGATTAGTGAAATTATGATTACATAAGAAGTCCTGAGGGAATCAAATTTCAGGTATTATTGTTTTATTGATTGATTTCATAGTCTGGTTGCCATTCTAGTTCATTCAATTATGCTTATTTTTTATTATTTTATTTTTGAAAGTTTAAGTTTGATCAATCATCATCATCTTAAATTGTCGGTTAGATAATAGAAAGAGAGTTAATATTACTAGTTATAGTTTCTGGGGGATCAATACTTGGCACTCAATATCCATACATGTTATAAAATGATACGTGCACTTACATAGACACTATATAGCAAAGGAATCTATATATACATATAAAAACATCGTACGAGTCCATCAAGTTTTTGGTGTCAATTTTTTAGTACTGGGACATTAGGAACACTTGATTTCTATTAATCTAGCTATTATTTTTCCTTCGCATTTATTCTCTTTTCCTTTTATGTTTGTTTATCTTTAAAGCTCTCTTTCTAGATCTTGTGTTTAGAGCTCTCTTTCTATAAGGTAATACTTCTAATTAGATAGCTTGTTAAGATTGTTTCTAAATAGCAGTCAAGTGTTTTATTCGGATACTCCAAGCCTAATTTAGGGAAATAGGTGAATAAGACAACTTTGAGGAGTTGAGAGGAGATAAAGGTTAA
>JAOTAY010000001.1:7954957-7976055 GCA_025629805.1 Erythroxylum baracoense
ATAACATTGGCAATGTCTTTGTTCAAACCAGCCAAAAAACGTGCCATGGTGGCTTCTCTTTCTTCTTCTACATTAGCTCTAATCATGGCTATCTCCATCTCCTTATGGTACTCTTCTACACTTTTGGTGCCTTGTCTCAAGATTTGGAGTCTTTGATGGAGCTCCCTATAAAAGTAACTAGGCACAAACCTCTTCTTCATAACCCTCTTCATTTCGACCCAAGTATCAATAGGATCGTCTCCATTCCTTCTTCTATTCAAAACAAGCTAATCCCACCAAACAAGTGCATAATCATGAAATTCCACTGCAGCTAGCTTCACCTTCTTCTCCTCTGAATAATTATGACATTCAAAAATCATCTCCACCTTTCTTTCCCATTCTAAGTAAGATTCGGGATCATTCTTTCCTTGGAAAGATGGTACTTTCATCTTGATACTACCTAAGTTTCTATCCACACGCTCAACCCTGTCTTCTTCTCTTGCATTGTCCAGGCCTCTATAGCCTCTTCCTCTTCCTCTATCATTCCGTCCCCCTCTTCCATCAATTTTGACCCTATGCCACTCTTCTCATCTTCCCTATCATCATTTTCATCTTCGTACTCATAGCGCATAGGAGTTGGCTCCCTAGCATTTTGCCTCCTTGTTGCACCATTAGTTGAAGCCCCTACTTGTAAATTGCTAATGGCCTGGTCTTGTCTATCAAATTTATCACTGACATCCCTGAACAAGTTCTCAATCCCTTGGAATTGTTGTTGCATAGCCTCCAAAGTAAAGAATGTGCTTTGATCAGCTTCACTATTCTTTTCATCCTTGTCACTACCTTTACTATCCTTTGAATTGGTCATAATGTAAAACCTACAAAAGCACGTTAGAATAGCTCCTCTCACACTCCCTCACATGTTTCTCTCTAAATTAGAATGGATTCCCTCGTGTTTCACTCAAGAAGATGCCTTTTACCCTTAAATGAGCTTACACACTCTTTTCTTTTACCACTCTAAATTCTAGCATAGTTTTACTTGTCCGGATCAATCACTACTGTTGGACCCCATTTTTGGAGCCCAACATCAGCCATGGGATCATAAAGTTTGAGCGTGGAGGAAGGCTTAGAATTTGAAAATTTAAAAGAAAAATCCTTCGGAAGCAAAAGTGGGCTTCGCCGGTGAACATATTGGAAAATCCCCTGGAACCTTTGGGAATTTTATGCCGCAGCGAGTGATTGAACTTTGTCGCGGTAAGCCTGAAATTTTATCTTCACCGCGGCAACCATTTGGTCTCGCCGCAGCGAAACCCCCTATGGTAGAACCCACAACTCAAAATGTCCTATCTTACAACATGTCAACTTAAAAACCTTCAAACAAGTTCTCAAAAACTTAATCTCATTTCCATAAACTGATACTTTACAAAAACAAGAAAAATCATAGACAAATCCAAACACATATTTTATTTATAACAAAAGACACAAGTTTTACAAAGCTTTAATGGAATTTCAAGCCATAATACATTAGTTGAGTCCAAAAAACCAATAATACAAAATACATTTGAACTAGCAGAACTTGAAATGCAGCTAAAGCCTTGAATTGCCAAAAATATAACTTAAAAAATAAAAAATATGCCAATTCGGAGTGAGGCCATAACGCTTGACTTACTCGATCTTTTGCTCATCACCTGAATAGGGGGAGGAGAATGAGAGTGAGCTTAAAGCCCGTGGGTAACAAATTTATAACTAGTAATAAGCAAAACTATTGAAATAATTTATATTGAATCATAAGCACATATTTCTCAAATTTTCTTCATGCAATCTAATTCACAAATAACATGATCTATGCATTCATCAACTTGTTCACAACTCATAAACATATAGGCACATCCAAAATGGTTTAGGTGGATCCAAAACAGAATATACTACACATTTCCCATGAGGGTCCTGTGTAACCATGAACAGAATGTACTATCGCAATCCCACTTAATGGTCATGCGTAGCTGTGAGCTTATGAGAGTCCATGAAAGAGCTTCATGCTACTAGCGGGCAGGCGGGAGAAGTCTTTTGTCAAAGTGCACTTGACTTAACTTAGGGGACTTCCACAAACCCACATAACATGTATTTCATATCTTGCAAACTTGTTGCCCAAAAAGGCATATTTTCGAAACTTGATTTTACAACCGTAGTATCTCTTCAAAAATTATTTTCACATTCTTTTCATAATTCATCAACACAATATGCTTATACCAAACACATAATACTTTTTCATAGCATTCAAGAGTTATAATGTACATTCATAAAATAGTTGAAATCATTTATTTCCATCATTTGAAAGAAAACATTAGTGACCTATTACTTAATTATAAAACTGTAATCCACCTTAAAATCCTTGCTTATAAACTTACTTAGGGATGTCTTTGCTCTTGCTCCTCTTGCCTCTCTTGCCTCACTTGATTTCCTTAAATAATAACCAAAATTCCATTCAATTTGGTTTAGAAATCAGAAAGTCATATCTCAACAATTTAAACTATTTCTCATGCTGAAACAAAATTCTATATCCAACTTCCACCCTAAATTTGAAATGCTTAGAAATTGAATTTAGACCTGATTCCTTCATACAATTTGTAGCCCTTTATGTCTCTAGTTTACAGCAAATCAAAAATAAGTCCATTGGGATAAATACACCAAAAGTTATGCCCAAAATACCAAAGTATGTTTGTGCAGGAAAGTTGAGTTCGCCGCGGCGAACTTGTCCAAAAACATGCTCTGAAGACATGTTTTGCTACTTTTTTCCAGTTTTTTAACTTCCCACCTTTTACATAAACCCATATTAACCCTAAACCATCTCTTCTTCTTCATTTTCAACTTCATTCCAACCCAAAATCATTCACAACAAATTCATAATCTACTTTTGATCATTAACCAAATAGTAAAACATTCACATAAACCATTTATCAACTACTTCCTACACATATTCACTTTATTTTCACTTCTAACCATCACTAAATATGCTTCCATCTAACAATTAAGAAGGGTTAATGCTCATACTTACTTGATTAGCCTCAATGTCTTCAAACTCTTCACGAATCTCCAAAGCCCTAGCTTGTTTTTCTTCTTTTCTCCACTTTTCTTTTTCTCTTCTTTCACTCACAATTTTTGCTTCTCTAAAATGCAAGACTATAAATCCCTCTTTCACTAATACCCTAAATGAATGAGCAAAGACCACTATGCCCTTCCATGTAATGCCTTATCCTTTTAACCTTTAGTGATCTTCCAAAAATGCCCTTATATCACCTTACAACATTAATACTTTCATTCCATCAATCCATGAAATAAATCCTCCTAACATTGACATGCTAATTAAGTTCTAAATAAAATGGTTTATCTAACAAGACTATAAAATTTATTTTGATTATGCTTAATAAAATAAAAAAATGGGGCCCAATATTTCTCCCCCTCTTAAAAGAATTTTGTCCTTGAAGTTATTACCTGAGTCATCGAAAAGGTGTGGATACTTCTCCTTCATGACTTCCAGTGGCTCCCACATGGCCTCTTTTACCAAATGGTTTCTCCACAAGACTTTTACTAGTTGAACCGTCTTGTTCAGGAGAACCTTTTCTTTGGTGTCCAAAATCCCCACTGGAATCCCCTCATAAGTCAAATCATCCAGCAATAGAACCTCAGTGGTCTGAATGATGTGGGATGGATCCGACCTATACCTCCTCAACATGGAAAAATGAAAAACATCATGTATCTAAGACAATTCCTATGGCAACACCAACCTGTAAGCTAGCAGTCCAATCCTCTCCAGAATTTCATAGGGACCTACATATCTTGGGCTCAACTTGCCTTTCTTGCCAAACCTCATGACTCCTTCCTAAGGAGATGCTTTAAGAAAGACTTTCTCACCGACTTCATATTCCATTTCCTTTCTGTGTGCATCCGTGTAGCTCTTCATTCTATCCTGAGTTGCCTTAAGTCGTTGCTTAACTAGGTTGACCTTGTCCACTGTCATCTGAAGTAACTCTGGCCCTATCAGTCTCCTTTCCTCTTCTTCATCCCAGCATATCGGAGTTCTACACCTCCTTCCATATAGTGCATCATATGGAGCCTTCTGAATGCTCGAATGGTACGAATTATTGTAAGAAAATTCGACCAATGGCAAATGCTAGTCCCAAGCTCCTTTGAAGTCCATCACACATGCCCAGAGCATTCGCTCTAAGGTCCGAATGGTCCTCTCAGATTGACCATCTGTCTGGGGGTAAAAAGCAGTGCCAAAATTTAATTTGGTTCCCAGAGCGTCTTGTAAGCTTCCCCAAAATCTCGAAGTAAACCGAGGATCTCTGTCGGAAACTATAGAATCTGGAATCCCATGCAGTCTCACTATTTCCTCAATATACTTTTTTGCTAGCACATGTAGGGAATCAGTCTATTTAATTGCCAGAAAATGGGCTGACTTCGTCAGACAATCAAAAATAACCCATACGGCATCATGCTTCCTACTGGTCTTAGGCAAACCCATCAGAAAGTCCATAGTCACCCTTTGCCACTTACATTCAAGAGTGGACAATGGCCTTAACTTTCCTATAGGTGCCTGTTGTTCAGTCTTGACTTGCTGACACACTAGACACTTACTTGTATATTCTACTATGTCCCTTTTTATACCTTTCTACCAGAAATGGTCTCTCAAATCCCTGTACATCCTGGTGCTACTTAGGTGCATAGCATAAGGTGCATTATATGCCTCATCCAGTATCTCATCCTTCACTCCTTGACATTCGGGATATAAAGCCTATTTCTGACAGTCATGAGTCTATCATCCCTCACTACCACTTCGGACTTCTTGCCATTCTAAATTTCTTCTCAGAGCTTATTCAATTCTATATCCTGTGCTTGTAACTCCTTAACCTTCTTTCTGAGTATCAGTCTTACTCTGAAAGTAGCAACCATACACTTAGGTTCCTCCTGTTTCAAACTTATTCTAAGCTTAGCCATCTCTTCCAAAAAAGGCAGATAAACTGTCTTAACACGGGCTATTGATGATTTCCTACTCAAGGCATCAGCCACTACATTTTTCCTTCCTGGATGATACTCAATCAATAAATCATAATCCTTAACTAGCTCTAACCATCTTCTCTGTCTCAAATTTAGTTCTTTCTGACTCAACAGATACTTGAGACTTTTGTGATTTGTAAAAATCTTCGTCTGAACTCCATACAGATAATGTCTCCAAATCTTCAAGGAAAAAATCACTGCTGCCAATTCCAAATCATGGGTCGGATAATTCAACTCATATGGCTTCAGTTGTCGTGAAGCATAAGCTATCACCCTGTCTCCCTGCATCAACACACAACCTAAACCCTTTCTTGAAGCATTACTGTACACTGTATAATCCTCATCTCTAGTAGGTAAAATTAAAACTGAAGCACTTGTTAATCGACACTTGAGCTCCTCAAAGCTTTTCTGACATTCTTCACTCTATATAAATTTCTGATTCTTCCTCAATAGCCTAGTCATCGGCGTAGCTATCATAGAAAATTCTTCAAAGAATCTCCTATAATATCCTACCAGACCCAGAAAACTCCTCACTTCTGTCACTTTCTTCAGTGCCTGTCAATTTACCACTACTTCAACCTTCCTCAGATCAACATATACCCCATCTTTAGTAATCACATGTCCATGGAATATCACCTCATAAAGTCAAAATTCACATTTGCTGAATTTAGCATAAAGCTCCTTCTCCCTCATTGTCTATAATATTATTCTGAGATGTTCCTTATGTTCCTCTTCACTCTTGGAATAAACCAAAATGTCATCAATAAACACTATGACAAACTGATCTAAATACTCCTTGAAGACCCTATTCATGAGATCCATAAAAATAGTTAGAGCATTGGTCAATCCAAAAGGCATGACTAAAAACTCGTAGTGTCCATACCGTATCCTAAAGGCTGTCTTGTTTACATCAGACTTCCTAATTCTGAGCTGATGATAACTACCCTGAGATCATTCTTGGAAAAGACCCTTGGTTCGTGCAACTGGTCAAATAGATCATCAGTCCAAGGCAAATGATACTTATTCTTAACAGTCACCTGTTTAGTTTCTGGTAATCGATACGCATCTGCCATGTTCCATACTTTTTCTTAACAAACAGAATTGGCACTTCCCATGGTGATGAACTCGGCCTTATGTACCACTTCTCTAATAGTTCCCCCAATTGTTCCTTAAGCTCTCTCAACTCATCTGGAGCCATTCTATATGGGGGTATAGAAATAGGGGCAGTTCCAGGAATCAAGTCGATGGAAAAATCGATTTCCCTCACCGGTGGCAAACCAGGTAAGTCTTCTGGGAACACATCAGGAAATTCCCTTATAACCAAAAAATTCTCTAACCTCCCTTCATTCACATTAATGTCCACAACATGCGCCAAGAAGGCTTCACACCCCTTTTTCATCATCTTGTTAGCTAGCAAAGCAGAAATAATTCTTGGCGATGGTACTCTCTTATCCCTCCTGAAAATCACCTTCTCTTTGGTGCCCAGATCAAATTCCACTTCCTTAAAGCCACAATCCAACTTTTCTCAATACTTCTCCATAGCATCCATTCCTAATATAACATCTAAGCCCTTTAGGTCTAGAGGTAGGAGGTCCACTACTAGTCTAGCACCATCAATGAAGAGTTCACAACCCTTATACACTTTACTGATTATCATATTCCTCCCAAGAGGTGTACTAATAAGCAAAGGATTATTCAAAGGCATTGAATTCACAGCATGAAACATCATACTTGCAGAAATAAATGAATACGTGGAGCCAGAAACAATCAAAACATATACTTCAGAATTAAGTGACTGATCCACACCTGTGGCAACTTTAGGTGCAGCTGCAGCTTCCTCCCTTATAATGGCAAACACTCTTGCCTGTGCCTGACCCCTTGGCCTTCTTAGAGGAATAGCCTTTCTCGCAGCTCCAGAACTGCCCGCCTCAGTCACTAGTCTAGTTCCCACTGTTTCTGCTTTCTTTTGAGCTTGCAACTGCGGCCCTTCTTGCCTTGTTACTTGGGGACAGTCCCTGATCATGTGTCCCTTCTCTCCAATTTGAAATCATGCTCCAAGTAACTTGAAGCATTCTCCTTGCTGAAGTTTCCCACAATACTCACATTGGGGGTTTGTGTATCTACTCTTCCTCGTCCTTCCGATGCCTCCCACATTTGAGGCTTGCCCTAAAACTGCCTTTGCCTGCTTGTTCATGGTAGAACTGCTACTTCCCACTTCACTCTGTGTGTGGTAACTCTGTGTACTCCTCTCAGGCATTGGAGCAATCATCCCCTTTTTAGAAGACTGCTCCTTGTTCTTCCTCTTCCTGCTCACTTCATTGCTTATATTCTCCAGTTTTTCAGCCTGGAGTGTAGCATCTACCAAATGCTTGTAGTCACAAAAATTATGGATCAAAACTTTCTCCTTGATCCCTAAATGGAGCCCTCCCTCAAACTTACGGCACTTATCTTCCTCATTCGCCACAATATTAGCTGCATATCTAGAAAGCTGTGTGAACTTCAGTTTATACTCACTCACACTCATATCCCTCTGTGTGAGATTGAGAAATTCCCTAGCCTTCTCTTGAATATAGACCCTTGAGAAGTATTTCCTCCTAAAAGCTTCCAAAAAGTCTTTCCACGATAACACCAGAGGCATAACCTGACTGTGGGGCACTGATTCCCGCCAATGAAGTGCATCCCCTTGCAACAAGCTAACTGCATAATCCAGTTTCTCTTCATTAGAGCAGTTCATCTGAATCAGAATCCTCTCGGTCCTCTTCAACTAGGCTTCATCCTCTTTCAGATTTGTAGTTTCGTTAAAGTCTACAGCTCCATACTTGCAGAGCTTATCATACTGGCTGCTCCTCTCCGCTGGAGCTGGAACTGGCACTTGTGGCCCTTTGCCCATAGCATAAGAAAAAGACTGGGCAAAGGCTTGAAAGAACCGTGGATCTAGAGGATTTGCTTGAGGCATAAAGAGGTGGAGGCGGTGGCACTTCATGCTACACACTAGGTGCCTCCGAATCAGGAGTAGAGTGTATCCCAGCATCTTGCGGGACATAGGATTCATCCGTGCTCCCTTGGCAAGAGTGAGATCGAGTTATAGCTCCTCAAGTTCTCTTTCAAGGCGGCATATTCACTTCTTCAATATAAAACCATAGAAAACCTTTAGTTCATACAAAACAATTTCAAAGTATGCAAAACAGTTCAAATCATATAAAACAATTTCAAATCATGTAAAACAATTTCAAATCATGTAAAACAATTTAAAACAATGCAAGTTGTTCATTTAAAATGATGCATGTTCATTTCATGTCTTAACCTACCCCATTCATGTCTAAACCTAGTCCTACACCTGGACCTAAACCTAGTCGCTCTGATGCCACAATATGTTGGACCCGTTTTCGGAGCCCAACATCGGCCATGGGATTATGAAGCTTGAGCATAGAGGAAGGCTAAGAATTTGGAAATTTAAAAGAAAAATCCTTCGGAAGCAAAGGCGGGCTTCACCACGGCGAACATATTAGAAAATCCCCTGGAACCTTCGGGAATTTTATGCCACAGTGAGTGATTGAACTTTACCGCGGCAAGCCTAAAATTTTATCTTCGCCGCGGCAAACTCATCACTCCAACAAAAATAAAGAACTTCGGGTTAATTACGTCGCGGCGAACGAGGAAGGCTTAGAATTTGGAAATTTTAGTAAGATAAACTTTTAGCTTCGCCGCGGCGAAAACCCCTGTGACAAAACCCATAACCCAAACTACTTATCTTACTAAAATTTCCAAATTCTAAGCCTTCCTCCACGCTCAAGCTTCATGATCCCATAGCCGATGTTGGGCTCCAGAAGCAGGGTCCAACATGAGAGTTATGATATAGTTAAGTAACTGGGGGCAATCACAAAAAAAATGTTTGTCTTTATGTTAAAAGGATAAAATGATGCTCTAACCAAGCTAAATAAAAAAATGTGATCTAGTTGAGTAACTAGAGGATATTTATGACAAGGTGTGTGCCTTTACATCAAAAGACTAGGTTATTTTTAAAGAAAAATTTTTTAAAATGGTTTTAAAATAAATAAAACCTACTGATCTTTTACAAATAACAAGAATTATCATGAAAGTTTACTTAGTGATATTTTGCCTTTTTAATTGATCAACAATAATAAATGTATGCTTATAAGTGAAATAGGCATATGAATAGGGTGTTAGTGTTTTTGATTGATATGTATATTCAAATCAACGTACTTAAGCATAAAAGGAATATGTTAGTATGTTTCCAAATATTGAGTGGTTGATGTTTTAGGTTAAGTTCATCTCATAAAATTTGATATCATTATATCATTATTGCAAGTTGCATGATTATATGTTTATATATTTTTGTGTTTTTTATTTATATTTTTTGTTTTGCTTGAGGACAAGAATTTTGGACCAATAGAGGTTGACAAATTTAATCCTTCTATGTTTTAATAATAATAAAATGTAAGAAATGGTTAAGAAATTATTTCAGGTTAATTGGATTAAAATGATGTTAATAAAAATGGAACACCAGTCGACTGAAGCTTGCATAAGTCAATTATCATGCTGATGAAGAATTACACTAGTCAGAGATGAAAAACACATATTTTGAAAGATTACACTAGTCGTCTGATGAGGATCAAAATTGCACTAGTCGACTAATGAGGATCAGAGAGATAAAAACATAGATTTCATGTGAAGATTTTGTATGAAGAATATGATATGGTCAAAGATTGGAGAATCAATTAGATTTGTTAGTTGGAGAACTTAACAAGTCGACTATTCGAAGTACGGAGCTGAAGATTCATATAAAAAGGTTGTGCTAGTCGACTATCACTTAGAAGATAAGTTGATTATGATGTATTAGTCGACTATAACATATAAACTAGTCAATTATTAGTTACAGCTGAACAGAATTTGAATTTGTCAAACAAATTCAAATGAGAGCAAATCTTTCTACAACGGCTAGGAGCGTTCTACAATGGCTAGGAGCGTCCAAGAATGTCTTGAAGTCTATAAATAAAGGTCTTCACTTCAGAGGAATTAACTCAAAAGCTCAAAAAAGAAGCATACGTTCTATAGTGAAAATATTATTCTCTCATTGTTCTCATATTGCTTACATAGCATACACTGATTCTCGTCAACTATTCCTAGCTTTATCACTTCATTACTATCCTTATTATTATTTTGAGTTGAGTGATTAGAGAAGAATCACTTGGGATGTAGGATTTGTGCCGAGAAAATAAATCATTTTTAAGGTATAACTTGAGTCGAAAGTCAAGTTGATTAGAAGAGTTCACACTAAACTAAAAAGTGTGTAGTAAAGAGCTTTGACAAAATCCTAAGTGGGAGCTTAGGTAGAGGATGTAGGTCTTCGCACCAAACCTCTATACATATTATGTTTGCCTCTCTTCTCTACTCTTTTATATTTCGATTTGTTTTTGTTTTGCCTTGTTTGTTTTAATTTTCTGTTTTGTAGCACTTTGCGAAAAGAGCAAGAAAAAATTAAAAGATCTATTCAACCCCCCTTCTAGATCATTTTCAAAGAAAATATTTAAATGTGGGGATGTTGATAGGTGTAGATCATATTATGTTTTTTTAAGTTTCTTTGTAAGTGTTTCTTAGCCAATTATCATATCTATATGTTTAAATTATGTTATTGTTTGTGTTTTTATATATTTTAAGTGTTTGTTTAGTTTATAGCAAGAATTTGATCTTAATTGTATGTTTTAAGAGGTTTTTGATGTCTTTGAGTGTTTGGAAGTAGGAAATTGAACAATAGAGAAGATGTTGGATGCATGAAGGATTGGCGAAGATGAATGTGTCTCTGGCACAATTGTGGCAGGAGGTGTTTCTAAACGCCAGTTGTTTAGAGTTCTGAGGATTTGGGGCAATTTTTGGAATCGAACGAAATGGGAAAAACCTAGACACATCTCTACAACCCTCAAGCACTATAAAAGAACGCGAAAAACTTCAAAAAGAGGCAGCAACCATTACATCAAAGCATATCAAAAGAGAAGGATCAAAGAAAGCTTCAGAGATATTCCAGCATTCTAGACCAAGACTTTAATCAGTTTTATTCTTTTTCCCTTTATTTATTTCATTGTCTTAAATGTGTATTTGGATTTCTATGATATATAACATGATTATGGATGTCTAAATTCATATTTAGGAATTATTCTAGAATTATTTTATGAACTTATTTCTTATTGAATTTAATACATTGATCAATGTTTATGATAATTATTATGCATATACTTAATAACAAATCAAGAGAGTGAATCAAGTCATTAGTGTTAAGGTGACTAGATTTGGTAACTTAATAGATCTACAATTATCATATTAGAGAACAATTAAAGAGAGATCTCGGTTGTGAAACTAATTATCCATAGGATTGCTTCATTTCTAATTAAACAAGTTAGGAGTAGTTTTGTGAACCGAGAGATTACAACTCTATAACTATCAAATTTAATTAAGGATATTTTATTTGATCTTAAGAGAGAATAATAAAAAATTTAGGATATCTTGGATCAAACGTAAATTAAATCAATAAGATAAAAGGAAACAAAATAAGGATAAGATAGTTCCTAAGTCTTCAACTTTGATCAATCTCAATTTCATTGGCAGCTCAATTGTTTTATTGTTTACTTGTTTCATTTTTTATTTTATTTTATTTTAGTTATTTATATTAATTCGAATCAATTCTTAGCACCTTATACAAAGTTCTTTACAAGTTGTTTAGGTGTTTAATAGTCCTCGTGGGAATGATACCCTTGATATTGCAAGATACAATCCGTAAACTTATAGTATTGAGAGTTTTATTATTATATAAAACTTGCTCAATAGTGGGTGGGAAGTAGAATGAGATCACTAAAATAATATAGTATAAGGATTATAAGTTTCTTTGTTCATAGTTTGGTTTAGTTGATGAGAACCTTGATGATTGTTAACTAGTTCTAAGTTTGAAGACAAAAGATTATTGGTAGCATTATCTAGCCCCATCAATTCGTAGTAATCGTTATTAATGAACATCCTCTTTGTAGGTCTCCATACCTTGCCAATATGATGAGCAAGAGGCAGCCATTAGTGATAAACAAGCACTTCTCCTTGATATAGCTTATCATATTCATTTAATCATATCAAAGGAACTGTATTTAAAAACTCTTTCTTTATATCAATCACAACACAAATTTTTGCATAACAGACGCTTTTCATCAAAGTAATAGATTTGTCCATAGCAACTGATGTCCTTATATAGCTAGCCAGATGACTAAGCCTAATAGTTGTCCAATACTCTAAAAGAATATTATCCAAATTAACCAAAAAAGTATTATGTTTACATTTGATATCTTGGAGCCAAATTCCTCATCATCAAAGTTATAGAAACAATGGAATATTATTGAAATGTTAAAGTGCATGATCAAGCATCTTTTGTTCACTAGAAGTAGAACATACTTTGAAGATGAATAAGCCATCATCCATAAGTAGCACATCCTTTAACCCCGAGCTATCTCATTATTTATAAGCCCAAGCTTTTAAGGGTGGAAAAGTTTACCTTCTATCAAGAAGCAATAATTGAAATTAAAAAATATAATTTTTATTAAATTTTAAATCAAAAATAAATAAAAATCTTAAATTAATACAAATAGACTCTTACTTATCGTTCTTTTGTTTTCTGAAACATTAAAGTAATTTACTTAACTATTGTTGCTTTGTTGTTGGACCGTGCAGAGGGGTTGGGCCTATTACTCCTTTTGATGATTCCTTTCAATATATTTTAATTTTCAAAAATCAAACCATAACATTAATCATAAAATCACAAAATTGATAATAAAATTTACTCCCACATTCATAATTAATAACAATTTTAAATTTAGTAAATGAATATAAGTTTATAATTATGATAAAATCCAAACAATATAATTTGAATATAAACATTTTCTAACTTAGAGTAACTACAAGTGTATTAAATTGTTTGTTATTTACAAATATTAAAAAAAGTTGAATTTTTCTTTATTTTTTATGTAATTCAAATTCAAGCTTTACTTTAAATTTTAAACCCAAATATACATAATATAGGATTTGACGTGCTTCCCATGTGAGATGTTGAATAATATTGTAGTTTTTGAGTTGTGTGCTTATTTTTTAACATTTGGGCTTTAATTTATTGCTTCTTGGTAAGACTTATACAAATTGTTTTAAAACATAATAAAAACATATTAAAATGCTTATTACAATATCATGCAACCTACAAATACCAATGTTGGATGCTTAAATGATTGGCAAAGATGAATGTGTCTCTGGCACAATTATGCTGGGACGTGTTTCCCAAAGCAAGTTTTTTCGAGTTTTGAGGATTTGCGGCTATTTTTAGAACCAAACAAAGTGGGAAAAACCTAGACACAACTATAAAACTCTAACATGAAAAACATTAAAAAGAGGCAGCAACCATTACATCAAAGCATGTCAAAAGAGAAGGAACAAAGAAAGCTTCAGAGATATTCCAGCATTCTAGATCAAAACTCTAATCATTTTTATTCTTTTGCCCTTTATTTCTTTCATTGTCTTAAATTTGTATTTGGATTTCTATGATGTATGACATGATTATGGATTTCTAGATTCATAAAATAGTTCCTAAGTCTTTAGCTTTGATCAATCTCAATTTCATTAGCAGCTCAATTGTTTTATGTGTTTACTTGTTTCATTTTATCATTTGTTTTAATTTTAGTTATTTATATTAATTAAAATCAATTCTTAGCACCTTATACAAAGTTCTTTTCAAGTTGTTTGGGTGTTTAATGGACCTCTTGCGAATGATACCCTTGATACTGCAAGATACGATCCGTACACTTGTAGTATTGAGAGTTTAATTATTATATAAAACTTGCTCAACAATGGGTGGGAAACAGATTGAGATTGCTCAAATAATATAGTATAAGGATTATAAGTTTCTTCGTTCGTAGGTTGGTTTAGATGAGGAGAACCTTGATGATTGTTAACTAGTTCTAAGTTTGAAGGAAAAAAATTATTGGTAGCATCATCTAACCCCATCAATTCATAGTAATTGATGTTAATGAACATGCTCTTTGTAGGTCTCCATGCCTTGCCAACATGATGAGCAGGAGACAACCATTAGTAATAAATGAACACGTCATCTTGATATAGCTCATCATAATCATTTAATCATATCAAAAGAATTGTATCTGAAAGCTCTTTCTTTATATCAACCCCAACACAAAATTTTACATAACAAACCCTTTTCATCAACGTAATAGATTTGTCCACAGCAACAAGTTTCCTTATATAGCTAGCCAAATGATTAAATCTAATAGTTGTCCAATATTCTGAAAGAATATTATGCAATTAACCAAAAAAAAAAGGATCCAGCTTACATTTGATATATTGAAGCCAAATTCATGATCACCAAAGTTATAGAAATAATGGAATATTATTGAAATGCTAAGGTGCATGATCAAGTATGTTTTGTGCACTAGAAGTAGGAAATAATTTGAAGATCAATAAGTCAGCATCCATGAGGAGCACATCCTTTAACCTCGAGTTATCCCATTGTTTATATGCCCAAGCTTTTAAGGGTGGAAAAGCTGACCTTCTATTAAAAAGCAATAATTGAAATTAAACAAATAATATTTTTTAACTGAATTTGAAGTCAAAAATTAAAAAATCGTAAATTAAAACAAATAGGCTCTTATTTATCGTTATTTTGTTTTTTGAAATAGTAAAGTAATTTACTTAACTATTGTTGCTTTGTTGTTTATCTGTGGAAAAGGCTTAGGCCTCATCACTCCTTTTGGTGATTCCTTATTTTAATTTTAAAAAATCAAACCATAACATTAATCATAAAATCACACAATTGATAATAAATTTTAACTCCCACAATCATAATGAATAACAAATTTAAATTTAGTAAATGAATATAAGTTTATAATTGTGATAAAATCTAAACAATATAATTTGGTATATAAGCATTTTCTAATTTAGAGTAACTAGAAGTGTAATTAAATTGTTTGTTATTTACAAATATTGAGTAAAGTTGAATTTTTTTTATTTTTTATGTAATTCAAACCTGAGCTTTGTTTTAAATTTTAAACCGAAATATAAGCACCGAGTTAATTATCTAGTTGAACCAAATGGACATGGTCAATTTGTACAAGTCTTACCGAGAAGCAATAATTGAAAGCCCAAATGTTAAAAAATAAGCCCACAACACAAATACTGGAGCCCACAACCCAAATACTGCAATATGAAAAGCGAGTCAAATCCTATATTAAAAAGAAATAAACCTATAACAGCAACTAAGTCTAATCAACTCCTTATTAACTATTTTAAATATGCAATTTCGTAAAACTTGAAATGAGATTGTTCTAAACCAATAGGAAGAACTTATCAACTGCTAATTAACTATTGTAAATATATAATCTTGAAATGACATCGTTATTAAAACTAATCTAACGTGAACCTAGATTGTTATACTACATTGCGCTAAACTTTTTAATATCTTATAAGCCGTAATCTTACAGAGTTAACACGGCCCCGTTTTTCTGTTCTGTCTTATTTTTTGGTAGATTCACGGGGTAGAAGTTAGCAGGTGAAAATCACGTCTGATCAAAGATAAATTTATTACACACTCCAGAGTCCATCAAGCTCTTGACCAAATAATCTTTAGTTAACAAGCGGAAGAATCGAATCTCATTTCCAGTTTCCTCTCTGCAAATAAACAACCTACACTGAAACAGCTCTTCGTTTAACCGTGTGAACGGAACTGCTACTATCCTATGATTCTGTGGTTCCGATGTAGCGTCAACAGATTGTCCTACCGAGGTGGACAGGACTAAAAAATTACATGAATCATAGAGAAAGTGACGGAGATTAAAACACAAATAAACAAAGAATTATTAAATTATAAATTACTGTGGATAAAACGCCTGGGGAATATATACGTGTAAAGGAAGGAGCTATGTCTGATATCTGACTGACGATTCAACCACCAATGGCTTCGGTGGCCTTTACAAAACGGCCCTTTACTCGCTTCCTAGTATCAGCTCTTGCTTTCCTTGACTCGTATCGTATGTGCTTATCGTATCTGTTCACAAAATAGGTTCACCGCTTTAGAATTTTTTTTATTAATTTGTTAAGCCAGAGCTTAGAAATTGTAAGAAAACATGGCAGACCTGCGAGTTTTCTTCTTGTCCTTGTATCGCTGCATGGCGTTGCCTCTGTTCTGTGCATGAATCTCCATATCGACCTGGTTTGCTGCTGGTATTTTCAAGCTTAGACTTCTCAATAGAAGGCCCTGCTCCATGAATTGGATATCTTCAGAACCTCTCAGTTTATTGCTCTCAGAAGCTAATGGATCTTGGTTACTATAGTTATTCTGTCATTTCAGGAAAGACTAAAGGTAAGACAACAGAATCAATATGCAACACATTGACAGACTGGAATAAACGAATATGTGATCAAGCAATCAATTTAAACTAAATCGAGGTTGAGTTCTTCAGTCAATGCTCAGCTGCATCTGTGTTGTACCAGAAGCACACCCCCACCCCATCAATATAAAATAGACAAACCCATTCAAGATTTTTATTTTCAAAACTAACAATCAAGAGATTAACTATCTGTTACCGGACTTATAGAGAAATAAACCTTTCTTCATTTATGATGAGGAATTAAAAACATGTAACGAGGTTACACCCTTCTCCTGATTGAGACTGAGATCTAAATTTTTTATGTTGCCTAGATCAGTGTTAATACATGACGGGATATTCATATTATATGATTAGCCAAATGGATGTATGGAACAGTCCATTTTGAAACTAATCATCTGTTAATTTAGAAATCTCTAAACTAACAGATGCCTCTATCAACTTGGCATCTCATAAGACACTTTACACCACTCTGTATTGAGAATAAAAGTGCACTGGCAAATTTCGTGAAAGCAAGAGTATCTGCTTCAACCAATCACCAACATAATGGAGAATTGCAGAGGTGAACATCTATATGACAAGATTCAGAAATGTCTCTTTGTGAGTGATTTTGGGGGAAATGAAGTGTCTAAAAGATAGAAGACAAAAGAAGGATTTACATTGTATTCATCAGATGTCATAGAACAATTGATCTGGTACATGTCTCCCAAAATTTTTGAGTTTGAAAGTGACGCTTCTCTGACAAGCTCGTCAATGTTATTGATAATAAATCCTGCGTTTCCTGGACCATATGCAATTTCAAATTGGGTAGATTCATCAGGATTCCTTGACTGTCCTAAATTAAAATCCCAAATCTGCAACAAATGGACAAATTCATGGTTTATTGACAGCACTTGTTATCCCCCTTACAAGTATTGCCAGGAAACTAAAATATTTTTATCAATTATTGACAGAGAGAAATGCAAGAGCCACAAAAACAAATAAAAGCAAAACAGAAAGATAAAAGCAGGAAGCAGAGAAAGATTACAATTCGAGATAAAAGTGAACAAAGATTTGAAAAATCATCAAGTTGAAGATCGTGCTAAAATAAACCTAAAATCCGATGTACTTTAACCTAATAAAAGGTAAAGGGTGCTTAAGAGAACTACAAATGAAACCGAGCATGTGACTATAAGCCATTGAAATAGAAAAATACTGATTCATGATCACAAATACCAAAGAACTGAAGGTTAACAAGCACAAGAAATTCACATATTCCCTTTTCAGAAATTAAATAGGCTACTCCAAATAACAGATTTGCTTGCTTCTCAATTGTTCACGTAACAAAGACAGTCAAAATAACTAAGTCTAATTCATGTAGCAAGAAGTTAGCTATGACAGATAAATTTACTTCCAAATCCTCAAATTACCTAGACAAACCTAGATGAAAACAGACGGGACGATGAATATCAAGCAAAAACACCCACATTAATCCAAACCAGGCAGCACATGCCCTCTCATCCTGTAGATCTCGCGCAAAATATTAAAGAATCAGGAAATTAGTACTTCTCATAACCATTCGAAAGTTATGCACCATTGAGCATATATGAACTCGAATTCAAGAGTAAAACATTGACAGCTAACGGCAACCTTTCACATGATAATTATCTGTCATAAACTAAGGTGAAAAGTTGCATAATTTAATTGTCTCGGAGCTCCTAAAAGCTACCTACCTGAGTTCCCCGAGTATTTGCATCAACACTCCATAGCGTGTCCTCGCGGGTGACCCGATCACCTGGCTTTGGATCCGCTTGCGATGGCAACGTAAGCACAGACGTCAACAACCCTGGCTGCTGCAGAGGTTGCTGCTTGGTGTTAGCTGGGCAGTTAGCACCATCTCCGGCCACCACACCGCCGCCGTTACCATTTTCAAAATCTACTGTCTCCATACTTCCACAAAAATTACTGTTCCTATTGGGCGTTTTTGGATCCAGATTCTCCCCCGCCATCATACCTCTCTTGAACAACTCCACCAACTGTTTGTGTATCACCTGTTTGTACTTCCCACATTTGGGACTCTGATGTCTCTTAGACCCTGATAATACCTCTCCATCGTTCACATTCCCGTAAACAGTGACGTTATCGTTAGGTACAATCAAATCCTGAAAGCGAACTTCACAACCACAGGAGTTATATCCCCACGGGTCGATTTGCATCACCAAGTCATCAACACCAACATCCCAATAGTGAAACATGTCCTCAGATTGATTAGAATTCTTGTTATCGAAATCAAATTCCCAGAAGGAAGCGAGCTCGCGCGCTGAGGGACAGCCAGAAAATCCGTCAACAGGAGTGCGATCGTGAGAAACAGAGACAGAACAGTTTCCATGAGCGTCCCAATCACACTCTTGGCAGAGGACTAAATTATCAGTCAAGCAACGAACCGAAACCGGCTCCGAATAGCAGTTGTCACAGATCTGTGAACGTAGATGTTTCCGGGAGAGAAGGTTTGCAGAGTGGACGTGTTGGTCGCAGAAAAGACACAGCTTTGCGGAGTCTGCTCTGCAGTAAAGCACCGCAATCTGGTCATTGCAGAAATCACAGGGCAAGCTTTCCTTTCTCTCTGTCTCAGGGCTTACCATGTTTATCAAGCTTAAAGAAGCAGACCCACTTGGATAAAATGGATCAAAAGCCGAATGGGGTAGGGGAATCCAAGCAAGAGTAGGATAGGGGTAGGCAATAGAAATGGCGAAGAGAGGCTTTTACAGTGAGAGTAAATGAAGGACACACGGTTTCACCTTTTAGAGTTAATACTGGAGTGGGAAGAGACCATAAAACCAAAAGAGAAAAAGCACAAAAGAAACGTGGAGATAGAGACAGTTTTGAATCGGTAGATCGGCTATGGAACTTGCAGGGAAAGTCCCGAGCAAAAGAAATATCCTCGTCTATGTCTGGGACTAGTGAGTATTATTACTTAAGTCGACAGTCCCCGTTGGATTAAAGGAAATGGATGGTGGTGATGTAGATTTAGGTCCACTAAAACGCAATTATTGCGGAGCAGCAGTTGAAATAAGCGATTAATATCGGAAAGGAAAAATGATGACTCATTACTTATTGTTGCAAGCATCTGGCTCTTCTTACTTGGGTTTGTTTCGAGCAGTTTTACTATTCTTTAATATATTATTTAATTATTTAAATTTTAATAAAAATTATGAGTAATTTAATAACATTATATATTAATAAATTAAAATTAATTATCAATAAAAATTATGAATAATTTACTTTTTATAATTATATTATATGTAGTTAAATTTTAATAATTCATAAATTAAAATTAATTATCAATAAAAATTATGAATAATTTACTTTTTATAATTATATTATATGTAGATAAATTTTAATAATTATTAATAAATATAATTAAATTTAAATATATAAATATTCAAATAAAATTTGATTTAATATTTCAAATAAATATTAGTTTTTAAATAAATTTTAATTTTTAAATTATTTATGTTATTAAACTATTATAATGTAAAATAAATATTATATAAGAGATTAAATAAATTTATTTAATTAAAAATAATTTACCTTTAACTTTTATCTAATATGTAATTATTATTAGTAATTATATTAACATTAACAACCAGACAAGTTTTATTTTTATTTGAAAGAAAAAATAAAAATGAGCACGAAAATTAAAATTAAAAAATACAACCAAAAAAACAGGAAATGATTTGTTTTGATTTTGAGCTGACCAACTAACATTATGGGGTTAGGAGGGCAAATTGAGGTGTTGGAGCATTGTCGCGTGAGCTTCTCTGTATGCAAAATTAGATTTCTATTAATAAGGACTAGCGCATCTGGATCCCTTTCTATTTATTCAGTTTGGCGTGTCAAGTTTTACTTGTCTTTTCCTCTGTTATTCTGATCTCATTTCAGAATTACACCGCAAACTGTGGATAAAGATGATGAACCAAGAAGGATGTAACATGCCTTCTATTTCCCACTGACGATATATAGTTAGGTATTCAATTTTCTAAACATTGGTGTATGTGTGAATAAGTGAGTGAATAAAAACAGAACTTAAAAGAGGGGTGTGCCGATGAATTGTTATATCAAGTTAGGCAAAGTCAGTCGTCTGTTTATAAATCGAAAGTGAGCTTATAAATAAAAAACAGTTAATAAATAATATTTCAGTTAACTTGTCCATTAAATAAGAATGATTAAGTACTGACGGAGATTAAAGAAAATATAGTATTTGTAAGTTCACAACCCGACGTTATGAAATTAGTTAATAGATATGGATTTATTTAAATAAAATTTATATAAAAATAATATATCATCTATTATAAATAATTTTTTTAGAACTAAAATGAATCGTACGTTAATAAGGAATAAAAGTGCATGTTACAAATTAGAAAACTAGTTGAGTTTAAGCATAACTCATAGCTAGTGAAGAAACTTACAGCAATTATGAAGTACCAAACCTAGAAAGCTGAAGGGGAAAAACAATCTAAGCCTAAAAATGAGTTCAACATTGTTAAGTCAGGAGGACTTTACGATAATTAATTTTGATTACAATCAAATAATAATAATGTTAGAAATAAATTAACTAATTTGATGAGTGTGTTAAGTGTGAAGAAGAAA
>JAOTAY010000001.1:7976155-7987720 GCA_025629805.1 Erythroxylum baracoense
GAATACACAATTCAACCCCCTTCTTGTGTATTTTGTCTATTATAAGTAATTTCTATATTAACGTGTGATTTACTTCATAAACATGTAATGATTAATTTTAGCATAAATGTAAATATGATTTGTTAACAATAACAGACCTGAAGATCCTCATGACTAACAGACGATGTTGGTAAAGGTTGTTGCTGACTTTCTAGTTATTATGTGGGAGAAACTTCTTCGGTCGTTACCACCCTCTTTCCCTTGTTTCTACCAAGTGTCATTATAATGAACCTGTGTAAAACGAAATATAAACATAACGTATAATTTTAACTAAAATATCAATTTTTCACATGAATATAAGGAGATCAGTAGTTAAATACTAAACACGACATAACATTCCGCAAAAAAAATAAGTGAAAAATTAAAAATATGCATGTAGTCATTGTAAATTAAGTAAAACATCAAAAATATAAGGCAATTATGAACATAACATTTAAACAATACAAACAACTTATTTACAATCAATCATCATGATCAAGATTTTGAAAATCTTCATCATTAAATACATTATCATTGGATTCTTTATCACTAATATATTCGAGCAAAGTATCGCCATTGTCATTTAAGTCATCCTGAGTATAGTCTTCTTTTATTTGTAAGATAAGATGAGCTTGGACTTCGTCTATTTGAACTATGTTTGGCTCGATATCTCTCCTATGAAATGATGATATATCTGCATCTTCTACAGGAACGCCTTCATTATTGAACTCTAATCCAATATCTTGATAGACTTTATCAGCATCCTCATCTAATTCACCAATATCCCTTTCACAAAAATGACATTCCTTTGTTGAAACTTTTGAATAACCTTCCAATTGCTACTCAATACAATATCGTTGTCATAAAAGACTTGTTTGGCTTGACTTACAAGGACAAAAGGATCATTATCATACTATGTCTTACTAACATTTATGCGAGTAATATTCCCGTTCACTCTCATGTCAGTTAAGTAGAACAACCTTTAATACAACTCTATTATTTCAAAGATGACACCGTAGAAGTCAATGATTTCGTCATCATGACATCCTTCAACAATAACCCTACTATTTTGATTTCTAACTCGACTATTTTGATCTTATATGTGGAATCTCACCTTATTAACAATGCAAACTGTGTATTTCTTCCCACAAATATGAGGCCCACATGTTAAACTATATAATGTTGTTGTCGCTTCTTACATGTTACGGTTATGTAACCTTATCATTTGTACGACAAATTAAAAATAAATATGAGAATGAGACATTCTCATATTTTCATAATATGTAATCAATATGAAGCTTACTCGATTTCTAAACCATGATCCAAACTTCTACTTATGTCTTTCTTCAACATTAATAGTCCCTTTACTGTGAATTGTGTCTTTGTGCTCTCTATTTAAAAAAAAAGAATGACAGTATGATCCTAGAGTTAATGAAGAAAATTGTAATATGATTGTTTGAATGAAACGGAATAGAAGTACTCCATGTATGTATCGACGTTCTCGCAATTGTTCAAAATATACTAATGGGTAATTTTGAATTCTTCTTTAGTTAAGTCGACATATTTACCCACACCAAGTGACCTAACTTTTGGGGGACTCATTTACCTTTATTGACTCTTATATCACTTGGAATCCAAATAAATAATTATATCATTATCATTTATCGATGCAATCAACTAGACTCAGCTTTATAGTTGATTTATTATTAAGTTGCATACTATTGAGTGTGGACTGTTATTATTCTTGTTCTACGACTGTATGACTTGTTAAACTTCAAATTCAAAGTTCATACTACTCCATATATCATATTATTATATTGATACAATTATTTCAATTTTCTATAACTAATTTTTACAATGTTAGTAAATATTAATGATTAATTAATATTACTGTTTAATACTTAAAATGATGTTGTGTTTGTTTTTTTAACAATATGTTGTAAACATTCAAAACAAATCTCCAATAAAACATATCTTAACTATGATAGATTATGAAATGGTTAGTTTAATAATTTTAGAAAATGTCAAACCTTTGGTGACGATTTCTAGAAATCATCACTGAATGTAGACTATGAAATCGTCTTTGAATGTCTAACATTTGGTGACGATACACAAATGTTTTCACCAAATCTTGATCTTTTGGTTACGCTTCACAATATCATTACCAAATGGCCACTTTTAGCGATAATGTAAAAAACGTGGAAAAAAACCAAAGGTTTTTTTCACGACGATTTCACATAATCGTCGCCAATTTTGATTGCTTTGGGATAAATGGAAAGGTGAGAGAAAGAAAGAAAAAGATATCCTGGATTGGTCACCAAATGTTCAACAAATTATGGTAACGATTTATGAAAGGCTTCACCATAAGTATATTTAACGGCAAATAATAAAAGTGTTACCCATTATCGATCATTTTGTGACGATTTTCAACATAGCATCGCAAAATGTTTACCATTTGGCGACGATTTATGTAATTCGTCACTAATTGTTGTTTCTTTTGTGACGATTCTCCTTTTGGTTGCTAAACGCTTACTTTTAATGACGATTTGTAAAATCGTCACAATATGGATGCTTTTTGTGACGATTTGTTGAAAGTTGTAAAAGAAAATATAGCTAAATCAATACTTTGTTGCTCTACCATGACATTAGAGAAATCTAAAATCAGAAGTCCTTTATGTTACAAAAATGTTTTGAAAAATCATTTTCACGGATGCATGTAATCACCATGACAGAAGAAATTAAGGCAATGCTCAGCTCCTCGTTTGTATGCCAATCAATCAAATCATCATCATATACGAAACATGCACAACAGTCTAAAACGAATTCCATATCAGAAAGTGGCCAAAAATTCAAAGACAGTACCAATGGATTGCTACCTCAACTAGCCAAGTAAAAATTAATTGCAATTTGGAGACATTTTGAAGAAAAACTATGATTGCATTTGGATCTGCGGTACGATGGGGATAAGTATATATCCACCGCAGTTTCCAAACGCAATCACATGTTTAGATATGTGGGTGAACAACCGGATGTTAGAGGAAAGTACGGTATCACCGTAGAAATTAATAAGTAGAAAGAGAGTTGCGATAGGAAAATACTTATGCGGTAGAAATTCTACTTTCTATTAATAATCTTCTGATAAATATTATTTTCTATTATACCCTCAACTAATGAAAAGCAAGTCCAACGTATCATCTTCTTCGTTCTCTCTGGCTCTCCGTGTTCCTCATCCTTTTGGGCGCTCTCCACCTCGCTCGTCTCTGTGTTTTTTTTCTTTTTTCCTTTTGTTGTAGCAACTTTTATATTTTAATTTGGTATAGAGTTTATGTAACGACTACTTGGTTTTCTTCTCGCAACATGAGCTGCAAAATGGAAAATGTTAGCTCTAATAATATATTTTTTATGAAATATTTTATTTACTAAATTTATTTTATTTATATTTTCTTATTTTAATTTAATATTTTATTATTCATAATTTTAAACTTCTCTGACTAATAATATATTTTTTAATTATTTATACAACAATTAATAATTTATTAAATCAATAGGTTTTTTAGTCATTTTATCTCTTTTCAACAACCGCAACTGCACTTACCAAACACCTATTTTCACATTTTACCAGTTACTAAAATAACAATCTCAAACACATAAGTACTTATTCTCAATAAATACGTACTATTTCAGTAGATTATCAACCACTACTACTCTCTGAAACCAAGTCTAAGAGTTGACAAGGTCCTGCAGGTGAAAACTACGTTAAAAGATTCAGCCTGCACTACAAAAGCACACACCTTTAGAGCATCATTAAAGCAGTGAAAAGCTCTTCGATTGAATTGCCACACAGGGTATAAAGATATTAGTTTGAGAACATAACTCGTTTTGTTTCTAGTCGAGTCTTTTTTAAGCTTATGGCGATTATAAATTGGTCCTGTAACTTAATGTTTATTTAGAATAATAAAAATCATTGTGTTACTACTCTAGCTAGTTAAGCTTAGCTGGTCTTTTTGGCAAAATTAGGTCTACCAACCCTCTTTGGATTGCCTCCTCACTGATATCAAACATCCTTGATTTAGCTATACCTCCCGGTAATCCTTTCCCTCTTATATATACATACAAACAGTTTAGATCTTTTAAAACAACCATATACAACAGGTGTTCCAATAAAGAGAAAATTAAAAACTACTTCCGACACCGACAACTAGAAAAACAAAAAACGCAGAGACCAATCGAGAAGCGCCATCTACGGTACACGCTCACATCAAGAACCCATCAACAGATAGAAGAGATGAAAGAAAACATGAGGACGGTGTCAGATCATCCCAATGTGAAAAGACCGCCGCGCTCTCGCTCTATCGATGATTCAATAATTTGCACTTCCGGTAGCCCTGAAATTGGAAATTGTGTCCAAAAGATGATTTGACGCTTTCTCGAAGTTAACAAATCCCATAAACCAGAAGTTATGACCGTCAACGGTGATTATCTGAATGTACTTCTCCGACGGATTTTCTTTCATCACCACAGGATTGACTGTTCCTATTTTATCCAACGGTAGCATAACCTGTGAAACACATTTGCATTTTTCAATTACACATTTGCATTTTTCAATTACAATCTAGAATGACGTAACCAAGCACGCGACCGAGGCCTGTTTTGGTTACTTGTTACCAGTTCCTCTCGCTGGGGCATATGCAGCTTGCAAAATCAAGGCAGCCACTATCTCTTAATGACAAACCATATCTCGCTAGTTCCAACCTTCCATAGAATCTTATGTTAATTAAACCCATTAACTCATCATGTACTGAAATTCCCGAGCACTTAGCTGAAGTCAGTACATAGAACAAGGAAAATCAGCCTTTGATCTAAACCCCATGTCTAAGCTATCCTTCAATTATTAAGAATAGCTGAAGCTAGCACATGGAACAAGGAAAATTAGCCTTTGATCTAAACCCCGTGTCTAAGTTATCCTTCAATTATTAAGAAACCCACAAATATCACTAAATCACGTTAGCGTTCATTTCACTGTGAAGCCTTAATCGACATGCTATTAACACCTAAATTCCTAGAATAGCGTTATTTGTGTATTCTTGAATTAAATTTACCTTATAGTAGCTCCAAGCCACCTGGCCTGATGGTGCAGTGAAGGACAAAGGACGGTCGCTGCAGAAAGCCACCCGAGCGGTCGACAAATAGAGGGTTCCCGCTACAGGACCGGTGGTTGTTGAAAGATAACAAGCAAATGACTTTTTAAGCCTCTCGTTAGGTTCAGTTTCAAAAGACTGCTTGAACAGAGACTCAAAACCACCTTCTGTTATTGCTTTCGCCGTTAGGTTCACTTTCCCCCAAGCAGCTTCCGACACTGATGTCCCAGTTTTCACTGAAATTACGAATTTCAAAAAACAGAGCATACATGAACCGCTATTTAAAATCATGATCAAGATGTTATTCCAAAATGTTGGTATAATTAGACGGCGAGAGTTACAGGATGCAATAATTCAACTTACGATTGTGCCAGATGTTCCGAGCGATGTTCTCGGCCTTTCTGCTCCATGTATCGAATAGGTGGATCACAGGCTGCAAAGGATTGTTGTTGGGTTTTTCTACAGGAGAGTAAACAACGTAGGGTTGTTGTTGATAAATTTGCTGGTGTTCAACGGCGTTCCAAGAAGCTGCCTTTTGGTTGTCGGGGTGGACAGTTGGAGCTGCCGGAGGCCCCATGATATGGGTTCCCCATTTCTTGGATTCCTCCTCCGTTGCTGGGGATGAGGAGCTCGTTGGTTGATGAGGCTCTGCAGCTCTCTCTGAGGAGGGGGCTTCAAGGGTATGCGTCTCTTGAGAAGTTCCTGTCATCGTTGACACAGAAGTGCTAGAACTAAACGCTAGGAAACGCAAATTTTGCTGTTGTCTGATGGTGTGAGAAGATATCGGATGTGATTGTATATAGACAATCAGATGTTTGAATGAGAAGAGATTGGATGTGATTATATATAGACAAGCCGACGGTTGACGTTGTAATTAAAGCGGCTCGATTTCCTTCGGTACGAAGAATTGTGTGGAAACTGGAAGATAAACTCTAGAAGCAAGACGAAACTCAAAACATTTTCTCTCTTTAAAAGGTACAAGGGTAAATATGAAACAGCTTGCATCGTGTTGACCGGTTGCTGTCGTTAAGATGAGAGAAACGAGGAATAGCGGATTCGGATATGGTTTATTTTGATATTGAACAGTGAGTTCCACATTGGTTAGGTACACGTGCATCCCGAGTCCCAGGTGGGAAACGCTTTTTACCCTCTTTCAAACCATTGACTTGCTTAAACAATTTTCTTCTTTTCTGATAAGACAATGATCTCGGATCTCACTAGTTTGTTACACTTGGTTAGGTAGGCCTTTGCTGGTCTTAAAATTATTGAATCTTAAAAACAAAAGAAGAATATGATATGGTTACTCGTCCTCGCATTTGCTTTTATACCCAAAATCAATCTGGGTAGGACAATTAGGCAGAGAACAATTATACGAACTCTACTACCAGTTCAACTTGTATCTATCAAATCAACCAGATGACTTACAGTGTTAGGACCTTGAAAGTTAGTTGGAGGTCTTTGAACTTCCCGCTACAACTAACCATATATCTGTACTCCCCGCTTAGCCATTGAATCCATCTATAGCCCCAATCTCTTCCGCTTATTCGTTTTCAGTGGCCTCTTTCTCAGGCCAAATGAGTTACCAGCGTCTTGATCCCGACTACCCACCACCAGCACCACCACCACCACCGGCTCCGGCACCACCACCACCACCACCAGGCAAGTCCCCAAAACTATCACCTTCTTTTATTATTATTATTATTTCCTTTTCAGCGAGGACTGTCTTTTCATCCATGTCAAAATTACGGTTTTCTGGATTCACTTGGAGCCTACTCGTTTTTCCTTTTCCTTTTTAGTTATTTAAAAGTATCGTTCCATTCATTCATTTATCCGAAGTTGTACACATTTTGCTGTAAATTTAATTAGGGCCCCCACCGCCAGATTATCCTCCTCCAGGTTTTGCTCCACCACCTCCTCCTAGCTATCAGGGCTACTTCAATGCAGGTGTCCCTCCTCCGGCACCCCCTCCACCGCCACCTCCTCCTTCCGATGACAGGCAAGGGGATGATGGTTGCTTATCTTTCCTTAAGGGCTGGTAAGTGATTCGTATACTCATTTTCCCAAAAACTCCTACCACAATTGTTGCAAGTGCTTCTTTTGTACCATTGAGCTTCTAGTGTTTACCTTGGATTTGAAATTTCGCCCTGATAACTTGCGGAAATATTGACAAAAATGGGAATGCTGCTCTTTAAAACTAATAATTATACAATGAGTGCAATCGTTAAAGAGCTACACATTAGCCAATTTATGATAGTTAGCTGATTGGACACAATCTTACAGAATAAGTTTTTGCTAGGGTGGATCATTAGCAGAATCAGAAAGCAGTGCCTGAAGTAATCAACTGCATCATTTGATTATAGACATTCCTTGAGAGACTATTTTTAGAATACAGAACAGGGAAGCTACCAACCAAAAGATAGTATTCAGGTTCAATAGACAACAAATCTGAAAGCAAGTAATTACTTTGTGCTTATTTGTAAGTTATACAAACTTAGACAATCAGTTAGAGCAAGTCATTTGACATTTTTAACACTGATTCTGAGGTAAGGGTAATATGGTCCCCACATAAGAAGCAAGGGATTAAAAGTCTTTATGTCAAATGGGCAATCTGTTTGTTCCTTAATAAGATAAAAAGGTCAAGCCTGCGTCATTAGATCGAGCCCCATTTCATTCGGTTAACAAAATCCTGCAAGATCCATTGATTTGAATTTTTTTTTATTATTCTTTTGGTTAACTTGCTTTAGCCTGTTGCTTAAAACAATTGGTTAATCTGCTTCAAATTCATCCTTCTCGACTCTAATTCGTAAAGTTTGTTCTTACATTGGCAGTCTCGGCGTAATCTGTTGCTGCTTTCTCTTCGAAGCCTGCTGCGGGTAGGCCTTGATAGGATGCGCCAGTAGTTAGATGTGCCAACATTTATGATTCTCCTTCCAATTGTAATCTTACTGTTAAGAATTAAATACTGATTAATGGTGCACGTAACTATGAATTTGATACTTAAGTCTCAACCCCACTTTTCCCTGAAAATAAATTTGAATGTTTTACTTTCTGGATAATTGTTTCATGTTATGTATAAATTTGTCAAGAATGATATGATAGACATTCCAAACTAAACTCCATGGGAGCTCATATAAGAAGAACAAAAATACATGACATTAAACATAACATGAAATTTATCAATCAATTTCATAATCAACCATGGAATTATATAAATAAAAATAGTATTAAATTATATTTAGCATTAAATTCCTAGGACCACCATGTGGTTTCACCAACTATCACATAAACACTTTATTTTTAAAAACTATTATTGATAGCCTAAGCATAATTTAGTTCATTTGGCCCACAACTGAAAGGAGAACAAATACTAGAAGTTTTGGAAGTCATTTGGGTAGAGAGTTCAAGCATATGAGAATCAGTCAAGAAGTTCAAGATTTAAGAATTTTGGATAATTGATACATAATTGTCATGTGTTTTAAAAAATAGTGTAAGGAGGCAGTTGGCTAGAATGTGGAAGATGAGAAAATGGTGGAAGGCAATTGATAGAAACATGATTGAGTGGGCTGGAAGTTAAGCAGTTACAAAAAGCCTAGAATATGGAAGTTAAGGAAATAGTGGCAAGTAGTTAGCTAAAATGTAAGCAAGTGGCAACCATAGAAAAAACTACTTAATGGTGAGAGGATTATAAATTCACCAGTATTATAAGAATGTAAGATACGACAAATAATCACAACACAACAAAAATCAATCTCCAGAAAAAACAATCAACCTATTTTAAACACATTGTGTTATTTTTCAGCTTTCTTTACATTACAAATCCACCTTTATTATATCAAATTCCCTTTTGTAGTTTGTAATTTCATTTTGCAATAGTCAATTATTTTCCTCATTTCAACACATTTTAGCTTTTTGGTAGCTTAGAATTCTATCTTCTAAGTTTTTTGAAACCACTTATGTCATTGATAAAAGTCAGGTACAAATTCCTCCCTAACACACTCAAATTCTATGTTAATAACAAACAATTTAACACCCTAGTTGGACTATGATGCCAAGAACACAAAATAGAAAAGAAATTACTTTGCCTCTAGCCTTAAAGGAAGAAGTCCCTATTGTTGTAGGGAATGAAGGCTTTGTTCACCAAATGGTAGAAAATCTTGAGAAGGTAACCTCACATTAAGCTAACTTTCCTATTGACGAGAATTTGAAATCATCACAAAAAAACAACATTGTTTATACAAAGAAAGTTTCAAAATTGAAGTCTAACAAGGCCTCTATGATCGATGCAATCAAAATATTCATAAAGAAGTTTGAAAAGTTGTTTGCCACTTTAATGCCATTTTCTGGGTAGAATTTACCTACTTCAGTAAAGCAAATCTTTAAAGGAATTAGGGGCATTATACTCCTAATCAATGGACATCGGAGAATGCAGTTGCCTTCTAGCTAACTCCTCAGTAGATGAAATATACGTCCCTTTTCATAAGAGAGAGGATATTCTTGTAGGGCCTCCTCGCATAAATCTTAGTAATGAAAGACGTATAGTTACGTTCCAAATTCCCAACAAACAAGGATTGATGGGGAGGCAAAAGCTAATGGATAGCAATATGGTTTGGGAGTTAAAATTGTTGCTATAAACTGCAATCCCATTATACACCTATGATAAATAAATTTATAAGTTGATATGGACACCGTAAGAGTAGCGGTTAAGGAATTTTATGGACTTGGATTAAGACAACGTTGGTCGTCTAGAATTCCATAAGCCTTATTTGGAACAAATAAAAGAATCCTTATCCTCGTGGCTACAAAATGTCTAAATTCAACTTATTGTCTAATGAAGATGGTCAATTTACCATCGAGCATATCATTAGATTTACCAGACAATGTGGATAGTTAGCCAATTATGAAAAATTCAACTACCTTAAGCTTAAGTTATTCCTGAATTCATTAATAAGAACCACATTCTCTTATTATGGCATGTTTCCTAAGAATTCTATCTTTTTTTTATACTAAAATGAAAAGATTTTAGAACAGAGCCTGAAGTTAACATAGCAGAGTTGTCAAGAGTCACCCAAAAGAGTGATGAGAATGCTGACATATTTATCACTTGTTTCAAGAAAATGAGATGTCGGACCCCATTCCTGGAGCCCGGCAATCGCATTCGGATAACACACATTTATCAACTATAAAATCCCCTTTCTAAGCTCAACTCTGCTCTTCAAATAGTTGACTAATATGATGATAGTCGACTAGTCCATTTATCTATTTCAACCTGAATACCTCAAGGAACAGCGTTGGTGAATCCACACTTTACATATGTACATGCTTCGGGTCTATAGGCATAACTTTTTCTATAGGCATCCAATTCAGGGTTTCTTTAATAGTTTGATAGAGGGCTTCAAGAGCTACAACTTTCATGAAGACCTTGAAGGCCAATTATAACTTCTGGATGGTCAATATAGGACAGAAGATATCTATGAACAGTAACCCAGATGATATTCGTGAATAGTGACACAGAGGAAGTCTGTGAACAGAAACACAGACGATACTCATGAACAGTAGCGCAGACGAAGTCTGTGAACAGTAACACAGACGAAATTCTTCAGCCAATATAACTTCTTAACTCCTTCTTATTATCCTCGGCCTATGATCTGTGTTCTATCCTCTGTGGTTGACTTTTATCTTCTGGGTTGACCACTTATCGTCTGTGGTTTATCCTCTGTGTTCTATCCTTAAGTGATGATGTGTCCTCTGTGTTTTGACGTCATCACAGACAATACTTTTCCTCTCTATTCCTCCTTGCCTCTGTATTCTAACGTCAGCACAGACAATACTTCTCCCCTCTATTCCTCCTTGCCTCTGTGTTCTGACGTCAGCACAGATCATACTTCTCCTTTATATTCCTCCTTACCTCTGTGTTCTGACGTCAGCACAGACGATACTTCTCCTTTCTATTCCTCCTTGCCTTTGTGTTCTGACGTCAGCACAGACGATACTTCTCTTTTCTATTCCTCCTAACCTCTGTGTTCTGACGTCAGCACAGAAGATACTCTTCCTCTATATTTTTCCTTGCCTCTGTGTTGTGACGTCATCGCAGACGATTCTTTTTGTCTGTGTTTTTCACATGCAATCCTTCCAACTCTGACGTACTATTCTAAAACTTACAACAGTTGGCAAATTCATCAAGCAGAGCATGCACATACACATTTCATTATCCAAATCTTTAAAATAACCAAATCATACCAAGGAATCCAATTTCACTGTTTCCATTTTAAAACATAGTTAGAGTTATTACAAATCCAATTACACGTCAACTTAAACCAAAATACAAAAGATGTTCCATGCTGATATGCCAAATGAGCTATTACAGAACTGACTTAGTCCAAATGTCTTTAACTAATGTGGAGTTTTCGAT
>JAOTAY010000001.1:8026793-8040262 GCA_025629805.1 Erythroxylum baracoense
AATTGCGGGAACTGTTCCCGCATTTTTTACCGTCGCCTAGACATGTTCCGTTGCTATTGTCTGTCGCAGATTCTGGGTCGAATTTTCCCCGTCGATATTGCCGACAGATTGGTTAGCGGTCGGTAAATGTTTATTTTCAGCGACGGAGTTCTTCATTTCCGTCGGTAAGTGGCGACGGAATTTCGGTCGTCGGTAATATTCCGACGCAAATTCTGAATTTTCTTGTAGTGGTTTATGTCCACAGGTCATTATGCCATTGCTATGCCTACCACTTCTATATCCTTTGTTCCCTTCCTCTTCTCTTTTCCTCAATGTCATGCTTCTTAATTATTATAATATCGTTAAATAACCAATTCTTTTATTTAAAGAAAAACATAACCTTTTTGATATTGGTAAAATTTCATGTTCAAGATGTAATAGGAATATTTATTATTCTTTCTAAATTGTTTCATAGAACATAGATACTAAGCTATCTCAAGTTCGTTCAAACAAATAAATTTGTTAAAACTTTTATCATCAAACCTAAACCATTTAGAGGAAAAAGATATCTATTGAACGTCCAGTGAACATTTGTTGTGTTAAGGGGAATGTGTTTTTTTTTTCATACATATGCAAGTCCAATTAAATTAAACATCCATGTTCTAATCCTAGTACCTCATAGTCTAGGATATAGGCACTTAAGTTCAGAATTTGGATATGTTTTGATATGAATAAGATTCTCAATTGAGCCAAATATTGAATTCTAAATAGATATGCACACATTCAAATTTTCTTGACATAAAACTTTGTTCCACTTTTTCAACTTTTAAAATCCAACTTATTTCTCTTAAAAATTATAGTTGACATCCCAAATAGACACATGCAATTTGTAAATTATATTTTCATTTATGATTTCGTTAATTTTTGTTTAGGATATTAAATAAGATATGTTATAAAATGATTAAAAATTCAAAAATTAAATAATTAGAATATTGAAATAATAAAAATTTAAAACTTAAAGCATATAGTTATTCAATTCCTAAGTAGACTCGGAATATACGCACCATATCATCTTCTGATGCTGGGGGAAAGAAGAGGGCTTGAAAATATCCAAGATGATGGGTCCAAGTTTTGAGCCCAGAATCGGTGTTGCAGTTGTTGATTAGCTGTCTTAATGAGAATCCTAACATTGAGGCTAGAAAGGACCTTTTCGTGGGATATTTTCGAGAATGAAGCAAGTTCTTATAGCTATTTGACATGCCATAAAGTTGTTGGCTGGATGTCCCATCCCTTTTCTATGTTTTTATATGATCCTGTAATTTTCTTGGCGTAAGGAATGTAACATGTACACATATCTCTAGTAATAAAGTCAAAAGAAAAAAGAAGAATTCACAATATGATAATGTAACATAACCGACTTACTGACCGCCCGTCTTTCTCTCTTATTTTTCTCTGCTTCCATTATTCCATTCTCATCACAAGCTTCCAAACAAAGAGAATTATGGAAAGTGAGATTTGCGAAGGTTATTCTCCTAGTTGTCCTCGGTTATGTTTAATATGAAACAGTAAAACAAAAGCCCTTACCCGGTGGACGGGCTCTCTCTCTCTTGATTCCTTAATTGTTGCACATGCTCATGGCATTAACTATACCCTCTTTCAAATATCACTCTCACTTTACAAACCTTTCAATCCATGGCTGACTTTCAAACCGTCGTCAACAACTATCACCCGTCTCGTTTTCCGGGCTCTCCGATATGACCATGGTTCCTGCTCAAACTCTCTCTAAACCACAACAACAGAGACGGCAGCTTGTGCTTTGTGGCGGTTATGGTGGTTGTTTTGCTAGTTATGCTGATGAGGAGAGTGTTGGTCCTATGAATCGATTAGAAGGTTATGAGTATTGTAACAATATTAGCGAAGCTTCTTTAGGATCTGATCTAGTTGCTAATCCCATGGCAGAAGATGAATCAAGAACTAACAGTCTTAATGAATCTGGTTCAAGCTCTAAAGACGTTGTGCAAGAAGAGAAAGATGAAGGCTGGCTGCAACTGAGAATTGGTGGCCAGGATACTACGAGTCGTGAAGAAAGTAAACAACATCAGGGTCATCAAATACTGGATCAAACACCTAGAGGAGAAGCAGGAGGATTGATAGAGCTTGATCTATTAACAAGAAGCAGTTCATCACTCCATCCGAGGACATTGAGCTCTCCAGTCTTTCCGGTCCCAGAATTTACAGCTCCTTCAAGGCCATTTATGAATATCCCATCATCCTGTGCCACTAGTTTTAGTACATCGTTGTTGTTTCAGCACCAACAGCTCCATGGAAGTAGCTCAAATACTACTTACAATCCTCCTCATCATCAGGAGGCTAACTGGGCATGTAGGCCTATGCCATACAACGTTCTAGCTGCGACTTCCTTTTCTTCTTCATTGATGCCACTGGGTTCCTATTTTTCGCGTCCCTTGCATCATCAAGTCCCTGGTAGAATAGATATCGCCGGACCGAACTCTGATTTTAGGGTCGTGGATCCTCCTAGGAGACCTCATTCGGGCATTTGGTTTATGTTACAAGCGTCTCAATATCAGTAAGTTCGCAAACGCACGTGAGAACTGGAGAATAAACTTGAATAATCCTCAAAAGAATATATCAGCACCAACCCACCATTATTTTCTTTCAAGAACATTTTTTAATATATATTTTCTCAAACATTTCAAATACTAAATTTTCCTCCTTTATAACGAAATGCTTAATTGGGTGTCTAATGCAGAGCTAAAGAACCATTCTTGCCTCAAATATCCAGGAGCTACCTGAAAATCAAGTAAGATGGACTTCTTAATCTTTGTAATCCTTTCACTGTCTGTCTTCTCCTATCCTTTGTCCATGTGCTCATTCTAATTCAACAACTCCCAAGAAACTTCAGGTTTCGGTTGACTTAATTTGCTTTTGTTTCGACGTTTTAAATGTTCAGGGATGGAAGAATAACAGTCCGATTATTAACCAAGTATCTGGTTAACAAGCTGAGATTGGATAGCGAATCAGAGGTATTTATAACCAACAAGCTCCTCTTTCTGTATGCTAATGCATAATGAAGTAGCTAACGAAGCCATACCTTTTTAGAATTGGAAAAGCATAGCTATTGATAGAAAGAGCAAGAATGTTTCTATCTTTGAAATTAATTATCGTAATTAATTAGCCGAATAGATATCAAGATATAGAGTTGGTGTTAGGGAAATGACAGGAACAGCAGAACTAAATGCCCTTCTCTATGGGCATTAGTTTTGTCTGGTAACATGGAATTTAGGTGAGAAGTAGACTTCCTGGTAGTCATCTACTCTTTTGTATCATTAGCCTTTTACCTCATAATCTAGTCTTGTAAAGAGGGTCTAGGAATAAAAAGTTTCGTCTAATGAAGCAAATTGAGTCCCTTAGAATTTAAATAGTTATGGATGTTAATTTCTTATGGGTGTAGCGTTCGAGTGTAATACTTTCGAGATGATACGTAGAAAACTACCTACCACCTCCTTTCCTTGACCCCAAAACAAATGTAAGAGAGATGAATAGCATTTCATCTACGGAGGAAGTGAATTACTGTTTTAGTCAAAAAATATATATATGGAAGTAACGCCTCGATGATTCTGCTTGTTCGCAACTGAAAACAAGAGCAAGCACACAACCCTGGGGAAGAAAATTAGGTACCTAATTCAGGAATTTGATTATAAAATGAGATGTTCATAATAGAAAAGAGTTGCGGGTTTATGATGACACCTAATCTGCAAGCATGCACGATTCAACATTTCTTAACGATCATCTTAGAACGCAACTATTACAACCACTAGTCTCCTGTAGAAAACTAGATATCGACAGATATATATTTAATTACATATAGATACGTTACCATCTTAGCCAGCAATTTTTAGCATGTAAGTATCTATAGTTCCCTAGTATGCTAGACACAGAACAGGGCGTCTTGATTCCCGCTAAGTCGATCAAAACCATGAATGTAAGGATTTGTCCTAAGAATTTTGTGTATATGTGCGGCATATATCGATTGATAGATACGACTAATTTTGCTGCTTTGACGTATTACATTTCAGCATAAATAAGATCTTATCACCTCCGGACGATGCAGTACATATACCTTAAGAATAAACTTATCTTTCGGCCTTGTGGCAGAAAAAAGTAAGGAAGTTAATTGTATTTTCCTGTCTAGGGACAGAACCACGCATGTCTACATAGATAAGACCAATTTAGCCTATCCAAATATTGACCAATTTGATAGAGGACAGGGACGATTACTGTTGTTTACTACATAGAATGTCCTCCTTGTTCGAGGTAATTATAATTATATATATTTAGACAAAGAAGTATTTAGTTAATTAAGTCATAATTTGTCTTTATTATTCGCAACAATATTTAAGCTTAACCTTTTGTACTTTGTTGGCTTTTTAGAAATAAGTTGTACTTATATGTAGTGTAGGCATCTTATTTACTGCATAGAATGTCCTCGTTGTTTGACGTGATTACAATTATATATATATTATAGTGATTTGTTTGCTTAGTTAGACATAGAGATGTTTAGCTAATTATGTCGTAATTTGTCTTTATTATTACCAACAATATTTAAGCTGAACCTTTCCTACTTGCTTGGTTTTTTACAGGTAAGTTGTACTTATCTGTAGGCATTCTAGCTTCGTGACCATCAAAAGTCCAGCACAGTTTTAGAACCAAACAAAACTTAGGGGACGTTAACTTAGCTTCTTCAGTTCAATAAGTCATGTTTTGATCATAATCCAAAACTTTATTAATGTGCAATTAAATGAGCCGCGAAAGACTTAAGTCTTTAATGTATATAATGTTTATCCTAGGAAACTATATGTTTTCCCACCTGTAAGGTATTCGGAAGGTACAAATACTGATCAAATGTAAGTATCGCAAGAAAATATCTAATGATCAAAGTATAGAGCACGTATTCTCCATATAAATCCTACTTTAGTATTGTTCTAAATGCATCAGCTGGACATATATGATGGAGTATCAAATGCATATTATTATGTGCCCCATCATTATTTTATACGATGCTTGTCAAGCACACTTCAGCCATATATAAATAATAATTGCTCTACACTGAAGTCCCTGTGATAATAATTCGGCATTATAAGCTTATTCGTTTTGTGATACTATTTCTTCTGTAGAAAATCAAGGTTACTTCTTTACAAGAAAAACCCGTACGTATAATTCATTGTCTTAGTGACTTGTCTTCTCAACCAGTATTTATATCTCCATTGTGAGTGTCCACATGTTATTTGCTTCAAAGTTAAAACAAATGTGTAGCAAAGGAGTTCGTAAAATACAAGTAATATGTGTCTCACCTTAAAATGAGTTTGCTCTATCTTTGTTTATCAGGTTTTCTTCAATGTGGACCTAAGTCAGTTGAATTACTCTTTGAAAGATATAAAAAAGCAATCATGAGATATTAATCTGTAGAAATAAATATAGGAAGTCTCTCCTCCCCTTTTAGTGAGTTCTTACACATCTCCCCTTGGCGCCATTCTCTCCTCATAGTCGAGTGACACTAATGAAGTAGGCATTTATGTTATGAAAAATGTTAGGAGAAAAACAATGATTAACATACATGAAATCATCTTTATGGAAATTAAGATAAAATTTTTTTATCTCAATAGGATCAATTTAGGTTAATATACTGAATATGGTAATTATGTGATTTTAATTTTACCATAATATTAGCAAAGTACTTATTATGAATATTAACATGAGCTACATGACGTTAGACTTTTAGGGCTTGCCTATTCTTATATGTATACTTTAAGGTAGGTTACGTAGGGCAACGTCACAACCGCACAGAATCGACGTTGAATAGACAGACCGCAAGTTGACAAGCATCAAAGACGACAACAAAACTGAAATCAACTCAACTTGCATAGATGGATACAATAATCCTCCTGTCTGCATATTCTCTTAATTTGTCTCATGAAAGAATGAGCCAATGCTAAGATGGCAAAACATTAAAAATGGTTCGAGACAATTCCAGATTGGCATAACATAGATTAAGACCACATATTATCAGTTGAATTCGCTGGTTCTTGCCCTAGGTGGTACTCCAATTATATCGTATCTATATGTTGTCTTCTTTACCTACGAATTATACATATATACACTTGTTGGGGTTATTTGTGAAGTCTAGTATTTTCATATAAGTTTATGTTTTAGTCAACCCTTATGCATGATTTGGATGATGATATACATAATATTTCAGTTGTTTTCTTGCACTTCATGTCATGCCATGAAGCAAGGAGGCGGCGGTTAAGACTTATCTTATTTTATAGAAAAAATAAATTTCGTGTCGTAGGAAAACAATCGAAACAGAAGATCTATTTACTCTCTAGTGTTCGTCTCTTTATGCATTCTTCATCTAGTCGAACCTAATTATCTACAAAACACTTAGCTAATATTAGAGCATACATGTCGTGATTATCTAAGATGAGTGACACCTACAACATTCTCTTATGTTTATGGTATTAAAAAGCATATGTCGCGGCGGTGCCCTTTGTACTTTAATGCATTCCCACTTAGTGTCGTCAATTATCAACTTCTTGGTAATCGGGTCCACCGCCAAAACAAAATTAGGGCTAATTAACTCCATGAACATTCGTTGAAGGAGTAATTGATTCCAGTGCCGCCCAGCGTAGTTGGTAGAATTTAGACGTCTCCCTTGAACACATGGCGTACAACTAATAGTAGCCAATCATTAAACTCGCAAATGGGTACGAGAAAACTGAGTCTGTTGTGATTTCTAGCTATTTCAGTCCTTAGAAACCAATTAGTTGTCTCCAAATCAGTTTCACGCACCCGCATGTACATTTGTCAGTGTTTTATTATTTCCTATATATGTTCCATTAAAGACCAGAAACTTGTCGATTTTTTCGCACGATAATCAATTTAAGGAAGACCAAATGATGCGGGCATGGTGGGAAGTAAGTTTTATTTTTTCCTCGAAAACGTTATTATCATTGGCTTATATGATATTCGAACATACATGATTCTTGTATGTACCATGTAGGAATGTGCGTGTCTTGTACTATATTTTAGGAATATGTTTAGGAAATTACCAACAAGTTAGTTTATTGACGGATCTGACAAGATTCAATTCGTCAGCAGAATATAGACAAATCTGTTGGTATCCTAAATTATTCGTGCTTCATTATTACTCAGAATAAGACACGAAAAGAGAAGTAAAAGCTTGGTATGTTTTTACGAACACAACAAGAAAGCACATCTTAGGGTGTGAGAAATCACACGTGGACCTTGTTATTATGAAACATTCCCTCAAATCTCTGCCTCCCCCTTTCGTCACGCTTTCGCTTCCCTAAGCTCAGCTCTCAGATACAACTAGGGTATATTGTAGGTCCTCATTTTCTTTTATTTATACTGTTAAGGATTGTGCTTAGAAAGTTCTATAAAAAAACTTAAGTGGTCCACTTTGATAGAATATAAAAGCTTCCATCATCCTCATCTCTCTTTCACAACCAACCACTAAACAAATGCAAATTTTATTTTTTAAAAAAAGGAAAAGGGACTCACACTCATAACACACATTCATTTATTTTTACGTCGGAGGAAAGCAATGCATGAGGGATAGGTCTACAACAACATCATTCCAAGTTGTTGAAAAAGAAAAGCATAAGAAGACAAAATTTAAGTGCGCACGCAAATGGGATTTTGATGTATCTACTAAAGAGATGTTGACATCATTACTTGCATGCAAAATCAATTTAACTAAACTAAATAATCCTCCATGATTAAGCTTTGTATAAATTAATGGTCATATTCTATCGGAAACAACATGCTTCTTGATAGAATATCTTATCAACTAAAATCCTAATTATCCATATCATTTAGTCCTATCACTTTCCTGATTTAGATTATAATCCTTCATTTATAATTCATGTTTATCATGTATCTTATTCACCTGTGTGTACATCATAATTAACATCAATTGAAGCCTTACACTCTATTATTCGCAAACTCTATTATGGTATCAGAGCTCACACCTTGATCCAATCAAATAGCCTTCATTACTACCGCAATGCATCAACCAATTCCAACATGAATACACCACACAGACAACCCAAAAGAAACACCACATTATCTAAAAAGTATCCAAACATTGATTTCTATCACAACAGTGACAAAACAACAACAATCATAGATGACAAAACTCAATATCCATGTTCTTCCTTTTAATCAAATAACAAATTTCTTTATCACTATCTTATATTCAACTAATTACCTTGTATGGAGAAATCAAGTCCAGGAAATTATGACTGCAACTAATCTCCTTGGATATGTTAGTGTTTTTGTTTCTACACCACAACTTAATCAAGTTCAACTTCTTCATAATTTCAAAATTTTAACTAATCTCCTTGGATATGTTAGTGTTTCTGTTTCTACACCACAACTTAATCAAGTTCAACTTCTTCATAATTTCAAAATTTTAAAAATTTTGGTTAACTTGTGTACTATTTCCTGAGTGCATCTCTCTCAAGCTCCCTAACACGACTCGCAATTGGATACACTATGACCTGAACACTATGGGTAACCCTAGAGAAGCATTTTATGTAGCAGTTGACTTCACAATGTTCCATTCTTCGCTGAAGGTTGTACACCCTGAAGAAAGGACCAACTTCTATCATTGAGTATCTGACCCTTGTTTCCAATACTATAAATGACCTAGCTGCAATAGGGGACCAAATACCCAACACTGACCTTGTCCTCTTAACACTTAATGTTCTTCCTTTGGAATACGAATCTTTTGTTGCCACCATTGAATACGACCACCCTCCTATATCGTTTGTTGAATTGCGTGCAAAATTTCTCCTCTATGAGCAACGTCTGTTGCTATTCACTTTTCATTTGCTCCTGAGGCAACACTTATGACTTCACATACTGGGGAGTTCTTGCCTTACAATACTGACGAATGCGCCAGAGGATGACTAGACAATGGAGGACACGATATTCGCAGAAATAAGAGAAGAATTGGGCATTATGACCTTAGCTTTAATAGGCCATATAAATGACAGGCCCAATTTTTAGCAGTGGGCCTCCAGTACATCCAATCTAAGCCTCTCACCTAAATCAGACCAATTTTTTCTAATCTAATTATCATAATCTGACCCATTATAACCCACCCAATAACTAAAGCACCTTTTCTTGACCCAAATCTACATCCCAATGTCGAATTTCTTAGACATGGTGTCACATTGCTGCTCACAATAGTTTTTGCTACTTCAAATCCAGAAATCACCAAAATGGATTTTCTCGTTCTAACATTAATCTTACTACGACCTTTTCTGTCATAAATATTCAATCTAATCTAGACACTTTTTAACTTAAATCTAGCAATATAACTAAATGGCTACCAGACATTGGAACTATTTCTCACATGACTCTCAATTCTCAAATTGTATAATCTGTTACATGATATGAATGATCCAACTAAGTGGTTATCGATAATGATCACACATTTCCTATTTCATCAACTGATTTCTTAACTATCTTTACTTGCACTCGTTCATTTCATCTTCGTAAAGTTCTTATTATTCTTAATCTTAGTCCCAATTTATTATCTATTGAAAAAATTGTAACTAACAACTCTTGTCTTATTGAATTTAACCCATTTGATTATGTTATAAAGGATCTCTACTCCAAGATGTCACTCCTTGTAGGACCCATCTATAATAATCTTTATCTAATAAAGATTCCCTGATAGTTTGGAAATCATATTGCCTTCTAAGTCACTTATGCTTCACCAGATCTATGGCATCAATGCCTTGGTCATACACGTCATTCAACTTTATCTAGACTATCTAATCATTTATTTGTTAAGTTAAATGACCAAATTTCTTATATTTCTTGTCTTCAAGGAAAAAGTATTCATCTATCATTTTGTTTATTATCTCATACTTTTATAACCCCTTACAAATAGTTTATTGTAATATTTGGGGGCCTCACCCTTACCCTCCCCCTCTCCCTCCCTTTCTCTGTCTAGTTATAGATATTTCATTCTTTTTGTGGATAACTTTATTATGTTTATATGGATTTTTTCCTAGCTCAAAGATCTCATGCTCTATTTTGTTTTCAAGCCTTCAAAATAACTATTGAACAGTTGTTCTCTGCCATTACTAAAATCTTTCAATGTGAAGGAGCTCCTGAACTTATTAAAGGCACTTTGTATAATTTATCACTTCTAATGGTATCAATCTTTGTATCTCCTGTCTTTATATCTCCAACAAAATGGTCTTGTTGAACATAAACTTTGTTACATTACCAAAATAGGCCTCACTCTTCTCCTTCATGCCTTTCTTCCTAAATGCTTCTAGTTTGAAGCATTCTCTACTACTGTCTATCTTATCAATCATTTACCTACCCTTATTCTCTAACACAAATCTCCTCATTAGCTAATTTTCCATACACTACCTAACCTTATACACCTTCATATTTTTGGGCTTGCCCATTTTTCCTTTCTAGGCTCTACTTGTCCTAATAAACTTACACCAAAATTCACTTCATGTGCCTTTCTTAACTACTCCCCTACATATAAAGGCTACAGATGTTGCGACCTTACTACTACTAAACTTTACATCTCTCGTCATATTTTCTTTCTTAAAACACATTTTCTTATATCGAAAAATATCTCACTTCACCTTCCACACCTTTGTCTTAATTCTTCTTCTTCTTCTATCATCATTTCTCTCCCTCTGCTTTTCCACCCATAAAAATTACCTACTCCCTCAAATTCTCTCTTTCCCTTCTCACCAATTATCCATTATATAGTCACTCGCACACATGATCAAACTCGTGTCCCTCATACTTTTTCCTGATTATATCACCTAATCCACCACTACTACGAAATTCTCCATTACTGATACCAAAACCTTCACTCAAGCTAACAAATTTTCTCACTGGCACCAAGCTATGATTGATGAGTTCACTGCTCTTCATCGTAATAACACTTGGACAGTTGTTCCATCTCTTTCCAATGCTAATATTGTGGGTTGTAAATGAGTCTTTGTACTAAATGTAATACTAATGGGTTTATTGAGAGACATGAGGCTTGTCTTGTTACAAAAGGATATCACCAAACTCCAAGACTTGATTATACTAATGCCTTTAGTTCAATTGTCAAACCCATTATTCTAGCTCTAGCCCTCTCTAATAATTGGTCTATTTGTCATCTCTATGTCAACAATGCTTTTCACCATGGCTATCTTTAAAAACCAATCTATATGTCTCGAACTCTCATGTTTGCAGATCCACATCATCTAGATTATATTTGTCACCTTCACAAAGCTCTCTATAGTCTTAAACAAACTCATAAAGCTTGGTTTTATTGCTTAAGTCAAAATCTCATTGATCTTATGTTCATTGCCTCTAAATCTAACACCTCTCTCTTTATCTATACTACCTCATCCAACATAACCTTTCTTTTGGCCTATATGGATGATATCTTGATCACCAGTTCCTCACTCCCTTTCGTTTTGTCCCTTTATCAATGATATAAACTCCAGTTTTCCAATTAAAGACTTAGGGGATATTCATCATTTACTTAGCCTAAAAGCTAAATATACTCCTCACGGTCTTTTTCTCACCTAAACCTAATAAACCAAAGCTCTTCTTTTTCGTACAAAATTAGACTTGATCAATCTAAACCTGCCTAAACACCTATCACTCCCACTCTCCCACTCTAAAAATCATAGCATTCTACTTTCAAACCCCAATGAGTATCATAGTACTGTCGGTGCTCTCCAACATCTGTGTCTTACCTGTCCTAACATTCAATTTATTGTTAATAAAATGTCTCAATTTTTGAAGTGTCCTACTGATATTCACTAGATTATGGTGAAATGGATTCTATGCTACCTCCACTCCACAACATCTTACTACGTTCACTTCTCCAGATCCACCTTACTTTTGTTTCAGACATACGGTCATGCTGACTGGGTTAATTGTCTTGATGATCGTCATTCTACGTCTGGTTATTGTATTTTTCTTATATCCAATCTCATTTCTTGGAGTACTAAGAAACAACCTATTGTTGCTTGATCTAGTACTGAAGTTGATAAAGGAGTATTGCTCTTGCCTCTACTGAACTATGTTAGATTTCATCTCTACTGGGTGAACTAGGATTATCCCACCTTATACCTATTCTCTGGTGTGATAATCTTGGTGCTACATTCCTTACTTCAAACCTAGTGTCTCATGCCCATACTATGCACATTGAGATTGATATTTGTTTTATTCATGATTTTGTAACACGTAAAGCTCTCTTCATCCGATATATTACTTCGTCTGCTTTGATTACTAATGTCTTAACTAAAGCCTTGCCTTCTTCGACATTTCATAAACTTCAGGATAAGCTCATAATCTCATTTGACAGTAAGCTTGGAGGGGGCTGATAAAATATCTTATAAGATAAAATCCTAACTATCCATATCATTCAGTCCTATCACTTATCTGGTTTCGAATATAATCTTTCCATTGTAATTGATCTTTACATGTATCTTACAGATCTATATATTAAGGACCGTGTACATTATAATTAACATCAATTCAAGCCTTACACTCTATATTCAAAAACTTTATCATACTAGGTCTCATCTTCTAATTACGTGTTTAATCAAAACTATATATTAGTTTGGATGTCCAAGGATTAGAGATATAGATTATGAACTAGCTAGTTAATGGAAGTATATTTGACCTTACATTTAGGCCTTGTTTGGTTGGCATAGATTCTTGCTTGAGAAAGTAATTTTTTTCCTAAAATTTATATTATTATGTTTAGTTCATTTTTTTGAGTAGTTAGGAAAGTAAAAACTTTCCCAATCTAGGGAAAGTAGTGGCACTTTCCTTGGATTCTAAATCCCACCATTCTCTTGGTATTTAGATTACTTTCCTCATGAATTTAATCTAAAAAATACACTAACGAATTCAACTCTTCCTTCTCTCTCAACTATTTTATAATAATAAGAAATTTAATAATAATAATAATAATAATAGTAATATTATTATTATTATTGTTAAAATTAATAATAATACATTAATAAAAAAATAAAAAATTGATAAAATTAATAATTAGTAGAAAATTAACAATTATTATTATTAATTAGAATAATAAAATTAATAAGAATAATAAAACTAATAATAGTTATTATTATTAAAAAACTAATAATAATAATAATAATAATAATAATAATAATAATAATAATAATAATAATAATAATACGTCAAAATACCCCTTCTTTGAAAAACTTTGGTAGTGCTCTCGGATCGGAATCTAACTAATAAATCAGAGCACATAGAGCCTAATAATAATAATAAATAATAATAATAATAAATAATAATAAAATGTAATTGATAAAAATAATAAATTTGGTAATAATAAAATTAATAATAAGTAGAAAATTAATAAT
>JAOTAY010000001.1:8040362-8053608 GCA_025629805.1 Erythroxylum baracoense
CATTACTTCTCTCATTGGTCTCCTCATAGACCCGGTTCCCTGATCCGACCCGTTAGGTGGGACCGGGATGTTACAATATTGACTCTATTAATACTATAAGGAATGTAAAAATTCCCTAGGTCCTCCTTCTTCTATGCTATGTTAGGGTTTTCTTCCTCTATGAGCTCCTTAAACTTCTTCTTGAATGGTTCCTTTAGCGTGAGCCTCGTTTATAGATGTTATATTACGTCCTTAACCTTATTTAATTCAACCTCCTTAGAATTCCTCATCACCCTACTTACAATTGACTTCCGCTGAGCTAAAATAGGGTATGGAAATTCAAGTCGAGGTTCTTTGATTTGCTCAATTACAAGCTCACTTGGAAGTACTTCCATAATTACTTATCCTTCTCCTTTGTCTCTGTCTTCCTTTGCATGTTCAATTTTTGTTTCCTAGGTGTAAGTAATGGCCATGATTCATTCCTTTAGGTTGGGCTTGGTATTACTTGGAAGGGTTCCTGCATTCCTAGTAGAAATTGCCTCTACTACTTGACCTACTTGAACCTCTAGATTGTGTATTGAAAAGGCATGGTTCTTAGTGACTTGCTTGGATTTGCTTTCAAGCCTCCTGTGTGCATCCTACATGCCTCCAATTTTATCTAAAATATTATCCAATTTGGATTCTATTGAGTTTGGTTTATCTTGTAATTAGAAGCCTGATTGTCCTTAAGGTCTGAACTGTCCTCTAGCATTGTTCGTCCAAAAGAAGTTAGGGTAATTCTTCCACTTAGGGTTATAGGTGTTAGAGTAGGGATTGTTTTCCCCTCCTCGTCCATATTGAGTTCCTATATAATTCAGTTGCTTTAGTTCACTTTCCTTCATAAGGAAACAGTCCACCATATTATGGTCCATTTGTCCACAGAGTTTACACTTAAGTTGCATGACTTTTATTAAAGCTGAGGACAAAGCCTTCATTGAGTTGTCAAGTCAAATTATCAATTTTTTCTTGCATTTCCATCGTTTGATCAATAGCTACAATTCCTTTTTTTCTTAAAAGCTAGTAGTTTGTCTACTCCGCTCATTCGTCCACATGCAACTATTACTCACCATCTCCTTTATTAGCTCTTCTGCTTCATCTACTGTCTTCCTTATCGGTGATACTCCTGAAGCTACGTCAATCATACCTCTCGTATGTGGGGTTATTCTGTTATAGAATGTTTGCAATAAGAATTCCTTGGGTATGTTATGGTGTGGGAATTTCCTTTGCAAATCCTTATATTGTTCCCATGATTCGTAAATCGATTCCTCGTCACTTTACTAGAAGTTGGTAACCTCTTTGATGATATTCATAGTCTTGGTCAAGGGAAAATACTTTTTCTAAAAAGGCACAAACTAGTTGATCCTAATTCGTGGCATTGGCTGGGTTGAGGGAATGATACCAAGCTTTTTCTCTATCTCTAAGGGTAAATGGGAAAAGCCTAATTCTGACCGCATCTTCCAACATTTTTTGGTATCAAAAGGTATCACAAATTTCAAGAAAGTTCACTATATGAGCGTTAGGATCCTTATTCATTAGTCCATAAAACTGTACATTCTGTTGAAGCATGTTTAAGAGGGCTGGTTTGGTTTTAAATGATGTTGTTTGTACAGGTGGCCTAGCCACTCCTTGGTTAGCGGCATTGAACCTTGGTCTCATGAAGTCCATAAGGGGCCGTTGTTGACATCCTTAGTTTGCTCCGTGTTCCAAATCTTGCTGAAATTCCTTGACCATTGTTGCCTTTGCAATTTCCTCTTCTTCTTCAAGTTGAGCTTTCCTAATAGATCATTCTAATCGAGTTATGTCTAAATTTAAGGTTTCACCTGCACGAATCAATCTTCTTGTGACTCTTGTGTTCATGCAAGAGCATAATTTCAGAAATGGAAGAAAGAACAAAAAAAATTAAAAACTAACTAAACGCCTTAAACTATAGAACTAAACTAATAGCCTCGCCGGTAACAACTCCAAAAACTTGTTCATGGTTTTTCGATGTGTGTAATTTTAATTAGTTAACCTCAATAATCCGCAAGCATATGGGTCGTTTGCATAGTACCTAAGGTGTCGATCCCACGAGGAGGGATAATCTAGTCCTAAAATCTAAGGCCGACATAATCGTAGAAATTCAAAAGATAGCAAAACTAAAAAAAGAATTCACTTTAATCACATAAATCAATCCAAGAATCAATTACTAAAATATTAAAAATTTAGCTATTGCAATACACTCAAGAATTAACCTAAGAAAACTATCAATTGAGAGAAAGGGGAATTTACCTATCTTTAACGTTAACCTAATCGATTATGACTTACCGGACTATTGGTTCTAGACGATCCTAGGGTTGATTACTCTCTCTCGAGTTATAACCATTAACCCTAAATTATAAACCCTAATCAGATTATGAAAAATTGTAATTTCTCAATTAACAACCTATTCAAAACTCTAATCAAAACTGAAGTTGTCTAATAAACTATCAGGAACCTATAAGAGATCTCTCTTCACACAATTACCAATTTGATTAATTCCTTGTTCTTATTAGATCACCTAACTCTCGTTAGCCCAATTTAATAATTTTTCATTCGATTCACCCTCTTAGTTTATTACCAAAATATGCAATCACAATAAATTCAATAAACATAAAAATAATCAGATTTCATTAAATCAAAGATAAAAACCCGAAGGTGAGTTTAGAACATCTCAACATTCACAAATCTTATCATCAAACTGCTATTCCCAATTCTATACAATAATAAAATGGAAAATAACAGGAAATACGATCTTGGATGGAGACGGGAGGCCGCGATATCGGAAACTTCCAATCCAGGAAGTACGTCAATGTTGGCTTCTTCTTCACTTCTCTCTTCCTTCTTCTCTTTCTCTCAATCTATCAGCAATTCTCTCTATGGTTTCTCTTCAAAAGTGGTTGATGCAAAAGCTCCTTCATCTTCTTTGTCTTATTATTTATATACCTTTTGTGTTTTAGGCAGCTTTAAGGTTTCTTCGGGGTCCAAAAGGTCTAAAAATCTCTCAAAACTTGACATTTTTGAGTGTCTGTATGTCTGCCCGATACAGGCCATAACTGTGGCCCTGCAGGCCACAATCGTGAGCCTTGTCCTGGGCTTCTGTCACAATCATGGCATATAGGCCACAAACATGGGCTAATTCTAATGCTTCTATCACAATCGTGGGCCATTGTTTCAGCCCGAGTATCTTTGAAACTTTTTCGTTTTTCGATGTTGACCCTGAAATACTAACAAACACATCAAGGTACCTCAAAAATATTATAATTAAGCTCAAAGATTTGTACTAACTCACAAAAACACTTAAACACAAATAATTAACTACAAACACAATTCTAACCTAAACATATACTAAACGATTGAATAACAACTAAATCCATATCAAACTAAGCCCTAAAACATGATGCAATTCACACTTATCAATAATCAATAATGATCTAAATTATTTTGGATATATGATAATTAACTCGGATATCAGTTAATAAGATTCAATAAAAAATTATAGTAAATTTAACAAATCTCTTGCCTATAGTTAAAATTGTACATTATCCCTGATGTACACAATTGAAACACATAAAAATAAAATAACATAACGCACAATAAAAGAAACGTTTGAATTGGTATTGCCCTAAATAAAAAGATGTGGAGAGTTCTAAATTGAAGGAAGCTCCATTCTATATTAGATACAACAAAAGAAGAGAAAAGAAAACAAACAAACAAATTAATAATAATAATAATAATAATAATAATAATAATAATAATAATAAAGAATATGGAAATAACATAACATAAAATTACATGAAATAAAGACCTATGCTAGTACCAAAAAGGAAAAAAAAGAAATAAAAATGAAACATCTCCTAATTCTTGGGTTACCTCCCAAGAAGCACTTGTTTAACATTGTTAGCTTGAAATACCTTTCATGCTTAAGGTGACTTGGTTAGATTAATATTTTCTGTACCACTGTCAAGTTCAATCAATGCCATTTACTTTAAAGTTACCTTTATGTGGATGACTTCCCTCGATTATGCTATGTTGAAATACTTTTTTCCATAATAAAGGGTCCAAACCATCTTGAATTAAACTTACCAGTGAACAATCTTAGGAAAGAATTGTATAAAATAACTTAATATCCCTCCTTAAGTTGTTTTGACTGCTTGATCATTCAGTTATGATAATTCTTGGCTCTTTGTTTGTAAATTTTAGAATTTTCATAAGCCATCAATCGCCATTCTTCTAATTTATTAATTTGGATATTTTACTTCTAACTTGCATGTTGAATACCAAAATTCATAAGTTTAATTGCTCAATATGCCTTATTTTCTAATACTATAAGTAGATGACATACTTTTTTATAGACTAGCCTATAAGGTGTAGTACTATTTGGTGTTTTATATGTCGTTCTATAAACCTATAAAGCATCATCCAACTTGGTTGACCAATATTTGGTGTTCTACAGTCTTCTCCATAATTCATTTTAAGTCCCTATTAGCTACCTCAACTTGGCTATTAGTTTAAGGTGATATTAGGTGGCAATCCTATAAATGATTTTATACTTTTTAAGAACCTTTTCAAATTGTGCATTACAAAAATGTGTGATGACAAAAAAAAAGAATAAAATTTTTAGGAATCTTGTGACATCTATAGCATCATTTGCGAATAAAGCTTGTGTTTCCACCCATTTAGAAACATAGCCAACAGCTGTTAGGATGTATCTATTACCAAACAAATTTGGGAACGATTCCATGAAATCAACGCCCCAAATATGAAACACTTCACAAACAAGAATGAAAATTTAAGGCATCTTATCCTAGAGAGAAATATTATAAGATCATTAACATCTATCAAGGATCTTCTAATTGTCCTATTCACATTATAATGTTGTCCTATAGGTTTAGGATGACAACATAGTAGGGTCTTTCACGCCTCATAGTGAGTTACACGTCTTGTTACTATTTGGTTTGTACATTTATGAAACAAATATGGATCTTCACAAAAATAGTCTCTCAAATTAGTTTTTTTTGTTGATAAGAAATACCTTTCAGTAAGATCTTATCCATTAAATAATTTGCAATGTTTGCAAACCAAGGGTTTTGACCTCACTTAGTTCCTTCAAATTATAAAGGCACTTTTATGGGAATTAATCTTTAATGTCTTCTTCATTTAGCTCCTCCAAATTTTGGTTTTCAAGGCAAGATAGATGTTCTGCTGCCAAGTTTTCAGCTCCTTTCTTATCTTTGATCTCTAAATCAAATTCCTTTAGTAACAAAATCCAATCTAATTAATATAAGTTTAGCATCCGATTTATCAAGAAAGCATCTCAATGCAGAATGGTTAGTATAAACAATAACTTTAGAAAAAACTAGATAAGATCTAAATTTATCAAACGTATAAATCAATATTAGTAATTCTTTCTCTGTCATAGTGTAGTTCTCCTAGGCATCCATCAAAGTCTTGCTAGCATAGTAAATTAGTTAAAAATGTTTATCTTTTTGCTATCTAAGTATGACACCTACAGCAAAATCACTTGCATTTGAAATTAGCTTAAATAGTAAATTCCAATATGGTGCAACCATAATGAGGACATTCATCAACTTTTCCTTAAAAGTGTTAAAAACATCTAAACATTCTTGAGTAAATTTAAAAGGTATATCTTTCTTTAATAACTTGGTTCAAGGCCTAGCAATTTTAAAAAAATCCTTGATAAATCTTCTATAAAAGCTCACATGGCCTTAAAAACTTCTTATAGCCTTAACCGAGGAAGGGGATGGTAATTTTTTTATAACTTCAAATTTTGCTTATTTACCTTAATACTGTTATGAGAAATTTTATGGCCTAAAACTATTCCCTTTTGTACCGTAAAATGACATTTTTCCAATTTAGAACCATTTTTTTTTTCAAATCTCTTTAACATTTTTTCTAAATTATGGAGGCATAAATCAGAAGAATTGCCAAGAATAGAAAATCATCCACAAATACCTTCATTATATCTTCGATTAGATTATCAAAGATGGTCATCATGCACCTCTGAAATGTAGCAAGTGTATTGCACAATCTAAAAGGCATCCTCCTATAAGTGAACGTACCATAAGGACATCTGAATTTTGTTTTCTCTTGATCTTTTGGGGGAATTGGAATTTGAAGGTAGCCAAAAAGTCCATCCAATAAACAATAGTATATGTTCCCAACTAGTAATTCCAACATTTGATCTATGAAAGGCAAAGGGAAGTGGTCTTTTCTTGTTACATCATTCAACTTCTTATAATCGATGTATACTCTCCATCCAGTGATGATTCTTGTAGGAATCAACTCATTCTTCTCATTAGGTATCACTATCATTTTTTTGGCACACCCAAGAACTATCAAAAACAAGGTAAGTCACTCCAGCATATTGGAGTTTAATTATCTTTACCTTTACTACTTCCTTCATATTAGGATTCAACCTCCCTTAGGGTTGTACCACTGGTTTGAGCTCCTCCTCAATTTGAATCTTATGGGTGCAAAATGAAATGTTGATTCCTAGAATATCAGAGATCTTTTAAGCATTGGTCGTCTTATGCTCCTTAAGCATATTTAACATTTTTTCTTTTTGATCCACTTCAAGAGTTGAAGCAATAATTACAAGAAATTTTGATTCCTTCTCTAGAAATGTATATTCCAAATGATCGGGAAGTTTCTTGAGTGCCAACTCTGGTGGTTCTTTAATGGAGGGTTCCAACCTCATCTCTTTATCTTTGTCAATCCCTTCAAACTATTTCTTTCTCATAAGAGGCTTATTGGCCTTATCTTCATCCTCACCTTAAATAATAGACAACTCTTGCACGTCTTTAGATAAATTTTTTTTGCATAATGTCTAAAGTTCTAGAATCATTAGTATCAATAAAATAACAAGAATCATTATATTCAAGGGGATGTCTCATAGTATAAGATATTTTAAAAGTGACATTTTCTTCTCCCATCCTAAGAACTATTTTTCCACTACTAGTATTAATAGTGGCTTTAGCTATAGCTAAAAAGCGTCAACCTAAAATCAAAGGTACTTATATATCTTCATCCATATCAAGTATTACAAGATCCACTAGGAAGATGAACCTATCAATTTTAACAAGTACATCCTCAATGATACCCACAAGATATTTAACAGATCTATCGATTAATTAAATACTCATCCTGGAGGGTTTAGGTTCCTATAATCCCAATTTTTTAAATAATTTGTAGGAAACCAAATTAATGGTAGTTCCCAAATCATCTAAAGCCTTTTTCTAATAAAAAATTACCAATAAAACAAGGGATAGTAAAACTCCCTATATCTTTAAGCTTCTTAGGTAATTTGTTTTGCAGATTGCTGAGCATTCCTTACTTAGTTTCACAGTAGCTAATTCCTCCAACTTCCTCTTTTTAAATAGTAATTCCTTTAAGAATTTTGCGTACTTGGGCATTTGTGAAAGATCTTCAACAAAAGATAAGTTGATATGAAGTTGCTTAAATAGTTTAGGGAATTTACCAAATTGCTCACCCGTAGGATCTTTCTTCAACTTTACTAGATGTGGGATGGTAGGTTGAAATTCTTTAAATTTTGGAGGATGCACGACATCTTTAGCCTTCTCTTGACTCTTTTTTTACTATTCTCCTCCTCACTTTGGATCTTACTCTGCTCCTCTTTTATGCTCCAAAGGTTTAATGCATGTATTTGTACTTTAGGATTTGTCTTAGTGGTACTAGGAAAACTCTCATTATGGTCTTTCAAATAATTTTTTTGCTAACTAACTGACCTGAATCTCCAAGTTATATATAGAAACCTCTATTCTTATATATCATGCTTATAATTCTTGAACAAATTTGGCCATCAAATCTTATATAATCGGCTTCTTAGCGTTATATTGTTATTGTTGAAATCCCGATGACGGGTTGTTTTTTGCTTACCTTTTATACCACTAAAAGAAATTAGGTCGATTCCTCCATCCTAGATTGTATGTACTATTATATGGATTATTATGGGGTCTGGGAGCATTCCCCATGTAATCCACATATTCAAGCTATATTGCTTAATATTCTTATCCTGAATGTCTTAGCTCGCACACCCTACAATTCATAACTTGAAACTGAGGACTCATTGTCAATCCATTAATTTTGCTATTTAATGTCTCATCTTAGTTTACCAATTATGCCACTAAATCTACTTCATATGCCCCCATTGACTGGTTAGTCTTGCACGTGAAGAGCACAACTGATAGTTGTTCATCGTCATATCTTCTATGAGGTCAAGGGTTGCTTTTGATTGTCTTATTATTCAAAGTACCCCCAGCTGCTGCATTTATGTGTTGTAATATGATTTATAGCCTATTATAGAAGTTATGAATTTGCATCCATAGTGGTAGACCATAATGTGTTCATTTCCTCAACATCTCCCTAAACTCCTCCCATGTGTCATATAATGCCTTTGAATTGACCTGGGAATAGAAGAAGATGTCATTCATCAGCTTGGCAATGTTTGCTGGAAGAAAGTACTTTAGAAGGAACTTCTTTGCTACTTGATCCACGTCGTAAGTGATGACCTAGGCATAAAGTTTAACCATTGCTTCGCTTTGCCCCTTAATGAAATTGGGAATATTCTTAATCTAACTACATGGCCATTGACACCATTAATCTTAAAAGTTACAAAAATCTCTAGAAATTTTAACATATTTGCGTTAGGATCATAATCTCATAGCCCATCAAATTGAACACACTATTGCATCATCTGAATGATACTTGGCTTAATTTAAAAATTGCTGCCATTAAAAGTTGGTTTGATAATGGTAGACTTTGCTCCTGTTAAGTCTGGTCTAAAGTAATCAAACATCGTTCTTAGTTTGTCTATGATGGTTCCTAATTCTTCAGTATTAATACGACCTTCTAAATCCTCTATTTGTTGATCTAACTTGAACTCTCTAAGTTATGTTTTACAGAGATTTCTGCAATCTATTCTCTCAATTTCTGGATCTTCACCTACTAAACTCTATAGATTACTTCATGTTATAAACTGACCTCAAGATTTGTAGAAGAAAAGAAAACTAAAGAGTCAATAAATAAATAAATAAAATGGAAACAAAAATAGAATAAAATAAAATAATAATGGCTAGATTAACAAAAGCTAGGCTTTCCTAATATTATAATCCCCGATAACGACGCTAAAAACTTGATTTAATTATTTTGCTTATAAAGATTTATAAGTTTGAACCATAAGTGTAAGATGTAGCTGTAGCTAGCACTATCAAGTATAGGTTGATCTTACGAGGACTATAAGTACTAGTATTAACTCCTTTTCAATTATCTAACCGACGAATCTGGTTATGAATTTAATTTAAAATTAAAGAAACAATCTAAACTAAAGTTGAAATAATAGTGGACAAAGATGAAGAAAATATTATGATTAGTCAATAGCAAATAAGTCGTAGTACCTGGGTGATGAATTCCCCTAACATATCTTAAACACTAACCATGCTATTAAATTATTGATTATTGGACTGTTAAATTCCTATCTTATATTAATATCTTTCTTGAGAATATTAACAACTAACCCTCAATTGACTAACTGAAATCTATTTCTAATTAAAACCCCTAAGATTGCATTATTAATTCATGAATTTTACTATTAGGTTTGACTCTAATCTAGAGGATTTATATCGACCTATCTCAAGGTTTGCATTTAACCTCTTCCAATTATAGCATATCTATTCACATGAAAGGATTTCTCAATCTCAATCATATGAAATCAAATATTGGACTTCTATTCCAGATATATTAGTTAAAGAATATAATGTATAATTAAATCGCAATAAATCAATCAATAAATTGCATTAAATAAAAGAGTATATCATATTATCATCACAACTTAAGGTTCATCATACATAGACACTAAACAATTTAGTTTCTACACATAGAAAACAAATCCAATAATAAATATTTAGAATAACAAATAGAAATAAAAGAATTCATATTCTAAATCCCCCTTTTGTCACTAATGAATCTTCTTATAATTTAGATTGAAGGATGCTCTCTATCAATGCTTGTGACATAATATTCATGTTTTTCTCATTGCTTATTTAGATCTTCATCTTCCATATGTTTCTTACGACTAAAAAATGCTTCTAATTTGCTCCCCCCTCCCCATATAGCCTTCTATAATATCCTTTTATAATAAAAGCTAAAGTTTCTAGGATATACATGATCAGTTGCAGGTTTATGTAGGTGATCGTGCATCTCCAAAAATACCTCAATTTGTGATTTTAAATAGTCACAAAGACTTACATGTGTAATACACACGATCGTGTATGTCTAACATACATGGGCTTGTAACTCCATATTAGCAGGAATTTTGTTTTTAAAGCTCCACATGTTTCTATTGACTTACACAGTCACTATATACGGTTGTGTAAGTCAATAATTACTCCAATTCTTGCTATTAGAGTTTTTCATATTGACTAAACATGAAAATATTAAAGGGTTTATAAATAGTAAGGGTCAACTATCCAAATGACTAGTTCTAGTCATTTTGACAATGGTTGACCCAAGCCCAATTCTTGTTAGTGGACTTTACACTCTACCTATATTAAAAATTCTAACATGGTATCAGAGCAGGTTTGGTCCGGATTATTAATTTCTCAGTTGTTCGTCTAAATGTCCAGTCCCAATAGCTCGGTCTGATTACCACTGCATTTATTTCAAGTGACAACTGGATGTCCAGTCCTAGTTGTACTTAAGGGGGAGTATTAGAGTATCTCATATTGACTAAACATGAAAATGTTAAAGGATTTATAAGTGATAAGGGTCAACTATTCAAATGACTAGTTCTAGTCATTTTAACAATAGTTGACCCAAGTTCAATTTTTATTAGTGAACTCTACACTCTGCCCATATTAAAAATTCTAATACTTGTATTCCATGTCATAATTTCACCTGAATACATCTCCTCTTGATCTATAAAGGCAATTATTGCCTACAAATATATTTGAAATGAAATAAGTACTAAAAATACTATAAGCCATTAAATAACAAACAAAACACCCTAAATATTTGTATATAAATACAGTCAATTAATCATTTATTGTACAGTTTGGTTATTAGCAACACAATAAAGTGTTCGGTGGAAAAGGAACAAAAAGGTCTTCAAGGGCAAGTTCAACTCTCTCGAACGAACAAGTATGTGAATGCATCATTGTACATGTTAGGAGTTGCTTACGGCTAAAGGACAAAACTTGTCACTTTCTTCACTTATAAAATTAAGTTGGTCCTGTATTGAGTTGCCATAATCTGAACATGTTACGCATGTGGTGCGTCAATGAGCTTTAATAATCCTGAATTGTATTTTTTTCGTATTATTTTGTAAATTTCATATAAACGTTGGTTGTTTATCAATAAAATTTATTTACTTTCTAAAAAAAAGTTTAAAGCATTAAAATATTATAATGAAACTATACGATGATATAATTATAACTAGATAATCATTTATTAAAGAGAAAGAGAAAAAATGAAAATTTAGAATTTAATAAAGGCAAAAATGTCCAAAAAAAACTTAAAGGATAATTTTTAAAAAGGGGTATAGCTAAATAGAAAAATAAAAATGCTTTAAAAAATAACTTTTAAAAATCTAAAAAGCTTTAAAATTAATTTAGGCTCTATTTAACAATTAACGGATTGCATTAACTGTAAGATAATTCTATCAGCGACTAGTTGGCAGCAAATTAATATAGTTGATTTGACCAATAGATAACATCAACCATTTATTTAAAAATATTTGATAAAATTAACTGTTCAATATTTACTTATAAAATGACTTGTAAGGTCATAAATTAAAAAAAGATTTGTAAGGATATAAGTATAAGAATTTAAATAGAACAAAAGAAGTCAACACATCATTCAAAGTTGAAGGAAGACGTGTGTAATGAGAAAATAACTCTTTGAGTATTCTGACTCAAATTTGATATTAATTCAATTTCAAAAATTAAAATATTAAATTTAAATAATAAACTTATTAACTCTATCTCTTCGAGTAATTTGTAATAATTTTTGGATATAATGATCTTTTTGTCCTTTAATTTCTCAAGAGAAAAATGATACGTTTTCAAAATTAGCGAATTATGTACAATCCGTCAACCCAATCAACTAATTATTAAATGTAATAATCAGTAGTTTGACATGATCAAACATATAAAACCTTTCATTTCATTCAAAAAAATAGTTGAGAAATCATTTACCAAACAAAGCCTTAAATAGTTAAGCTCATTTTTAACTCTGTTCCTAATTATCAATTAGCCTCCGGTGCCCTTAAAGCATAAATATTTGATTGGTTTATGGTTCATTAAATATTATATAGATCGATAATAATTAAAATTCAATTGCTAACACTATTATCCGCACTCTTATAAGTTGCTTCACTTTCATTTAGATTAGGTCTTTCATTATCAACCAATTATCTAATCCCAGTATCCCCTTCAATGACTTCTTGGATATGTCTTCGTTTTGTATCTAAAATCATATCATATGCAGACCCACCAAATTCTTCACTTTCCTAATGCTGACTGTTGCATGGAGGACCCAATGTCTCTTTCTCCATTGTCCTCGCTTGTTCTTCTCCAGTTTCCTAGGTGTGTTTCATGATAACAGCTCCAAATAGTTTCTGTTGCCTCTTTTCAATGATTCGTCTCGTGAGACCAGAAAGGACAAATTTTTGGCTTATCCCATTTTAATTTCACTTAAAATATTTGAACCTTGTATTTTTTTTTTCTTTGAACACTCTTAACTCTATGAATCGTTTGCCTGAAGACACGACGCTGCAGCTCTATCGCAGCGGTGGCATCGCCTGGTGAGCAAGTCAAGTTACCAAAACAAGAAGAGGGTCATCTCCCAACTTCTTGTCGTAGCAGAAGTTAGTTACTTTCTATTATCCCTTTTTAATCTTTGTGTTAAGATGTGCGTCATAAATAATCTTATGATTCAGAAAATGGGAATAGCAAGACATCGGAATGGATGAAGTTAGATTCTAAGGAACTAGGAATCAGTAATTCGATGATTGCTGGTCCTACGAGAATGGTTCCTGATGAAAACGATCTAGAAGGGGGGTTGAATAGATCTTTTAAACTTTTTCGTAAAGTTCTACAAAAAAACAAAGAATTAGAACACACACAAAATAAATAATCAAAGTTAAAATGTAAACAGAGTAGGGAAGAAAGGCAAA
>JAOTAY010000001.1:8056589-8072021 GCA_025629805.1 Erythroxylum baracoense
TAAAAATAAGTAAGTGGCTGATTCAACAAAACGCTCCTCTATATGAGCGTTTTGTTTTTTGGCTGTTTGAAGAGAAATAGCTACTGCTTCAGCTGTTCTCCAAACAGCATTTATAGCTGTTTGAAGAGTCAAACAGCTGAAGCATGCCAATCAGCTAAAAACATAGCTGATTGGCAGCTTACCAAACGAAGCCAAAATCATTTGTCTAAATGAGATTCAGTTCTTTATTAATCGAGTTTATCAACTTAAACTGGAAGGCGAAAAGAGCACCTTAAAGTTTGTGATAAGTTAAATATTGACGTTCACGATATTCAAATTAAATCTTATTGTTTTAGAATTGTTCAAATCAAATTAATGTTGTAAATATCGTACTGGATTTGATTCTGGTACAGTAATATATAGGTACTAGTTAATATCGAGTATCGTTTTGGGTAATTTTTTAAATTTATAAAATAGTCTTTGAATTATTTTAAAATTTGTAAAATAGTTCATTGTCATATTATACAGATGTATTTATATTTTTAATCCTATCTTAAAAATCAAAATAATAAATAATAATTACAATTAATATGAAATAACAATATTTTTAAATAAAATAATTTATTTGTAATATTTAGTTAACGTATAATTATTATTAGTAATAAAATATTTATTTATTTTAAAATTAAAAATTAAAAAATCACAATAAAAGTTTAACTAAATAACAAATTAAAAAACTTTGAAAAAAGGGAAGATTTAAATTTTTAAAAAATTTTGAAAAGTTTGTAACTTAGTTCCTATATTTTTCAAAATTTTCAGTACTAACTAATATATGATCGATATAGGCTGATACTAGATGAAACAGGTCAGTACCAAACGATATTTATACCCAGTACATAAGTACTCTTATTTTGTACCTTTTTTGATCAGTACGGTACGTATCGCTCAATACCGGCCACTACGAAACAAAATTTAAAATCATGAATCAAACCCATTGTTAAAAGAAAAGATAATAAGAACGAAATTTTTATGATTTAAGAATTTTTGAGTTGGGAGTTTTTAGACTTATGGTTTATTTAAAAAAGGAATAATGAATAGTTTCTTAACGCCATTCAAAGCCAATTGAATAGGATAAACGAAAACTAGTCTTTGATTCTCCAAAGTCATCGATATCTCAAATGGAGGGAAGCGCGGGAATCAACTAAGAGGGAAGAAGTAAAAAGCTTAGAAGGGTTTTAAGGATAAACCTTACATTTTCAAAGGATCTTACCTTAATCACAATCAAAAGCTCACTTTAAAGAAAAGGAAAGGCTCATTTTTGCAAAAAGGTCTCAAGGTTTATATTAGGTAAATTATATGTAGATCTTTAAGATCTACTTAAGATCTTTAATTTGGCTCTTTTTTTTTTCCTTTTCTAGGTTTTGGTAAATGAATTTCACAAATCTAATGTATAATATGACATGACTAAAGCATTAAAAGCAAATATGAAAGCAAATAAACAATATTACACATTGATAGGCAGCATAGTCGACCGCTACAACATGCAATAGGCAAATAGAAAGAACAAATATCAAATATTAAAGCAAATATAAAAGCTTGATGGGCAACAGAGATAGTCTATTACAAGCTGTGCTCGAAAGTAAATAAGTGCAAATAAACTCATGTTAAGGCTCATGTTAAAGCTCTTGTTAAACTTTAAAATAAATGTCTCTTAATAAATGTGAAGCATCGTAGAAGCTTTAAGGCTTTTGAGGAAGAAAAGAAATGAAAAGGTTGGTTTAGATGCAAAAGTTTTACTCAAATGAGATGGTTATTCCAAATAACGAAGCTTTGTGAGAAGCTTTGGTTTTAAAAGGCTTTGAGAAGGCTTTAAGCACTAGGATGAGGCTTTAGAGAAGGAAGAGAGACATTCAGGCCTCTAAAGGAGAAAATTCTAAGAACTTGGAGAGGAAAGAGAGAGAATAAGCTATGGAGAAGTTGTCTCTCTTTGTCTTGAACTTCCTCCTTATATAGATTCCTTGGTGTCCTCTGTTGTCATTTCACATTTCAAATTGATCTTGAAATTGGTTTGCTTTGGAGAAGTCACTTGTGGTTGTCTTTGGTGTAGACTTTAAGTCAGGTCAAATTATTTAAATGATTCTCTTCTTTTTCAGGCTCACATTTTTCATAATAATTGTGCTCACATTTTTACAAATTGATTGAATTAAACTATTGGTCTTCTGGCTAAAGTTCTTAGTCATCATTGTTTTCTGAGGTTGTTATGAATGAGTGTGATTTAAGTAATGCTTCATAATCTCAAAATATTCATCTTTTGTTTTTTCTATGGCCAATAATGTTTGCACTTTCGATTTTTGTTGCAAGAATAAAGTTGGTTCACTTTGTTTTAATGGTTGAGAATTTTGGGCCAACCATTCTTCTATAACCACCTTATGGGCTATACTTCTTTGCGAAAATTTTTCCCACTATTTCACTTTCAGTTTTCAAATCAATACTGGAATCTCCAGCTGCGAAGTCTTTTTTTTTGTTGTATTTCCATGCTAAAACCTATAGGATGAAGAACTTGACATGAATAAGAGGCTTGGAGACAAAATGTCTTCATAGTCTTTTTTTTGGTATTTTTCTTTGAAAGTACAATATCCTTCACATACTGTTGGCAAGAATATTTAAGGAGTGCTCCCATACCATTTTCACTAATTGATAAACCAAAATACGAAATTGTACTTTACTCTAGTGCTAAAAAGGAGCAGCTAAAGTGGCGGTTCTTTTATTCATTAAAAAGGCATTAAACCATGCCTATGAATAGTCATAACAGGTATAAACTAGGCAATAAAGAAATTTTGTTGTAAATTACGATTCAAATTTCTTGGGCTTTCATGGCTCAGGTCCCTACTCCATTAGGTGGATCACCTTGTTGATTTTACACGTAGAGCATGTAGGAACTGTTTTGTTAGGTTCAACATAATTATGCTTGATTTGTACACATTCAGTTTCTTTAAGGATATGCATATAGTAATCTTGGAATTTGTATAAATCATAAGGTTTATAATGTCATCCTTTTGGAAAAACGTTATTGATCACTTAAGAAGGGTTTAGGTCATAAAACCCATTTTCAATTCTCAAAATATTTTGAAAATTTTCCTTTACAAAATAGTTTCTTTGAAAAGATTTTTAATTTTGAATTTGCAAATATTCTTAAAATTTTCATGAAGAAATTTTTTTTGATTTTGGTTTATGTAAAACAGTATCTCTAACTGCATTTTCAGCAACCACGTTTGAAAGGAATTGTTTTTGGGGGGTTCTCTTTGAGTAAATCTCTTATAGTTACAGTCAACTCTGTAGTTGTTAAAAGATACTTTAACCACTTAGAAATGTCAACCATATTGGATAAACTCTCACCTTGCTTTTTTTGTAGATTTGTTTTCTCTTCTTCAAGTATCTCTTTCCAAGTCTTTAGTAGTTGCTCAATTGTGGGCTTTGAAATGATAGTTTTTGATGTTGACAAGCTCACATAAGTAGGAGATAGCTCCCTTGACTTTTTGGGCTTTCAGTAGAGGCTTTGGAAGGGGTTTTTACTCTTGGGATCATGATCTGGATTGCAAAAGTTCTCTATTTAGGAAGCTAGGGATGGAGTTTGCTTCACCTTTGATGAATTCAATATCAAAATAAAATAAATACTCAAAACTATTTTCCATCTAGAAAAATTTGTTTTGAAGCAATATTCTGAACATCTTTTAATAAAACTTCTTTTGTAGGCTTCCAATTAATTTAAAGCAAAAACTTTTGCTTTAATAAATCTCCTTAAAACTTTGCAATACACAAAACATGGACACATTTTCTTTTTGATTATTAAATAATTGCTTTGAGTAGGGTTCCAATGTCCTTATGTGTATTGGACTATCTGGTCCCTACCATTCATTTTTTGTTTAAAATACCTCTATATCCTAGATCTGAAGCATCTGTGTCTACAATTTTAAAGGCATTCAGGCTAACTAAATGCAAAATGGGAATATCTTTGACCATTTGTTTTATTTGGTTTATTAGATTCGTGTGTTTTTTTGAATAAGGCCTAGTGTTTTTTCTCAATCTATCATAAAGATGTTTACAAAACCTATTTAGGCATGGATAAAAATCTATATTGTAATTGAGTCTTCCTAAAAACCTTTACAACTATTTTTTGTCAATGATTTCATTGGGAAACTTATTGCTAAATTCTAAAGTTCTCTCAATAGGTGTAATGTTGCCATTATGGATGTAATGTCCTAGAAATCTAACCTTGGTTTGGAAAACACTAAGTTTGGTTTTTGACACTACTAATCCATTTTTCCTAATGATGTGAATGAATGCCTTGATGTGTTTGAAGTATAGTTCTAAAGATCAGGAAGAAATCAATACATCATCGATATAAACAATGCAGAATTCAGAATAAGGGGCAAATATTTTGTTCATAATTCTTTGAAATTCAAAAGAGGCATTTTTCATTCCAATATGCATTACATGTCACTCATACTGACCAAATGGAACAGTAAAAGCAAATTTATACCTATCTTTAGGATCTATTTGGACTTTCAAAATCCATATTTCATGTCAAATTTTGAAAAGATTTATGCATTGTATAATCTCTGAAGCAAATCTTTTTTTTTTTAGAATAAGGTACCTAATCCATTTTAGGGCTTTATTAAGAGATTTTAGTTATTAACTAACTTGGTAATCCCATCTCTTTTTTATAATTCTTGTTTGCATAAAAAATGCGCAACTCAATGAAGATCTAGATACAGAGATTAGCTTTTGCCCTAACAAGTCATTGATATCTTTTCTACATAATTTTAATAATTCTTTGTTCATTTGAATAGGCCTAGCTTTTTGTAGGATTTGTTTTTCATCGAAATCCTTTTCATAAGTCAAATCCATGATGTGTTGTTTTCTATTCCAACAAATTTTGCTTTCGATAGTTCTTTGTAAATTTCTAATTTTGTCTTTTATTTGCTCACATTGTAATTAGTTTTCTATTCTCTCTATTGCAATATCATTATTCAAATATGTCAATTGTTTATATTTTGCACTAATGATGTTGTTCAATTGGTTTTCATAAATGGAATAAGCTTGGATTAGGTTGATGTCCCTAGTTTTTGATTTTTCTATGAAAGGAAAGCACAATTTTTTGTTGTTGATTTTTGTTGAAATACTATTGTGGCTCATAATGTAAGGGGTAATTAATTTTATGAAATGAGTTCCTAAGATAACCGTGTAATGAATATCTTCTATGATTACAAAGGAAGTTTTCATGGAGAATTCACCTTAACAAATATAAGTGTTAGTGTTGTGGTTTATCCTAAGCTTTGAGTTATTGGTTGCTTTAAGTCTTGGATTTTTTTGCAACAGTTTGGTAACTCAAGTTTTTCATTGATTTCTTCATTTGACTCACATTCTTCTCTCTTGATTTGTTGAAGCAAATTCTTAATAGTTTCACTATCTTCCTTTTGTTTTTGTTTAATTATTTTTAGCTCTTATTTTATCAATACGATTTCTTGATAATGGCTAAAAAGTGTAGGTTTCAAATTTTTGTTTTAATTTCCTTTATCAAGGATATTGGTTAAATTGCAATTATTGGAAGATGTTAGAGGGTAGGCTTTGATTAGAGGTTTCAAAATATTGTTAGATTTTTTGCAAATATTCTTTTTGTAGTTGGGTTTTTAAATGTGGTTTATAACTTTTAAAATGAAATTTTGTTCTTTGGTCAGCATCTTGATTTGTTTTTCCAAACCTAGTTGTTTTATCATTTCATCACTACTTATTGAGATATCGGTTTGTAATCCTAAGGCTTCGTTTTCAAGATCTTCATTGGAATATTGTTTAGAAGACTCACTATCAAAAATCATTATGGCTTAGATTTTGTCTAAAGTTTCTTGGTCTAAGTCGAAGTTTCGAATTTTCCTATTTATTTTATAGTATTTGGCTATGTGGCCTTTTTTGTTACACTTATAACATATAATATTCATAAATTTTGACATTGAACGAAGGTTTTGAGACTTGTTCATATATTTCTTATTAGGCCTTAGCTTTTTGTAATATTTTCTATGTTTTTTTAAGAGAATTTTTTTATGGGTTTGTTACATTGGGCTTTAGTATAGTCTTTACTAGGTTTTTTGCTACTGTTTTGGAAAATATCAAATTGTTGGTAGAAAGATCCTAATTCCTTTTTGGTTTTAGACATTTTGTATTTCAATTTCTTTTGGAATTTCATGTCTTGGCAAAGTTTTACACCTTCTTGTTAGGTATAGCTAATAAGCTCACCATAAGTTAATATATAGTAGGGGATTTGGTCATTGTGGGTTTCTCTAGTTTTGTTTCTCAATTTTTAACCTAAAAAGATGTAAAACTGCTAAGAATTTCTCCTTTAAAAAGGGATAATTTGAATCTTCTTTAAGGATCACACTTGTCAATAATGCATCTTTGTACCACTTGGAATCAGAGAAAGTTTTACACCTAATATTTGGTGGTAATTAAGCATTTTTATCTTTTAAATGAGAAAGGTCTCATACAAAATGTAGAGAGATGGCTAAAATTAATGTTGTGACTGCATTCTGAATAAGATCGTTATTTTCATCTAAAATGGCCTCAGTTCTTTATTCATCCTAACAGCTTTAAGGATTTCTAGTCTTTGAGATTCAGTTAGGTGGTCATCACCAATCGTTCAACTGTTTGTAAATTTTGGTTATCAAGAACTCAGTGATTGCATGGTCAGAGGCTCCTAATTAGGCTCTATAGGCATTAGATGTATTGTCATTTATTAAAGCACGTTTAAAATGTTGTATTCGGACATTCCATTTATCTTCCATTCATAGACAGAAGAAGCATTATACCTAGTTTGTTGTAAGAAATTAGGCTTTGGTCTATGTTTATATCGAAGGCAATCGGTCTTGTCCTATGGGGTTTTTGTTTCTAATGACACAATTAGAGAGGGAGGTTGGAGGCTTTTAGTTTCACTACTACTCTCTTGCTCAATCATATTCACTTCCTGGGAGCTACTAGTATTGACCCTAGTTTGACTCCTAGTTTGGATGGTGTTCAAAAGATGTTGAGGACATCGGAGAATCATAAACTATTTTTTCGTTAATCCTATTCAATTGGCTTTGTATGGTGTTAGGGAATTCTTCATTATTCTTTTTCCTAAATTGGATAAAATTGTTGTTAGTTACTTTATAAGGTTTGAAGGTGGGGATTTTGACATATTTTATTTTAGCAGTCACTGTGGAATTTTCTAAAGTTTTCTCTATTCTAGATAGTTGTCATCTTATAGAATGTAAAAAGTATTGGTCTAATTGTTCTAGCACATAATGTTTTTTATATCTTTGTTATTCTCATTTTTACTTTAATTTTTTATTTTCAAAAGGGATGCTACCATTATGTTTTGTTTGTAAGGAATCTTAGTTAACAAGAAGGAGGGCTTTTTGATTGGAATTTCTCTCTTGTTATAGTTTCTTACACCTTTGTTTTGATATTGTTGTTAATGGCTCTAAAGGTATATTCTATGTTGTTTTCTTGGGCGTACATTTCAAACTAATCAATGGACAGAATATGCACTTTATGATTGTTTACAAACTCATAATATTTTTCCTGAATCTGCTTTCGTTGTTCAAAGAAATTATTAAAAACCATAATATTTTTCTTTGTTTCCTAAAGAGTAAAAATGATCATGAAAATATTTTTTGTTCACCTAAAAATATTTTTCTAAGACGTACAACTCATTGTTCACATTTTCAATGATTAAAGAGAATTATGGAGATGTTGGAGGAGATTGTGGCTCACTATTTTTGTAAATAGGTTGTGGAATGTTTTTGTTGTAATCTACTCCTTGGATGATTGAAGACAGGGTGTTGGACATTGAATGCTTATACAAGTCTTTACTAGGGAGATTAATCATAGATGGAATTCTAAAGACTCTTCCTAGGTTAGTAGTTGATGGTGAAACATTATTATCAAATCTTTGGCTCAAAGATTTTCTAGAAAAATGCAAATTTACCTTATCATTTGGGTATTGTTTCACTTCTCTGATTTTGGTGCTTAGACTCAACGGCATTTATTGACTTAGATCCATTGCGCCTTCAAGTACCCATTCCTAGGTAGGTTGATGTCTTTCCACTTTATGGATTTTAGGACAATAAAATTGGATTTTGTTAGATCTGTTTGTATGAACAGAGTTTCACCTTTCTGACTATAGATTAGGACTTTGGATGTAAATGTAGTGTTTATGGCTTTGCAATAAAGTTTGTAAATCAAAGCCACATGGATGGATCCTATGTTAATTTTGTAATTATAGGTTTTGATTTGCAAAACTAAGGCATCTAAGATGTTTTCTGTCCCTAAGAGAGATGGTTTGGATAACAATTAAATGATATTAGGTCAGTGCAAAACTAGATATATGGAACTTAATTGGGCATCTTAATAGCCATAAAACCTAGCATCTCTTAAAACCATAAGAATGGCAGTGTTTAACCCTTCTTTTGTAAGGGTTTCACTCCCACTTGTACTAATTCTATATGGATGTAATTTAAACGTTTTTCTTTGTGTTTGTTTATTGAGCTTAGGGTTAATAATTAACTGAGCTTTGGGTTAACAGATGGATAGTTTGAAAGGGCTTCGACAAAGGAATATCGCATTCTTCAGTTTTAATGATGTAATACTTTTTTGGAAAATTTTGAACTTTGATTATCGATAAATTTGATCCTTTTACACTTTAGGAATTTCCCAATTATCTATAGATTTTTCAAAGTTTTCTATTATTTCCTAATCGTTGTTCACTTGGTACTAGAGGTGGATGCACTAAAGATAGGCTTAGATCTTGTAAAGAAATCTATTTTTCTAAGAATATCGACACCTTTAGTTATAAATAGGCTAAACCAATAGATTTATAAGCCTTTACCTGGGCTCAAATGTAGGGACTACCTACCTGTAGTGAACAGAAGTCAATATACTTAAAATAATAGACTCAATACTCCATCCTTACCCTCATAGGAAAGGGGTTTTCTGATTGTAGTTTCTCACACCTTTGTTTTCGTATTATTATTAATGACTCCAAAGGGATATTCTATGTTGTTTTTTAGGGGTACAATTGTTGACGATAATATCTATCTACTTGTTTCACACTCAAAAACCACAAGTGAATAGGTCGTGACTTGTAGTAAAAAGAGCAGATATCGATCCCACAGGGATTAATGCCTAGACACCGCTTAATTTAGACACAACTTTGTTTAAGAAACTAAATTGTGAAATGCAAATAATCTAAAAAATTAAATTAAAATTAAAACAGACTAATGTAAACAATGGACAATACTGCAATTGCAGAAAATCTGAATTCAAGAATCTAAATGCTAGAATTACTTTTTCCTTATTTTCCCTCCCTCCTATTTTATTGATTGAATTGAGTCTCACCCTAGATTTCTGAATTTACTAATTACCCTATGTCAAGGTGTAACTATTTATCCCTAATGAAATTAACAGGAATCGATTGAATGATCTCTCAACCTACCCAATGACTCTATCGATCAACTAGTTATTAAACTATCCTACGGGTGATCAATTGACTAATTGAGATCTCTCTTCTAAATATTCAATTAACATAATGATTGCTAGTCTATAGGTTGCCAACTCTCATTGTACAATCCTACATGAATTTCATCTCAGTCACTCTCTTGATTTATTACAAGATGACAATTAAGAACAACAATCAATGAAGACAATTGAATTCAATTCAATAAAATAGGAGTTTCAACAAAATAATTCAAAAGCAATCCCTAAAATGAAATCAACCTAGCATGGTCTCCATAACATCATCAACAATCAAATAAATCATTTTTACAAAGAATATAAGAGATTAAAATAACAGAAAATTGAATAAAAAGACTCCTTCTCTTCTTAGCCAAAATTGGGAATTTTGGTGTTGATGTGCTATTTTGCCCAATCTTGATGATGATTCTTGTCTTTAATCCTTCCTCAATGCTCCAAACATGTGCTCTTCACTCAAGGATGGTGTTTCTATAGGTGGGCGCTGTCCCCTTTGAAGATGGATGCTTAATGATGTTTTTATGGTCCAAAAATCTTATTTTTAATGAAGCCTCACAGATTGCCTCGGATTACAATTCCCACGTCTATGGGAATTTGCATAATTCCCATGAGTGTGGGAATTACACATAGATGCACTCCTCATTTCTTCTATGATTCCCACATCCATGGGAATTTTCATGATTCTCACAAATGTGGGGATTCGGCACAGATGCACTCTCCTTGTCTTATCTTCTTTGATCTTTTGTTCAACCTCTAAGTTGCTCCCTCTTCTTTCCTACACAAAAATAGTCAATTCTTACCCTCAATTAGCATCAAACACACATGAATAACAATGAAAATCAAACATAATGAAAACATATAAAATGAATCCTAAACTAGAACAATAAATAACAATTATGTAAGAAAACACATGCTAATTACCTATAAAAACATATCCTAATGCACATCTATCATAGCGCGGTGGACACGTGACAGTAAGAGATGACAAGATGTGAGATAAGTAAGACATGCGACGAGGGAGACTAATTGGGAGAGAAGATGTTGTGAGTGAAGAACAAAAGAAGAACATATATGTGGAAATTAAACAAAAGAAAAATACGTCGTTTTGCTTACTCTGAAACTCTGTTTTGATTGAAGTAAAGCGACATCGTTTTGATTAAGTAAAATACATTAAACTATCCAATTCTAACTAGTTTTGATTAAGTAAAACAACATTACACTATCCAATTCTTAACTAAGTAAAACGACGCCATTTTGATTTAAGTAAAACGAAATTACATTATTCAATTATTAACTAAGTAAAATAACGTCTTAAAAACAAAAGAATGTCATTATGTTGTTTGACGTTGTTGAGCCTCAGGCCTTGAAAACTAGGCTGAAGGCTCAGTCAACTAGGACTTGGATGGGTAAATTGGTGGGCTCTATCGTTTATGTTTTTTTTGTTCCACTTGAAAATGTATATGTGTCATGTAATGTTAATTAGTTTTGTCTTGAAAACGTATATGTGTCATGTAATGTTAATTAGTTTTGTCTTACATGATAGAATGTAATGTAGAACTATAACAACAATTTCAGATGTTGCATATGTAAGATTTTATTGCAACCTCTTTTAATTTTGTTGCCTTTTCTTATACATAACAAGAATTGTTATTTTCGTTACTTTTTAATATTATTAAAGGCATAATTTTTAAAATTGTTGCATTATATTAATTTTTAGCAACACATTTTTAAATTGTTACAAACTTGTCATTGTTTAAAATACTTTTTGCGATAGTTATCCTATTCGATTCCCAATTAAAAAAGACCATATTCTAGGGAAGCCTTTTTTTCCCCTATCATTAAAGGAAACATTATGGGAATGGTTTACTATTAACAAGAATAGGTTTCTCACCAATTGATGCTCCTACACAAGTCTATTTGTGTCTCATATAGGTGACGTTCAAGTAGTAGTAAAGAGCCAAATTTGTTATGTTGTATGATATTCCATTTGTGAGTTAATGAGGAATAGTGGTGGTCAGATGAACATAATGTCTATGGAAGGAGAATTGTCCAAGCTTATAAACCAAATCAATATAGCCAAAGGCAAGTGGATAAGGGTATTTAGGGTTTCTGGGAAAGGTTAAAAACTGACCTTAACCACATTGATTTAATTGATCCCTGTTACAAAGTCGTAGATATTGAATAGCCTTGAATCCAATTTTCTCTTTTTTTTAATAATGGGTGGGAAGGTAGCACCAAAGAGCATCTGATATAGAGATTGAGCCCTATTAAGGACGGCTGGGTTAGGAAGAGAATAACATATGAAAATCAAGTAGAGGTAGAAGTTGGATTGTTTGCATATTTCCTAAAAGTTGCCCCATATGGTTGTTCTTGAATTGAAGCAATGAAAGTCTAACCTTGATCAATCCCAAGGATACTACGTTTACCACTGAAGGGTAAAAAGATTATAAACTCACTAAAGATCACTCCCTTCTTTTGAATTGGATTCAAATTGGTTAATAAAAGCTAAGGCGAATAACCATTCCCTTCCCTAGGCTAAAGAAAGTCTTGTAACTAATCTTAATTAACTTCTTTTTCATATGCAAATAGAAAAAGGATTCTAGTAGTTTGTTTTTATCCACTTTCTTTTATTTATGTGCCTTGACTAACTTCCTTCTTATTAAAGAGGGAAGAATAGCGTTTCTATACTATACTAATGTAAGACCAACATGCTTACTTTAATTTAAGAATCAGATATATGGTGCGTATAAGGATTCAAAGTAGCAACTAATATGTGAACAACTAATCTTCCTTAGAAAAATACTTTGGCTACAATTTAATCTCAAAAGCCTTGATTTCAAAAAAGGTGACTGACTCTTCCACTGCTATATGAACCATTTGCTCCTTTTTCAAATTTTCTTCTATTTAAGTGAGTAGAGTTTTGTGATTCAATCAATTTAATTCGCATTCTCACCCTCGAGTTAAGAGATACCTTAAAAATAACTAGAGCAAAATCTTATTAAGAGGAAGACTTTGTCTCAACCACACCTAGGAAAGAAACGATTAGATCAACAATGACAACAATAGATAAGACCATTTGTTCTTTGTTCATAACATATGAAATTGCCATTTCGCTTAGCTAGGGTAAACAGAGCTAGAACTTATACAGATTAAAACGGAGTTTAAAATGGATCAGACTATCTTGAGGGGATTGAGATTGCCTAAATTCGATTAAAAAGAATCGTGTGCCAAGAAGTAGTTACAAGAATAGGACTGCCCGTGCTTATAGTTGAGTGTACAAGACTTGTTCTCAAAGAGCTAAATCATAAGGAATTTTTTAACCTTAGATAGATTCCAAGATAAGGATTTATAGGATATATTGAATTAAGAGAGGAAGTATGATAGACAAGTAAGGCACGAAAAGGCTCCAATCAGGTTCAGGGATTGAGGTTTACGATATCCTTAATCTATGAGTAGTAGGAGGTTAAATCATATAAAAATAGGCATTGAATGCCAGCTGCAAGGGAGAGAAGAACATCTTAAAGAAATTTTCTTAGGACAGAAAGTAGAGAACGACATTACTAAGATCGAAGATAAGATCAAAGCATTCTACCGATTACGAATTGAAGTTTTCTAATGAAAGAAATGCAAGAGCAGACCTTGCAACGTGACTTAGTTTGGTCTACTATTGAAGAATTGGGGAATAGAACAAATATGTAGATTGTTGAAAGGCTAGTAAATACAATACATTCTTTCAGGAATTAGGTTTAGGAGGCTGGCCTAACTAGCTCTTACTAGAATATAGCTAACATAATTCAATTCCACACCAAGTGATTGATGACCCTAGTACTCCCTTAATAGATAGAGGTAAGCTCCTTCTGATTTGAATCCAGAAGCCTATTTAGATAGATGTATGTAAATTTTAAGCATAAAATCAAACTATTTTTTGATATAATGAGATAGGGCCCAACGAGCGTGTTCCACCTGCCTTAAAATTAAAAAAAGAACAACTTTTATTTTCATCTCATTGATGACATTCTATTTTGAGCTTATGAGCTAATTGCCCCCTTTGTTCACTTTTACATTTCTAAGGGCTAAGTTCAAGTATTGAAATTTGACAAGCTTATTTTCCTGAGGTAAAGCAAATACACGAGCACTTCTTAATGGTTGATTGACATCATTCACTAGGTGACCCCTAGGTTGTAGCAAGATAATCTTGATTGAACTAATTAGTTGGTTAGCCAAACTTGTGATATGGTTAATTTACCAATGAGCTATATGACAACGTTATGCCTTCCTTGGCCAAATTTGAGGGAAGTGTTATTAGACCACTTTCTTGGGGCTACCCCTACTTATTTCACTTCCGTCGAAACTTACCTCATCAATTTGGTTAACCATAGTGAACTATTGGGAGTCAAACTCTCGGAGCATGGGAGCTTAGTATCCAAGCCAAGGTATTAGCAGTTAGACACTGTTACAAAACTGCTTGCTTTAGGGATGAAAATGGGTTGGCTTGGTTGATAGTTAATTAGTAGTTTCTTGCTTTGTCGAATTTCTTCCTATCTAATTCTTTGTTTGGAAACTCCACCTTCCATTCCAATGGGATAGATTGATGGAAAGTAAAGGACAAGAATAGAGAAAAGTTAGGAATAAGGACATTAGTTAGACCGGGCATCTGTTTCAAATGAGAGCTCAAAGGTAGGATCACTAATATCAGAGGTGAGATCACTAAGAGTGGAGCAATTTTTTTCTCACCCAAATCTAAGCAAATAACATCACACCCTTTAATTATGGCTTAAAAATACCACAAGAAAGGGCTTACATAAGGTATATGGACCAAACCTTTCATCTACCTAATCCTTGAAAGTGAAAGTTGTTGCTTTAACCTAGCCAAGGAGAATAGCTCGAGGTACTCCCCTTATTTTTGCAAAAGAAGAAAAGCACTTTTAATTAGATGATTATGAGATCCTCTTTCTCGCCTAAGATCCCGAAGGATGTAATAAATAATAAAAAGGTTACTAAGATAGACAGGAAATCTCCAATATAGTTGGAAATAAGCTAACTTGCCTTAAGATTCTAACTAGCTCGTGGGGGATAGAAGTAGGATTGGATAGGTTTCTTTGATTTCCTAAAGGATAGCTTGAAAACTTATTTCTGGGTAGGCCTCAGGAACTTGGTTGAACAATATATTTTATTAAGGAATTAAGCTCCTTAGTAGTCAAAATCTTAGTGTTTGGGACTTCAACTTGTTTGTTAGGAATACTAATTTTATATATCAAACCTAGGAGCAAGTTCACTCTTGTGTTGATTGATGTTTATTAAGTTAGTTAAGGTGTGAAGGTTGCTTTTTTTGCATTAAATATTATTCATGGTAGAAGCTTTTTTTTAGTTGATTCAAAGTGCTCATCATTATTTTATCTTTTCCAAATGACTTTTAAAAGGCCTCGTATCGTATAAGGGTTAAAAGAAGACGAGAAGGAATATCACTTGAAAAGTCGTTGGGGGTAGTAGTTTTGGTAAACTTTCTGATTCGTTTCTATCAAACAAAAAAAATTAGAAAAATTTAAAGAACCAAAAATAAATCAACACCGAAATTTGTTAACATACTTCGGCACATCTTGCCTACATCTGTGGGCCCTCACCCAGCTTAATTCACGAACGACAATAGTTTTATACAAGGCTTTACTGAGCTGACGCCACTCAACTCTTGACACTACCCCTCATCTTCACAGCCCGTGAAAGTATTTCACACCTAATAGTACGACGTACTAACCTCAATAGAGGATTTTCTCAAACAATGTTTATTGAAAAACAATAAATAAAAGACTCAAGTATCTGAACAATTAATATCAAAATCTGAACACACTTGAGATTGAAACAGAACAACTCTCTTATGAGTTTAGCTCCTCCAAA
>JAOTAY010000001.1:8076612-8093832 GCA_025629805.1 Erythroxylum baracoense
GATCATCTGGTGATGTAGAGTAGCCATGATGGCTGTAGGATCTTGATCTGCTCCAGTGATCTGGATCTGAACTTGTAGACGTTCAGACAAAGTAGGATCATCCAACCTGATGTTGGAATCAGGTGCTATGGTCAATATCACACTTCCTTTATCAAGAGTTGTCAGCAAGGTACCAATAAGAGTTTTTTGGTACGTTGTGTAGGCAGTGTCAAGGAGAGATATCCTGGCTGTGGTCGAAATACCTTTTCTTCTATGCAAGGTAAGAACAAGTCGTATAGCTCCAGCATGAAGATATGTATGATTTTGCTCCCTCTATAAGGCGATCAGCTCCTTACGGATTTCAAGCTTTACATATTGTTCTGCAGTTGTAGATCTGAGACCACGCTGTTCTAATATGAAATTTTGGATGATTTCCTTCATATGAGGTCTATTGGTAGATAGCACACTCTTAATACTTCTCATCCAAGAACGGTCACGAGAATATATACTGTAGGGACTCAACAAAGGTAAAGAAGACTCATAAACACGATTTTCTACCGGCAAATGAGTAATTTCAACAAGATTTTAGATTTTGTTTGATAAAACACGCTTCACACTTCTAAGCAAACTAGCTAATGACAAATTAGAAGATAAATGTTCTGGATCTTCATAAATTTCTATGAATTCTTATAGTTCTCTCTTCTTTTTTGACTTTTTTCTGTCTGAAACCCTGCTCGTCTTCTACATCGTTTATTAGTATAGCAGCAACAACGTATGACCAAGTTGGTTTGGTCTATAGCTCTTAGATTTGCAGTCCACTGTCGAACAACCAACTGCATTTGCTTTCCTCACCTACGTGGCTTCTCTTCTCTGTCAGTAGCTCAACGGGCACGTCGACAATGCACTTCTTCTCCGGAGTTCAGTGCTCATGCATATGGTGCTTCGCTTCAAGAATGTATCCAAAACGGTGACTTTATTACTGGTCGGGCTCTTCACAGCCAGATTCTAAAGAAGGGTAATTGCCTCGACTTGTTTGCTCACAACATTCTTCTGAATTTTTATGTGCAGTCTGATTTTTTGCCTCATGCAACTCAACTTTTTGATGAAATGCCTGAAAAGAATACGGTATCTTTCGTTACTTTGCTTCAGGGTTATGCTCATTCTTTTTGGTTTCTTGAGGCTGTTGGGTTGTTTTCCAGATTGCATAAGGAAGGATACGAGCTTAGCCCTTTTGTTTTTACTACAATTTTGAAACTGCTTGTGGATATGGATCGGGCACAGTTGGGTTGTACCCTCCATGCTTGTATTTATAAGCTTGGTTATGAGTGCAATGCGTTTGTTGGGACTGCTTTAATTAATGCCTACTCTGTTTGCTCTTCTGTTGATCGGGCTAGACAAGTGTTTGATGCCATTGTCGACAAGGACCTGGTTTCTTGGGCTGGCATGGTAGCTTGCTATACAGAGAATGATTGTTTTGTAGATTCATTGCAATACTTCTCACAGATGAGACTGGTTGGATTTAAACCTAATAACTTCACTTTGGTTAGCGTGCTCAAGGCTTGCATTGGATTAGCAGATTTTGATACGGGGAAGGGGGTGCATGGATGTGCTCTTAAAACTTGTTACGAGAGGGAACATTATGTAGGTGTTGCGTTGCTTGATTTGTATGACAAGTCTGGAAATGTTGCTGATTGTATACGAGTATTTGGGGAGATTCCTAAAGATCATGTAGTTTCCTGGAGTTTCATGATTGCAAGACATGCCCAGAGCAGCCAGAGCACAGAGGCTTTAGAACTGTTCTGTCAGATGAGGGAAGCTTTGGTTTCTCCAAATCAGTATACATTTGCTAGTGTTCTCCGGGCTTGTGCAAGTCTAGAGACTCTCGATTTTGGGAAGCAAATCCATTGCCATGTGCTTAAGGCTGGCTTGAACACTAATATTTTTGTTTCAAATTCTGTTATGGATGTGTATGCTAAATGTAGAATAATGGAAAACTCTATGAAAATATTTGCAGAATTGCCCGATAGAAATGATGTGTCGTGGAACACGATAATTGTCGGATATGTAAACTCAGGTTATGGTGAGAAGGCATTTAGTGTGCTCAGAAACATGCTAGAATGTGAAGTTCAACCAACTGAAGTAACTTATTCCAGCACTCTTCGTGCTTGTGCTAGTTTAGCAGCCACAGAAACAGGAAGACAAATTCATGCCCTGTCGGTGAAATCAATCTATGACCAAAATATTGTGGTAAGTAATGCTCTCATAGATATGTATGCCAAGTGTGGAAGCATCAAAGATGCTCGGCTAGTGTTTGATATGCTGGTTGAACATGATGAAGTTTCATGGAATGCTATGATCTCAGGATGCTCCATGCATGGTCTGAGTGTGGAAGCTCTAAAAATTTTTGAAATGATGCAGGAAGCAGGCTGTAAACCAAACAAATTGACTTTTGTGGGTGTCCTGTCAGCATGTAGCAATGCTGGACTCTTGGAAAAAGGGCAAGCTTATTTTAAATCCATGATACAGGATTATGGCATACAACCATGTGCTGAGCACTACACTTGTATGGTCTGGCTTTTTGGCAGATCAGGCCATCTTGACAAGGCTGTTAAGTTGATCGAGGATATTCAAGGTGAGCCAAGTGTTATGGCCTGGCGTGCATTACTTGGTGCTTGTGTCATCCATAAAAATATTGAACTTGGTAAAACCTGTTCTGAGCACATTCTCCAGATAGAACCTCAAGATGAGACGGCCCATGTACTGTTGTCAAATATTTACGCCAATGCTGGGAGATGGGGACGTGTTGCTTCTATAAGGATGAACATGAGAAAGAATAGAGTCAGGAAAGAACCCGGCTTGAGTTGGATTGAAGACCAGGGTTTGGTATGTTATTTCACTGTGGGAGACACTACACATCCTGACATGAAATTGATCAATGCAATGCTGGAGTGGTTAAACATGAAAACTAGAAAGGCAGGCTATTTTCCTGATCACAGTGCTGTTTTGCTCAACATGGAGGATGATGAAAAGGAACGCCGGTTGTGGGTACACAGTGAAAGATTAGCTTTAGCTTTCGGTTTAGTTAAAACACCATTCAGAAGCCAAGTCCGCATCTTTAAAAACCTCAGAATATGTGTGGACTGCCACACTGCAATAAAATTCATATCAAGGATTGTTCAGCGAGATATCATTATGAGAGATATGAATCGCTTTCATCACTTTCAAGATGGGAACTGCTCTTGTGGTGACTATTGGTGATTGATATGCTGCATGAGATCGCAGTTCTTGAATGACCGCGTTCCCACTTCATTCAAAAAGATCATTAACTTAGTATTCCGTACGTTATAAGTAGACTTGCTGCTCTTTGGGGTTAAACCAACTTCATGTACAATTACCGATTTGCTATTACTCAATTGGCTAGATGTAAATGTTACTCCTAAGGGAAAATTTTTGGTTAAGTCTGGATGCTACGGTATGTATATTGCTTTTAACCAATTGACTTCTACATATTATTCATTTGGTGTAAAAAAAACTAGGTAGCAATAAATTCAAACTTTTTTTTTTTTAAAATTAACAAATTTCAATAACATCCCTCATTAAGGGAATCAATACAAAATGTTGGCACTGTTTATATCAACCAGAGTGATCAATATGGGTTACAAGTGTAGATGTAGACTGTTTTTTCATGTTTCACTAATGCCCCATCTTAGCTTCACCTAGTTGCTCTTCTTCATTACGGCATTGTGTGCAACTATTACTTCCCTGATCCAGTAGCAAAGTCTTTGACCTTTTTCTTACCTTATGAGCTTTTTCTTTAATTTTGATGTTTCTTTTTCTGTTATCATGAGCTAAATACCTTGTGATATCTAGATTAGATGAACCCTAAGATGGATCTTCAACTGCTTTGCTTTAGTTTAATTTAATCTTTGATGTCAGTGAGATTCAATTATGTTTTCATTTGTATTCATGAATTAATATTGCTAAAAAAATATTTTATGTATGATTTCTTGCAATAAATCTTTTGTATGAATAGATCTAGCATAATTGAATAGATTTGCATGTAAACCTAGAGAAAGGTTAACATAAATCTTTTGAATTAGGGTTAAACCTACTAGTAAAATTCATGAATATATTGATGCAATTATAGGGTTTTAATTGAAAAGATATTTCAATTAATCAACCTAAAATTAGGTGTTAACAATCTTAGGAAAGATATTAGCATAATTTATGAATTTCCAAGGTCCAATGAAATTAAGAATAAATTGATTAATGAAATCATGATTGCATGATAAGTCATAGGCAAGATTTGAATTCTAGGTACCCTTTGTTTTGTTGGTTAATTTTTCACACTTTTGCTATTTTAATCTTTTAATAGTTACTACTTGTCTTTAGTTTATTTTCTTTTACTTTAATCTAAATTATCATACCTTGATTTTCGATTAGATAATAGGAAAAGAGACACTACTAGTGCTCATAGTCTCTCTAAAATCAACAATTGGGACTTTGAGCCCTACGCTAGAGAACATTAAGTGCACTTACCTTGGACATTTTGTAGATTAAAGGAATTGAATTATATATAAATAATATATAAGCCGACCAAGGTTTTGGCCTCATTAATAAGGATTGTGATATTAGAAAAGCTTAATTATTATTAATCTACCCATCCTTTTGTGCATTTATTCGATTTCTTTTGAAATTTTAGTATTGATTAGTAATATTCCTTTTTCAAGAGCAAGATTTGTTTATGACCTGAAGCAATCCATTAGAACTAGTTAAGGGGGATCTTAAAATCCAAAGAATATCTTTGCAAAACCTCAAAACTTAGACAGAGGGAAAAAGAGTAGGCGTGAGAGTTTGAGAACTTATAACGAAAAGCTATGGTAGAATAAAGAACTATGTTTAACTATGTAAGGCCATCACTAACTGGAATCGAATCTAGAATCATTAGACTTACTGTTCCGAGCAACATCTTTGAGATTAAGCTAAACATCATTTAAATAAATTTGTTTAATTTGATGGACTGCAAAATAAGGATCCAAATGCTCACATTCTAATATCCTAGAGATTTTGCAATACCATTAAGGAAAATAAGGTCACTAATGATGTAATTAAATTAAGGCTATTTCTTTTTCATTAAGGAACCAACCAAGTGGTGGTTGAACTCTCTTCCTAAAGGATAGATCATGACTTGGGATTAGATGGCGAAACATTTTTCAATGAAATAATTCCTACCAGCCCAGACAACAAAGATGAGGAATCACATCTCCTCCTAAACCTAGATTATCAGAGACCTTATATGATATATATAAGAGAGATTCAAGAACTTATTGAGAAGATGTCAAAATCACGGTCTTCCTTTTGAGGTATAGGTTCAAAAATTTTATAATTGTCTAAATCCTTGAACCTATTAGATGATAGATGCCGCAATTGGAGGGACACAAAATAGTAAAACACCTGAAGCAGCTTAAGAGTTAATTAAAGAGATAGCTATGAATAGTTACCAATGGAACTAAACACTAGCTAAGCCTAATAAATCGCCCAGAGTTTATGAACTATATACAATTATAACACTAGCGGTTTAGATTGAACCTGTTAACAAAAAGATGAGTCAATTATTGGTCTGGTTACTAACTGCTCAATTGATGTTGTGATGAGTTATAGGGAGGAAGGAATGTAAGCCAATATTGTCAAGCCACTAAGGCTATGTTTGGTTGGACGTAAGGTTCTTAATGGAATAAAATAGTTTATAATGGAATGGAATATAAATGGATGTAATATTAAAAAAATTTTGTTTGGGAGGGATAGAAGGCTTCATAGTGTAATATAGTGAAATGTTGTTTGGAAGAAGGGTTCATAATGTTATATAGTGAAATGTTGTTTTTCATTTTACACTCCATCCTAAATTTTTCAAATCGAAGTTAACTTATTTTTACTATTTATAGTAGAATGAGATGTAATGTAAAACTCTCCCTTTCTATCCTATTCTATTCCATTCTATTTTAAACTCTCCTCTCAAACGATAGAATAATATTATATTCCATTCTATTAATAACCACCAACTAAACAAAGCTTAAGGCTATAACCATGTCGAACAAACATATGGATTAAATGGGTAATATGCCTTAAGAGTAACATAACCTATACAACAACTATAACCTAAGATGAGGAACCACCAAAATTTTCTTGAGGGAATCAAAGGCAACAAAGCCACCTTAATTTTGGTGAAAGATTTTAAGTCTTATATCCCTTATTTAAAAAAATTAAAGAATTATTGTGTGGTTAAACAATTTAGTAAGTTTTTAGAATTCTTTAAATAATAACATACTTACTTTTTATTAAGGCTCTTTTGTAGATGCCAAAGGATGCCAAAATTTTAAAGGAAATACTATTAAACAAAAGGAAGTTGAAGGAGCTATCCACGGTGACACTTAATGAGCAATGTTCAACCATCCTTCAAAACAAACATCCTAAAAAACTTAAACATCTAAGGGGTTTCACTATCCTTTGTTTAATTAGTCGTTTATAAATTGAAAAAGTATTAATGAACCTAGCGATTAGCATTAAATTGATGCCTAATAAGTTAATTAAGATATTAATATTAAGAGACACAAAACCAACAAGGATGAGCATACAGTTATCCAATAGGTCAATTAAGTAAGGCATTATAGAAGATGTTTTAGTTAAAGTTGAAAAATTCTTATTCTCGTATGATTTTGTTATATTAGATATAGATGAGGACATTAAAGTACCTCTTATATTAGGTTGTATATTTTTAGACACAGTTAGGCAGTAACTAACGTAAGTGACGGTAAATTAATGTTAAGAGTGGTAATTGAAGAGGTCATTTTTAAAATGTCTAAAGCTTTTAGACAATCTCTTGAATAAGATGACACTTGTTATTTTCTTGAGGTCATTGTTTTTGTAGTAGTTAATGTTGATTAAGAAATTATGAGTGACGACATGGTGGAGCTATGTCTAGTCTAAGAAGAGGAGTTTAGTCTCTATAATAATGTGAAGTAAGTTGTAGTGAAAATGTCAATTTAATGACGTTAAATAAGTGTTTTCTGGGAGGCATCACAAGCTTTTTAATTTAGTAATTGCGTTTTAGTAGTTTTATTATATTTTTTTAGGTTTTAGTTTCTCTAACATATATGTTAGTTTTATATTTTTTAGTATAAAATTTTCATTTGGTTTATGGTTAAATGTGCTTAGCAAGTTTTATTTCTCATAATAAAACTTCCAATACCTACAAGTATATGAATTGTAACTTGTCATATTAAAAGGTATCGATCCCACGAGGAAATAGATAAAACGAAATGAACATAACTTTGTCTAAGGCAATAAAATATGATACAAATTATTCAGTGATGATCAAGTATGAATGTATAGGATCTATTCCTTCATCATTTTATTCCCCTAATGATTATTGATTCAAGTATATGTCGATCCTAGATTTTCCCACTTAAGTAGCCTTAAAATCTTAAAATTACAAAAAGACATGCAAGCTGGAAAAGTTGAAATTAGCTGGAATTATTGTTTGCCCTATTTTTCACAATCGTGATAAGCAAGTCATGATCGTGATCTGCTTCCTTGCTTCCAATTCTTCTCTTCTCTTCAATGTCCTATTTTCATATACTTAAAAAAAAATTAAACACCCCTTAAAACATCAAATTAAGGTCCAATTCACTTAAATATCTAGTAAAACATAGTATAATTTACACCTATCAACATCCCTACACTTAAAACTTTGTTATCCTTAAGCAAAACTAAAAACATAAACAAACAAATTATAGATAAACAAATAATCACACATTCATGAAACAATACAATAATGTTACAATGGCTTCAAATCTTATGAAATTAACTTAAACTTAAACACCAATCACTTGAAATGTGCCATCATAGAAACTTATTCATTTCATGTTTAAATGCTTTGAATTCAATATACATATCAATCAAAATATTAACACCTTATTCATACACCTATGGAACTTGTAAGCATGCATTTATTATTATTTATTAATTAAAAAGGCAAACTATCTCTGAGTATCCTTTCATGAAAATTCTTGATATTTGTAAAAGATCAATAGGCTTATTTATTATCACACCATTTTTATCTTATTTAACGATAACCTAGTCTTTTGATGCAAAGGCAAACACGTTGTCATGAATGTCCCCAGTTACTCAACTAGGTCACGTTTTTTATTTAGCTTGGTTGGAGCGCCATTCTAGCCTTTTGACACGAAGACAAACATTTTTTCGTGAATGCCCCCAGCTACTCAGTTAAATCACAACTCTCAACTAGCTACTAGCTATATTTTTAACCCAATTTTCTTACAAAATGGCAGTAAAATGGTTATTTATTTAACACATTTTTTTTAACTTTAGGCTACCTCATTTCTTTTTAGTCAATCATCCTCATAAAAGTGTACTAATAATGCTAACCAATTTAGATGACAATAATTATAAATGTATACGAAAACAAGTCATAAAGTGAAAGGGTAGATGTCATATCTTAATTAACATGCATATTCATCCCAAAAATACTTAGAACATAAAATTCATAATTTATTAGGCCTTTACAAATTAAATGACCATGTTCAAAGCTAAACTAATTCCATTCGATTCTTTCCATTGACACATTTCTACAATTCACACATATGCAACAAAATGTTTACACTATATCAACCTAATAAAAAAATAAGTCAATACAAAAGCCAATTTACATACATAAATGACATGCAAAGCATATACATCATCACACTTGAACAACATATTGCCTTTAATGTGGAAAATAAAATAATTCAAAGAAAGATAAAACAAAGAATAATAAATACAATGTTATAGCAAGAATACTTATGGTATTTCGGTGGTGATGATATGGGTGATAGAATTTGGAGATACTTCCAACCATGAAATTCCAGCAATTCAGTCCCTACAAAATAAACATAAAGAAATAAAAGTGACAAAGCATCAATAAAATAAACTGAAAATAAAATATAAAAGAAGATAAAATAAAAGAAAATAAATAACAAATCCTAATTCTTGGGTTACCTCCCAAGAGCGCAGAGTTAAAGTCATTAGTTGGACACATTCTTCCTTCTATGCTTAACCTGGCTTTATTATGAGTGACTTGCATCCACTCATGTCACCTAATTTCAGTTTAGTAGCCTGTAAATATTGCAAGATAATTAGAAGGACATAATTTATCAAATTAAAATTCCAATTAAGTTTAGTAATGCCTTTTTTGATAATAAATTGTCAACAAAATAAGGAATGATGAAACTTCCTAAATCGTCTATTGAATCCAATAATTTGTCCTCTAAGAAGGTGAATTGCTTTCTATATTCGTCATTCACCCTCGTCTCCTCTTCTTCTTCCTCCGCTTCGTGAATAGAGACCTCTTTATATTCTTCAACCTTTATGTCTGTTGTCATTTGTTCTTTGTTCTTTGTTCTCTTCTTCATCAGCTTCTTGAATAGAGAATTCCTGATATGCTTCAAACTTAATCTCCGCTGTCATTTGCTTTTCTTCCTCTCGATCCTTTAAAGATTCAACTTTATTAATTCTCATGAATAAATTGCCCTCTTTCAGATTCTTTAATACATTATTCACATTGAATTTCACTTGTTCACCACCTATCTGAAGGATGAGGTTGTCTTGATGGACATCTACCAAAGTTTTTCCGATGTTCAGAAATGGTATACTAAGAATTAGTGGACAATTTTAATCCTTTTTAAACTCTAACACGACAAAATCCATAGGAATGATAAACTTGTCCACTTCCATAGGCACATCTTCCACTAAGCCTTATGGTTTCTTTATTGATTGGTCCACTAACTAAATAACCATAGAGGTTGGCTTCACATCTCCTAGCCCCAATTTCTTGAAAACTGAGAAAGGCATAAGATTAGTATCTGCACCTATGTCACATAAAAGTTTAGAAAACTCTAAATTACCAAATACATAGGGTATGGTAAAACTCCATGGATCTATTAACTATGAGGGCATACGGTTTGTAATTAAGGAGCTTCAACTTTCTATTATGGCGACTATTTGATTTTCATCCCAAATCTGCTTGGTTGATAATATATCCTTAAGAAACTTCACGTACGTGGGTGTCTTCTTCGAAGCTTCAAGAAAGGGTGAGCTAATTTGTAATTTCTTTAGTTTTTCTATTAACTTTACAAATCATATATCCAATTTTTTATTCTAAAGTCTTTATGGGAATGGTATTTTTGGTGGGTAAGGTGGAGGAATGTAAGGAGGGTCTTTGTTCTTTTCTTTATCCTTTTTTTCTTCTCTTGATCCTCTACAAGGTGGGGTTTAACTTGTTTTTCTACTAGTTCTTCTATATCTTTCCAACTCATAAGTGTGATAGTCTTAAATTGCTTTCTTAGATTTACTTCCATATTGCTAAAAAAGTTTTCCAAAATTCTCATACAGAATTCATTAGCAAGTTGGACTAGTTATATCTCTAAGTTGAGAATGGAAGAGGTATGATTGTTCTTTACTTGCTATTATTCTTTACTTGCTCGAATTTTCCTTTTTTCCTTTTCTAGGCCTCTTCTATACTTATAATCTTATCCATGATCTTGTCCAATTTTGAATTTCATGAACTGGACTCATCTTGTTGAAATTCTTGTAGGCCTTGAATTACCATTTACGTCCTTTCATTGTTAGACCAAAAGAAATCTGGGTGATGCTATCACCCCTTATTGTGTGTGTTCCAATAAGGATCATTACCTCCCCGACCAACTTGTGCTCCCATGAAGTTGAATTGCCGCACGTTATTGTTTTCCACTAGGAAGCAATCAGTTGTAAGATGGCTCTCTTATCTGCATAGATCACATCCTTACTGAATTGTTTTAAGTGGAGAGAAGGAGACGGCTGATAGGTTATTCAATTAGATTGTGAGGTTATCAATCTTAACCTGCAATATTGTCGCTGAATTTGTATCAATCATTCCTTTGGAGTTATGAAGGTTGATTGCTGTCTACTTTGTTTGATGTCCAAAAAACCATTAAATGCCATCTCTTCAAACAAATTATGTATCGGTTATACCGTTGGTCGTGTAATATCTTGATGATAGGCATTAAACCCTGGCCTCATGAAGTCCATAAGGGTCCTTCGCCCTCTGTGATGTATTTCCTCCACCATTGTTCTTTCTATATCTTTTTGGCGTTCAACTTTTCAGATTCTGCATTCTTGCCTTATGATGTCCACATTGATGTGTCTTCTACTTTGCATCCAAACTTCCTTTTTTTTAATTTCTTGTGATTCTGTACCACAATCACAAGAAAAGCTAAAAATTCCTTAAATGAAACAAATTCAAATTGTCCTAAATTAAGTTCCCCAACAACGGTGCCAAAAACTTATTGAGCAAGTTTTACATCTGATAGTAAAACTCTCAGTACTTGTAAGTATACAGATCGTAACTTGTAGTATCGAAAGGTATTGATCCCACTGGGAATTAGCTCAAAAGAATTGAACTTAACTTTGTCTAAGGTAATAAAATATGATATAAATGAAAAATAATAATAGAAATTAAAGCAATTAAATAAAATCAAGCCAATAACAAATAATAACTAAGCTGCCATAATTATTCAAAGATGATCAAGGGTGAATGTATAGGATCTATTCCTTTGTTATTTTGTTCCCCTAATGATTACTGATTTTAGGATGTTTCAATCCTAGATTTCCTAAGGGGTTGATTACTCTCTCTCAAGACCTAACCAATTAAACATAATTGACTAACCCTAATTGAATATGAAAATTCCAGATTTTGCAATCTCTTGATTCACAAAACTTTTCTAACGTTTTAACTAGATTTGAAGCTATCTATTGAATAATCAAGTTCTCATGCAAGATCTCTCTTCTAATAATAGTTGATTTGTTAATCATGTGAGTTATTAATTCACCTACTCTCGTTGCACAAATTAATCAAATTACTTTTGACTCACTCTCTTGATTTATTGCTAAAGTATGAACATGCATAATTAATACAATACAAATATATTTTGAATCAATAAAGATTAAAGTTATAAAACAACTATGGAAAAAACCTTAATATGAAATTTAGAAACTCATGAATGAAATAAACATCTTAGAAATCCAATTACACATCAATAAGATGTTGTTCTTGATCTCCCAATTTGATCCACTTTCATATGATGGTTGTTGCCTTTTTCAGTTTTTACATTCTTAAATAGTTTTTGAGGCTTCTAAGGTTCTTTCTAGGATTTCTCCACTTAATTTGGTTCCAAAATAGCCCCAAAATGTTAAAATTACAAAATGACACGCGAGTTGCAAAAGTCAAAATTAGCTGGAATAACTTTTTATGCTCTCTGTCATAATGTTGACAAGAAAGTCACGAATGTGACCTGCTTCTATGCTTTCAATTCTTCTCTTTTCTTCAATTTCCTATTTCTATACAGTCAAAAACTCCTTGAAACATAAAATTAAGGTCTAATTCTTGCTTTAAACAAAATAAACACTTAAAATACATATACTCATTAACAATAACATAAATGTAAGTCTATACATATGATAATCATCTAAGAAATACTTAAAAACACACTTAAACATTTAGCAAAACATAGTATAATTTACTCCTATCAATACGGGTTCCTTTTTTTCTTCTATGATTTGGGTATGTTTTTTGATTCATAGATGTGAAAGTACGTGGAAAATTTAGTATAATTGTGTTGATGGGTTATGTTTAACTTTACACCCATGTGGATCAAAGACATGACCATGTTCCACCTAGAGAAAAAGTGTCTAAAAGTTATAATGAGTAACATGGTCACTAACACGAGAACACACTCGTCTTGCTAGAAAATCATTGTAAGTCACTTACACCTATCAACATATCCATGTTGCAGGAATAAGGGAGGTGTTTGAGAAATAGTAAGAACTGCAACCACCAACATGTCTCTCTGGATTATTGTTTTAAAATTTGCTTCCTTTTTAATATTTTTTAAAAAAAATTAGAAAGCACTACACATTTTCTAACATGCCTATATGGTAGTGATCATGTAGATTTCAAATTTTCAAATTTTAGTATCAACACACTTATGTTAATTATATCTTGTTTTTGTTTTAACACGACCTATATGTCTTTCGTGTTATGGACTATGATGCACTCTATTATAATATGTTTGAGATACATACCCACGTAAAAACTCTACATGCGGATATTTTAGCCTAACACGCTCTTATCGAATATAAATTAACTCTAATATGTTCAACATGGGCTAGCTACATGCATTGTTGGCCTCTATGTTGAATGAAATAACTTCAAAGGACCCTCCCAATTACCCAGATCTACATTTTTACCTCTCTCTCTCTCTCTCTCTCTCTCTCTCGTTTCTCTCATTTAGGCAACACTCTTTCACTCGCCCACTGTGTAGAAACATTATCCCTAATTACCTTTCTTGATATTTTATTGATTCAAAGTATGTTTATTGCTTTATTTCATTGGTTCTTGGTTTGCTTTGTAGATTTTTGGGGAATATGCATGAGATTCCACTAATTTCAATGTTTTGTGTCTTTTTTTAATTGTTTGAGATTATGCAAGAGAATGGAAGGTTTAGGAGGTTTATTTGATATGATCGATCTATTTTGCATGATTAAATTCAAATTTTCTAGGTATTTTATTCTATTATGGTTTTTATTCTTGTGAAATTGAATCCCTAAGGTTGTTAGATGATTTCCCATGAATTCAGTTATGCAATGGCTCATATTTTGTATGTTTTACATTGTTATTGGACTTTTGCATTGTTAATTACATAGGCAATCTTGATTTTCTTAGGGCTTATTTGATTTTAATTAGGGTGCCTAATGAATTAATTTTAATTTTTGTAATTAATTGAGATGTTGGGTTCTTTTATGATTAATTTGAATGCTTTGGCGATAATGTATTTATATTTATGATATTTATAAATTAATTTGAGTTTTATTATATTTGTTTATGCTTTTTATTAATTTGTAACTAATTGGTCGTGGGATATTACTTCAATATTTGTTTGTTATGGTTTAATATATATATTCTTCTTTTTTAACAATATTTGTTATTTTCATATTTCAGGGAATAATGACGAAGAGAGTAAACAAACTAGAACAAGGTTAAGAAAAGAAGGTGCTAAGGAAAAGGCAGAAGGGTGAGGGTAATTTATAGCAACCACCATGATAGCCAAGGCCTACATATCCTATGCTTGCTACCTATGTTGTACTTTACATCATTAAATCATATAACACAATTCGAGAGGCTAAGGTCCAAGCCTTATAGCAAAAGCCAAGGCGTCAATTAGAGGTGTTAGACCATGTTAGACTTGCTCAAGGAGTTTGACATTTGATTAGTGTTGGTGGACATGATTGCTTCTTCTTGATATGGGAGCCTGTTTAGAGAGATTTAAACTTGGAATTCCTCTCTACCTTTATGAAAGAGAAGTGAAATTATAATTATGATATGGACAACACTATACAATTTTGGGTGCTTGGAGAGAATTACACTATGAGTTATATCAGATTTTCATTATGCATAGGGAAGTACTCAAAAGAGTACATCACCATCAAAAAGTATTCTACATTATTGGTGCACTTCTCAGAGAGATATGAAGAAGACATTGTGGCAGAATATCATCTATCAGTGATTATATGATTTGATGAGGTCTAAGGTGATGTAGTTGATATCTCTAATGGTGAGATATGTGTACTATTGATTAGCCATATGATTTGTAGGGGAGGAGATAGTAATAGAGTAGTGAGGAAAACAAACATGTTGTATCTCTACAGCATGGTAGAGAAGGTTCTTATCCACTTTAGCTATGCCTTGGCCTGGTACTTCAAGAATCATCCTATTTAGGAGCTAAATTGATTTGAGGTATGGGATCACTAGAATAACTACCTAGTATGACATAAGCAAGGCAAATGATACCCAACACTTTTGCGATAATAAAAGAGATGGGGATATTATAAAGCAGGTTGGGTCAGTAAGGGCCTATATACATCCTAGTGGAAGCCTAAGAGCCTTTAGTTGTGAGTGGAGTAGAAGGGGATCCAATAAAGGTAGGATCCCCCATAGTAGCTTTTGGTTAAGTCTAAGTGTTAGGATGACTCCTTGAATAGTGCATGCATTCCTAGGAGATTGCTTAGACCTCCATATCAAAAGTTCAAGATCGCTTAATTAAAAAGGTATATGGGGTAGACTATAGGGGTTCATCATACCATTTGAGAGGGACAGTAGTAGCTAATGGAGTATATGATACAACTTAAGGTGCATGATTAATGGATTGAGGAGCTACTTTTTAGTATTGTAGGACGCTCAAGAGTCATAATACCACCTCTACCAATGGGAGACCAACTCCTCAATAGCTGGATTCTCCAACTATTACAGAGGCAACATCCTAAGATACTCGAGACATAAACACTCCCATTGTACCGAAAAAGGCGAAGTAGTATCAAGATGCTTAATAAGGGCATTTTTTTTACCTTTTATTTTTTATGTATTATTTTTTTGTCTTGATAGTTAGTAAAGAATTAGGTCTACTAAACTATTATTTATTTATTTTTATTGTGAATATTTTAAACCACAATTTATATTTATATATATAACTAATTTTTGTTCCTTTTATTTTCTTTATATTGTTTAATATTTTATTTTATTTTATTTTGCAAGGATGATATGGATGTAAATCATGCTTCAAATTCAAACTTTTTAGATTATAATTAGGAAAGTACCAATATACTTTCCTTTTTCTCCATACCTCTATTCTCTTTATTATTTCTTGTGTGCATTGGGATAATGTACATCTTTAAGTGTGGGAAAGGAGTATAACAATTATAGTTATGGAATTAAATGTTGACTCAAACAAAATTTTTATTTTTATTTGTTAGTTTTTCTTTATAAAGATCTCTTATTTGTCAATTCCAATTTAAGGCATTTTTTTGTAATTATAAATTATGGAATTATGTTAGAGTATTAAAGGATGAAAGCATGATTAGATGTATTTTTACTTACTACATTATGAGTGCATTTTTTTAGTATTGAGTTAGATGAAAGTTCCACGAATTTTACACACATAAGCCTGAATTATGAGGTTTTGAGCCTATGAATATTTATTATTATTATTATTATTATTATTATTATTATTATTATTATTATTATTATTATTATTATTATTATTATTAATTCTCTACTTAAGTATATATATTTATTATTATTAAATTTATTACATATATTATTTATATTGATTATTATGATTAAATTCTTTATTTTTATTAATTTTCTTCTTATTATTGGTAATTTTATTAATTAAATGTATTTCTATTATAATTATTAAATTGTTTATTATTATTGATTTTCTTCTTATTATTCTTAAATTAATTATTGTCACTAATTTTATTATTCTTATTATTATTTATTATTATTATTATTATTATTAATTTTTACTTGAGTATAAATACTAATTATTATTAGTAGTAGTATTGGTATTAATTGTATCATTTTTATTAATTACATTTATTATTATAATTATTAAATTTCAAATTATTATTAAATTTGTTTTTATTATTATTAATTTTATTTTACAATAAACACGTTACATTATTTATTTCCTACATTATAAATACTAAGAAAGGAAGTGTTTTATTTATGAAACATGGGGAGTTTAGAGAAGAATGTGTGCATCGGAGGTGTGGAGAAGAATGTTTTTCTCGAAGTACCCCCTTGATGCTTCATCTTTACATATTTATAGCCGAAAACTAAAAGGTGCTAGTCTTAGATTTTTTACATTAGAGTACACGTCTTAGGGACATGTCTTTTGGATAAGACAAAACTTTAAGGACACGTCTTTATGATATCTTTAGTTACTATCTTCCGCTTTTTGTGCTGGCATCTGGATCGTTCTTTTAGAGCATACAGGACACGTATCTTTCTAATGTTTTCGAAACTGACAAATCTTCTGTTGTGCTTGATAGCTTGATTTTATCACTCTTGTTTCGAGTAACTTTATCTTTGTGAGTAAAAAATTATGAGCCGCTACTGGAGTAGTCCTAGCTGGAGATATCATGATAGATGAGTGAATCTTTTGACCTCCATATGTACGAAATCCTCTTTTAAAACTGACTTCTAGTCCTTGAAAGACTATCATCATCATCATCATCATCATCACCCAGTTTGGAATCTCGCACTAACGCGAGGTCTGGGGAGGTCTGATAGTACGCAGCCTTACCCCTACA
>JAOTAY010000001.1:8093932-8118710 GCA_025629805.1 Erythroxylum baracoense
CTTCCTCTTTCTCTAGTTTCTTCTAGGTTCTTCTTTTCTTTCTTTCTTAACCTCACGAACACGTCTCTTTCTTTCTTCACTCATACACCGTTCAATAGTTCTTCTCTTATTAATCTAAAACAAACTCTAATCTTCCAAACTTACCCTTCCATATTTAATCTAATTCCTACTAACCACTTAACCTTATTCCAACACTTCCATTTAATCCATGCAACCATAAGTAATTAAAAAAATTCATAACTAAACTCCATAAATTTCTAATTCAAGAATTTTGATTTTTATTCATGACTAAACGCCAACGATTTCTCATTTAATAATTCTAACTTCCAAAAAAAGTTTGGGGTCTAACATTTTAAGTCTCAATTGCCTTTGTGGATTAATATGAGAAGAGTTCGTGTAAAATTAGGCGCAAAAAATTGATGAGTTAGAGTTATTTTGGAGGTACACGCCAGTGTGAGTAATATACATAGCCATGCAGGGGACTGTGTAATTCATTACAAACATGTAAAACTTAGAAGGCATTGTTTTTCTTATGTTATGAAACACACCTATGTAAGTGACATATTTGACCATGTTCCATGCCCATATAAGCTCTCGAAGATGTGTAAATTTGCAATTTTAAAGGTGTTTTTGAGATACACAATTACTCATATGATCTCATGACTGACCGTGCAGATTCTAGAAACTCTAGTTTTGTATTCCAAAAGGACATTATGAGGGCTAACTAAAAAGAGAAGTAATTAGAGTCAAAGTTTGCACAATTATAAACTTAGGACAATGGAAAACACAAAGACTACTTATGAACTTTTGATGTTTATTTTGTTTTCTATGTTTATGAACTAAGTTTGTTTAGTACGTAGGTGTGATGAACCCTAAGGTAAGATGGATATTGTGATTTGATCTTTTATTTAATACAATTTGATTGATTGATTAATTGGGATTCGATTATGCATTTTTATTATTGAATTATTACATCTGAGATATTAGTTCAATGTATTATTTTTATGATTAAGATTAAGAAATTCTTTTACATAAATAGATCTATCTTAATTGGAAGGATTTGCATGCAAATCTAAAAATAAATTGACATAAATCCTTTAAATTAGGGTCAAATGTAATAGTAAAATTCACGAATCAAGTAATGCGATCTTAAGGTTTTAACTAGAAAGATGTTTCAATCATCCAAAGATTAGTCGTTACCAGTCTAGAGAAAGATATTAACATAGTATATGAATTTCTACAATCTAATACTCAACAATTAAATTGCACGATAAAGAGTTAATACTTAAGAATTTTAAGGGATATGTTACGTAGACACAAGTTATTTGATATTGATTAGTCTTAGTACTATCTATGGTCCAGTTTATTATGCTAATTTTAGTTTAATTTAATTTTAAATTAGGTCATCATTCAATTTGTCGGTTAAATAATACAAAATAGGTTATTACTAGTACCTGTAGTTCTTGTGAGGTCGACACTCTATGTTTACTGATCGTATACTATAATTCGATAAGTGCACTTACCTATGAGATCTATAGAGTAAAGATCAGCCTTCATATCAAGTTTTTGGCATCGTTTTTTGGGAATAGAATGTTATAAGCACCCAATTTTTCTTGATTTAGTCATTATTCTTATTTTATTTATTTTTACTTATTTTAATTTGTTAAATTATTTTGTTGACTTTTGGGTTTTCTCACTTCAACAAATTTTTGGGTTAGTTTATGACCTAAAAAATCTCTCTCATTTAATTAAAGAAATGTAGAAATTGAAAGGATGACTTCTTTGAAGAACCTTATTTAGAGAATTCAAGGTAGATCGGTAAGTACAGGAATTAAACGGGCAGACTGATACTGAAATGTCAAGAACTATAGCAGACCAACTAAGAAGCAATATTGATTATGCTAGGCCAGATTTGATGGAAACGGAGTCAAGCTTTAGGGTTGTGTTTGGTTGGGGATTTATTAATGGAATGGAGTGGAATGTAATATTATTCTATTGTTTGGGAGGAGTGTTTATAATAGAGTGGAATGGAATGAGATGGAAGAGGAAGGTTTCATATTACATCCCATTCTATCACAAATAATAAAAATGAAAAACCTTTGAGTTCAAAAGTTTAGGATGGAATGTAAAATGATAAACAACTTTACTTTATATTACATTATAAACCCTTCATCCAAACAATATTTTACTATATTATATTATGAAACTTTCATCCCTCCCAAACAACAATTTTCTAATATTACATCCATTTCGTTATAAACTATTCCATTCCATTAAAAACCTTACGTCCAACTAAACATAATCTAAGATTTTAACAGAGTTGGCGATGAAACTTGCAGTTGGCGATGAAGCTCCAAATGTTGGAAAATTCATTAGACCTACATATTATTACAAAATAAATGGTCAAATTGACCAGGTCTTAGGCAAATTTGATTATAATATTTAGTGTTTGATTTTAGGAACCAGTTTAGAGATGTTCCTGTGATAGGTAGCAAATAAATAAGATAAAGATAAGATTTGTTATCTGTTAGAAGATAAAGTTGTTACCTATTAGGATTTAAAATTTTAAAATTTTGATTTGTTTGGTTATTCTTTACCTTTCATTGCCTATATATTTAGGCCTTCATGTCAATCTAAAGAGTACCTATTAATAAATTCCCTCTCGCATTATCTCTTTTCTATTCTAATTTATTTTAGTTAGTTTCTGGTTCTAAAATTCAACATGGTATCAGAGCTTTTTATCTTGAGGGACCTGTGAGATGAGTGAAACCAAAACATAAACCTGATTTACAACCCAGAATTACAACAAAAATTACAACCATCTTCAAGCAATAGAGATTGAAACACAACTGTTTTAAGGTGCACCACCAATTTTTTATGGTGAAAACTATCAAGCTTGGGCTGTGCGAATGAAAGCTCATCTTAATGCTAAGGATGTTTTGGAAGCTGTGGAGGAAGACTATGAAGTGCCTCCATTACCAACAAATCCTACAACGACTCAAATCAAGATGCACAAAGAAAGGAAAAATAGGAAATCTAAAGCTAAAGCCTGCTTGTTTTCTGTTGTTTCAAACATCATATTCACAAGAATTACGAATCTATAGTGGGCAAAAGATATCTGGGATTACCTCAAAAAGGAATACCAAGGTAATGAAAGAACAAAGAGCATGCAAGTGCTTAACTTGATCAAAGAATTTGAAATGCTAAACATGAAAGAGTCAGAAATCATTAAAGAATACTCCAACAAGTTGCTCGGTATAGTAAACAAGGTGAGGTTATTAGGTAAGGATTTTTTTAGGAACGAATAGCGCAAAAAGTTCTTGTAACCTTACCTGAAAAATATGAATCTAAAATTTCTGCATTGGAAGAAGCTAAGGATCTATCAAGCATGTCTTTGGCAGAATTAGTAAATGCACTACAGGCACAAGAACAAAGGAGGATGATGAGAGAAGAAGAAACCATTAAAGGTACTCTGCTAGCAAAGGAAAAAATTCAGGAGGAGACAAAAACAAGAATTTTAACAAGATCAACAACAACAACAACAACAGAAACAATGATGATTCATATCTACCATGCCTATATTGCAAAAAAACAAATCACCCACAAAAAATTGTTAATGGAGGCCTGATATCAAATGCAGAAAATGTGGACAAATTAGACATATGGAGAAGATTTGTAAGTCACGAAATGAAGAGGTAAGAGTAGCAGCTGAGCATCATCAAGAGGATGAATTATTTTGACATTAAAGCACTGCAACTCTTAAGGCAAGGAGGAGTTTGTTGGAAAATTCCTTAGGCTTACAAATTATTACGAAATAAATGGTCAAATTGACCAGGTTTTAGGCAAATTTGATTATGATATTTAATGCTTTATTTTAAGAATTAGTTTAGAGATATTCTTGTAATAGGTAGCAAATAAATAAGATAAAGACAAGATTTACTATCTGTTAGAAGATAAAGTTGTTACCTATTAGGATTTAAAATATAAAATTTTTGATTTGTTTGGTTAATCTTTACGTTTCATTGCCTATATATTTAGGCCTTCATGTCAATGTAAAGAGTACCTATTAATAAATTCCCTCTTGTATTATCTCTTTTCTATTCTACTCTATTTTAGTTAGTTTCTAGTTCTAAAATTCAACATGGAGCTGGGAGTTGATGGTGGCAAAGTTGGCGGGAGGTGGCAATGGTGATAGAGTTGGAGGCTTAGATTATAAGTTGACAATGAGAAACAGGTCTTAGCGAGTTGGCGTCGGTGAGAGTGGCAACTTGGCATGGTAACGATGACGACGATGGAGCTGTGACCTGTGTTGTGAGAGGGAGTGAGGCTGAGAGTAAGTAAGTGAGAGAGATGAACAAGGAGACAGGGAAAGGAGGGAATTGCTACATGCTTTTTAATTTAGTCATATACTTTATAAAATTTACAAGTCGGTCTAATATTAGATCGATATTTTGAATACTTGATGGTACTGGTGTTTTATTTTATTATAGATTACAGTACCATTTTTCATCCGTTACAATACAATAATCTAAACGTTGAGAGAAACTCCTTTTGTATTTGAAAAAACTTGGAGTTAATTAATGCACGTGTCCTTTTCCTTCAAAGTTTTACTAAAAAGATATTTTATGCCGACATCACTTTTATACTGCCTTAATCTCGATGAAAACTCGGATGTTCTTCACTTTTATGGCCTGTTTGGTTCAAGGCATGGAATAGATAAGAAATATAATGGTTATTATGAGAAATATAAGAGATGAAGAATATAATAGAATGAGTATTACTTTGTTTGGTTTACTGTTAAAGAAATTTTATGCCAGTATTTGATTTGAAAATATAAACTTAGAATGACAAAGGAATAACTAATAAAAAGACGAAAATATCCTTATTATTATTATTATTATTATTAGTATTAATTATCAATTTTTTACTTATTATTAATTATTATTATTATTATTATTATTACTTTTCTATTTATTATTATTCTTATTATAATTAATTTAATTAATTATTATTAATTTTATTATTCTTATTATCCTTAATATTATTAATTATTATTATTAAATTTCTAATTATTATTAATTTTTATTATTAAATTTATTATTTTATCAATTATATTTATTATTATTATTATTATTATTATTATTATTATTATTATTATTATTATTATTATTATTATTATTATTATTATTATTATTATGTTCTATTTTCTTTTAGTGTGTGAATATCATGCATAAGATGAAAATGGCACGTAGATTACACTTTTTCGGTGTCTTTTTTATTTTACTTTTACCATATTTTTATCCCTTAGTTCTAACCAATTTTGAGCCTTAGCTTTTTCTATTATGTTACAAGCTAATTACTATTTTTATTGATTAGCTCTATATTTATTTATTTACCCTAAAGGATTGTATTTACTTGATCGTTTAAGGATTTGATTGGATAAAGAAGTATAAAGAATAGATAAAGGTGTGAGCTTATATATTTGAAAGTATATCTTCTCATGTGTTACTTGTAAATATTTCGTATATTCTCCTTATAGTTTTTTAGAAAGTATTTTTTTAGAGTGTTAAAATTTTAAGGAAAACAAGAAGATACCTAATGTGTTTACACCTTCTTTACATTATACGTAGAGTTTTGATTTAGTTGAATCAAATACTTGTATGATCTTGTTTATGAAATTTACTTTATTTTAATTATCCCATAATTTATGTTTTAGCTTATCCTACATAAACCTTAGCATATCTTTATATAAAACCTTTGTAATTTTTTCCTATAATTTATTTTACAATGGATTTATTTTATAATGGTGAAGATGTGACATATTCGCAAGTTTATGGTTAGGATTCCTTTTATGTATTAATTTGAGAGTTTCATTGATTTTCACTGCAAACACTTTGAGTGAATTAAGTGAGTCTTTCTTTGTAAGGGTTTAAAATCTTATTGCACTTGATTTTATAAGGATTATCAAAATATCATTTGTAATGTTGGCTTGTAAACATTTGTTCAACTAATGCTAACTTTATTGTATTTTAATTTTATTTTAAATCATTACATCTATAATGTGAATAGATAGGTTAAGATAAAGAAAAGGAGGATATTAAGAAGAGTAGATGAAATGGAAATTTTATTTGCTTTAGGATAAGCAAATGCTTAAGTGTGGAAAAGTTGATATGTAGTGATTTAGTCATATTTTTATTCCCATATTTAATGCATTTTTGCTTGTTGATTTGATTATTTTTATTGATTTTTTATTTAAGTTCTTTATACTGAGTTTCTAGGTCTAATTCACTCATTTGGAACAAAATGAAACAAATTCTGACAAGTTTGAAGCACATTGGTACTATTTTGATTAAGTTATAAAGTGTAAGACATTGCACATGGATATGTAGGAAAGTTTGAAGGTGTGTTGAATATTCTCTACAGAACATGCCCGTATTGATTTATGAGAAGGTTATATTGATGGTACACACTTATGTTTGTGCATGTGCTAGCTCTAGATAATGTTACATATTAATTTGAAGAACATGATCATCAACACGCCCGTGTAACTTACTGTAACCAAATTTCAAATTTAGAAACATAAGATTAAGCTATCTATAAAGGGGAAGCAAAAATATATTTATAAGGAAGAACCTTAAAGTAATTAGAGGAAGGAAAAATAACCAAGTAAATCCGTTAGAAGTAGATTTGCATCAATCTATAGTGATGTTTTTGGAGACTTTAAGGTTTCCAATCATGTTTTCTTAGATTTCTAGCTTTTTCTTTAGTTTTGATGTTTTATTTTCTTTTATCATATGGTAAATATATTTTGGTATTTATGATAAACCCCAGGATGGATCTTGCAGTTCTTTATTTTATTTTAATTTATTTTTAATTGATTGAGATTTAATTATTTTTTCATATTTATTCTTGAATTAATATTATTTTTTGAGAAAATGGTAATAAATTAAGCCATTAAAGACAATTAAGAGTTAAAAATAGTTACAAAGAGTTGTACATTAGTATACTATCTATTCCAAATACTGTAGGGCAATTCTAAGCTCAACTTTCTTAAACATTGGGATGGTTTAAAATTATACATTCCACATTCTAGTACAATAATTGTCATTATGAAATTTAGACTTATATAAGCTAAGATAGCTTATGATTTGTAGGAGAATTCTGTTGTTAAATTATTCCTTGGTTAATATGATTATTATATTACTTCATATGTCATTTCACATGATTAATATTGACAAATCCTTTATATGAATAGATCTATAATAACTATATGTTGTGGCATCTACACAAGAGCCTTAACAATGGGTAAGTTATCTTGAATTTGATTAAACAACTTAAGGAACTTACCAAGTTGTGCATTTATTTGATCTTTCTTCACTTTAACAAGGTAACAGATGATAGGACAATATTCCTTGACTTTTTCTAAATGACTTTCATCTTCTGCTTTTGAGATCTTCTCCTTCTTCTTTTAGAAGTTTAATTCCACTCTTTAGGATCATTGCCATTACTCTTTCCTTAGGATTTGTTTCAGTTGTACTAACTAGACTCCCCTGTGATCTTTTCAAAACTAGCTTATTAGTTTATCTAATCTAAATGTCTAAGTTAAGTATAAAAGCTTCTGTTCATTAATGTCTTGTATCAGGTTCTTGAGCAATCCTCAACATCATCTCCTTCAGAGTAGGCTTCTTAGATTGAGGTGTTTATTTTATAGAAATCTCAATGGAGGATTATTCCCTGCTTGGCATTGATTTCCCCAAAAAAATTTGGGATGATTCCTCCATCTTAGAATATATGTGTTGCAATATGGATTGTTTTAGGGTCTAGGAGCATTCCTCAAATAATTCACATCTCGTACTGCTTGACAATTTTGACCTTGACAATCTAGCCTATATACCTCACACTGCATCATTTTCCTGGTGGATTTATCATTAATCTATCAATTTTTTTGCTTAAATCTTCCACCTAGTTTGCCAACTGTGTCATTGTGTCCACTTTATAAACTCCCATTGGCTTATTTATTCTGGCTCTAGACGAGCACCACTAATAGTTGTTCATTGTCATGCCCTCAATAAGATTTTCAGTCGCTTTTACTGTTTTGTTATTTAAAGTACCCACTATTGCTACATTTATTGACTGCCTCGTGTTTTGATTACGCCAATTATGGACTACTTCTCAACGTCTCCTTGAATCACTCCTATATATCATATATCAACTCAAAATAAGCTTGAGAGTAGGAGGAGATATCATTCCTCAATTTAGCAGTCTTTGCAAGTGGAAAATACTTCAATAAGAATTTTTTGCCACTTAATCCCATGTAGTCAGTGATGATCATAGTATTGAACTTAACTGTAGCTATAGCTATGTACCATATACAACCGTAGCTATAGTTATGCTCTAGATGAAGTTTGGCAATAGGGTTACTTTTTGACCTAATTTGTTTAACAATTGATAAGTTTAACCCTAATATTTTATAGAGAACAATTATAACGTTAACATTTATAAAAATTAAAATTAAACCACATTATAACTTAAAATTTAATCCCATCTGTTAAATGTTAGGTTAACACTGACCTAACAATTTTTAATTTTTTTATTTTTAATGCTATGTTATTACTGACGTGATAAGATGGGACCCACTTTTTTAAAATATAAAAAATTTAATTTATTTATAAATGTGGACCCACCTTCTCACTTACTCATCATCTCATTTTCATTTTTTTCTCACTTTCTGTACAATACCAAACCATTTATTCTTCTTCTTCTTCTTCTTCTCCTTTTTCTTTGTTTCGTTTTCATCTAAAATATCGTGAAAACAAGGCTTCAAATCCTTTATATATATCTTCTTTTCTTGAAGTTGATTTTGTTTAAAGCTTTTGGTTGGGAACTTAATGGTTAATGTTCTCGATTTGATTCATTAAGTCACTTATGGTCCTGAGTTTTTGTTTTGCTTCTTGAATTAGTTGTTGTAAGACAAAGATAACAGTAGAGGAAAATTAAGTTATGTTACTAATATGGAACTTTGCTATTTACTTTTTGGCTTCTTGTCCACTTTGATTCTCTCACTAAATTGGATCGGTAGACACTGTATTTGTTATGTTTTTTTAATAATGTTTATGTAATGTTAGATTTTGTTTTTTAGAATATCTGAATGTTTTTACTGCAAGTTTGGTTAAACTTTGATAAGATTGTGTCTAGATTTATCGTCTCTGATGTGTTTTGCGGCTGAACAAGTGCTTTCGTTGATAATTTCATGTGAAATGCAAATGCTAGGATTCTCTCATTTATGCAAATGGTTATCTATTAGCTATGCTAAATGTTTTCATTAGTTATTCATGTTCTTGGTAGTATTTTAGATTCCAAATTGTTGCTTATAGCCATTGTTAAAAGCTTAATATTGGGGGAAATTCACTAAGTGTGGAACATTTATAAAAAAACAAAAATAAGATAAATAATTGAGAAGATAGGTTCCACACTTATAAATGAATTAAGGTTTTTATATATTTTTTTAAAAGATAAATCTTATCTTGTCACGTCAATAATTATGTGGTACTGAAAAAAATAAAAATGTTAAAAATTGCTATGTCAGTATTGACTTAATACTTAATAGATGAGATTAAATTTTTTGTCACAGTAGAGTTCAATTTTAACATTTTCTAAATATTAGAATTAGAATTATTTTCTTTCAATATTAGGGTTAAACGTTGATAAAAAAATTTGAATGAAAGGTGTCGCTTTTGCCATAAAGTTTTGTTTAAAACCATATAGAAATTAGGAAATAGTCCGTATCCAGAACGCCACGGGATTTACTGCTAATTACTAATATGGGCATTGAACTTTGGACGAACGCAATTGTCTAGTGGTCTCGTGTTTAGTATATCTTGGAAAGTCCAGGACTTTTGGGCTTGTCTGTTGTTTATTTCATGGCCTGATTCCTGACTCTGGATTAGGCTCTTTTCTTTTATAAGTTGAAGGGGAGAGATTGATGACCATCAACGATGGTTGACATGTTCTTCTCCGGCGGCCGAGTTGATGTTGGCCATTATCGCTCCGATCCAACGGTCCTTCTGTCGGGGCCTCCTTCCTCGTAAGCGTCAAAGCATACTAAATTCTGTGTCTGTCTTCTTTCTGTAATACGTGTATAGAAACACTACGCAGGGGAAAAACGTCTTTGCTGTTCCAGTTCGCGTACAATGCTGCAGTAGCTGGGGGCGATGTTGTCTTCATATGCAATCGCGACAAGCTTGAAAGCAAACCACCCTTTCTATCGCAGGTAACTGTTTCGCTCTCTCTGTTGCTTGTTTCTTGGATTTTGTTTTCCGAATCGGTCTTTTTAACCCGGAAAATGCATATCATATTAATGTTATAATTTGTACAGGAAATCCTTCCATCTTCTGATACATTTATGCGCATACACATGAAGTAAGCAAACCATTCAAAATGTCAAGTTATTATGGCTTGTAGAACACATTGATTGAGCATTTGGGGAATCTTTTGTTTTGAGCAAAAGGTATGTGGATAATGAGGAAGGGATCAAGAAGTATTTTGCAGCATTCCACCTGCACGATACATATCCCTTGGCCGTAGTAATTGATGATTTTGGGGACTTTTTTAACGAAAGGTATTTGCTTTCCTCTGAATTCTTTTCTGCAACTCTAAAATCTGCAACTCCTTTTCTTTTGTTTGTTTCTGTTGCCTCCCATGGTGAGAATTTGATGTTTTTTTTTTTCCCTCAAATTCATATGGCCTTTGTAACTCACCTGATTACCGAAAGGGTTTGCCAAGAACAATACGGTAACCCGCGGGGAAGAGACATGGCAATGGTTCGGGTCCTAGCTTTGTGTCACAACGCAGTAAGGCATGCCAAGTGAGTTTTAATTGCAATTGCTATACTGGTGCACTCGTGGTATTTGTAGACATGTGACTTCTAACTTCTAAAATATTATGCGGGACGTGGAGCAGTGAAAAAGGGTACTGCGGTCTTATACTTTCGGATACACACTATGGAGACTCCCCAAGGTTGCTCTTCATTTACAAAAGATGGATACATTCCATTTTCACTGTCAAAGGTTTGGCCGGAGAAGTTCATGATTTGCCAAATTTTCTTAGATTTTTACATGGAACTATGTTTTGATGTATCGCTAAGCATCATAATCCTTACACATTGAAGCGTAAATGTCGTAGGTGATGACAGGGGATCGTTTCTCGTACGACGTAACGTCCATTTGGTGGGGAGCAGTTCAAAGAAGACAAGAATTGCGACGTACTCCATAGCTCTTCAGTATCTATTTTTGGAACAGATCACTGAGGATGAAGATGATAATCAACAACTTCGCTTATCCAATGCCTTATAATCAAACTTTGCTACGTGAACATTACAATACCGATGATACTTTACTTTTTTTTTTCATCTTTCTATTATAGGCTGTTGCTTCTCTCCTGAAATGATGATGTCCAAGTTGTTAGTGATTTTTCAAATTTGGACAATTAGTTACAATTTTAATGATTTAACGGTTAAGCAAATTGAATTTGATCCGGTTAAAGATAATAAAAAAGTCCGATAAAGTATATAATTTTATGGGCTGAAGTTTAACGAAGAAAATAGACTTAATCAGTCTGATTCAGACATGCATTGAGACTGTGATAAGAAGGTCCAATATGGTTAATATATATAGTAAGGTCTCATGTTTTTTGCTCAAGTTTGTGAACATTTAGATTCTTTAACCCGTTAAGAGGTTCACGCATTAAGAAAGATGTAGAAAGACATTAATAGCATTCAGGTGATCGACTTTTGTAAAGAACATTGAGAAAGTTCGAAGGATTTAGCGTGGAAATGCTCGTTTGAAGAAAATGGAAAGCAAATAAGGAATTTTTCTGTGTTTTCTTTCACGTTTAATTTTGGGCGCGTAACTAAGGTTTACGTTACGCATCACACGTAGTATTAAAGCAATTACGTGATTGTGTGAATTCAAATGGAGTTTTTTTTCTTCGAATTTCTCCAAAAGGATATCAGAGAAAGCAATATGTTTTTGCTTGTTTAAATTGCGTATTGTCGCTTAACTTGACGTTAAAAAAGCATTGCAATGAAAAACGGGTTAAAAACGAGTTTCAAGAGTGAAAACATGGGCTAAAAGTTGTTAGAAATTGCCTTTTTTGGGTAACATGAGAGAAATTGCACCAAAAGTTGGGAGAACCTCAGGCGCGTGTGACATACACACGTCTGACGACCCGTACCTCTCAGAGGCACTCGTCAGACAGATGAGGTACGCAGGTGTGGATGCGTGTCTTGCACGTGTAACAAATGCACGTAAGAAGGTGGGTGTGTGCATATGGTGGGTGTAACACACACACACACCTGACACATCCAGAGGCGCGTCCCACACACCCTCCAACCATGTACAATGATGATGTTAGTTGTTGATGTCATCACACTATAGGACAAAAAAGCTCATAATTTTTAGAATTCATAAAGTTATTTTGAGTCAGTTTTTTGGGTCTTATGAATTTATAAAGTGAGTTTTTTTAATTGTTTTAGAATTTATGACATTGTTAATGAATAAGGTTTAGCTTCAGAAAAATCGATTAAGGTTATTAAAGCCAAATTTGAGTAAATATTCTTGCTTTGAACTTGAAATATAAGGGGTACATATGCTTATGATATCTTGCATGGTATGCTAATTGTTCCATGTTGCATTATTCTTACTCTGATTAAGATTTTCCTTGTAATAAATTCTCAAATACAATTAATTGATAATTTTTTGGTGTTAGGATATGATAATGAGTATGTGTATAAGGATTTTGCGTTTATTGATAGTACATTGTCACATATTATATGTCCATATATAATGTGAGGATAATATACATGTGTATCCCTTATGCTTCTGGATCTATTGGATGCTAATGAGAATTTAGTTACCATAGTGGCCTTTCAAGTTAATATTTGAATTATTTTACTTGTATGCTTGAGGATGTCTCTAGTCTTGTATTTAATTATTCTGCCTACAGATGTTGGCCTTATATAAGATTTTGAGATGTGCATAAAGGCATAAGATAGAAGGAAGACATTGTTTAAATGATCTATTCACCCATAAGTGGTAGAGTCATAAAAGTTAGAGGTGTGCACTCTTTTAATAAATTAAAAAAAAATCGATCGCTTTTATGTGAAGATCTTATCTGCATGTATTATGTATTCAGCTCACAGGTGTTTCATGATATGTGTGATGAGATACTCAGAACATATATTATTTTGTGGCTTTCAGTATCGTTGTTATTATATATTTATGCTGATCATTACATTCTCAATTTTCCAGTCACCTTTTCTTTGAATAACAACAATGTCACTATTGAAACCCTAACTAGTTCAACTTTCAGAAATGGAAGCGAGATGTAGAATTTATTTTGGAGATGGTGGATATCAACATGGCCATGGTCAGGGATAGGTCATCTACACCTACATCTCTCAGCTTAAAAGCTGAGAAAGTAGCATACATAACCTGAAAAATGTCAGGTAGGATGTGTTATTTTACCAAAAAAAGATCAATTCTAGACTATTTGCTAAGTGAACTTCTAAAGATTATCATAGCAAAGGTTATCATAGTAAAGGACTTCCTCAACAATTTCTCACAAAGATACAAAGTATCTTCTAATGCTGAGATAGGTACCTTAATGAATGAATTGTTCTCCATGAGGTATATATGAAAAAGAGGAGTAAGGGAGTACATCATTATGATGGTCCACCTATAGTCCAAGCTGAAGGCGTTGAATATTTCTATTCCTAATGCCTGTATTGTTCACCAAGCTTTGAATTCACTTCTATCAGAGATTGGTATTCTGGTTACAACGTATAACTCTCAGGATGAGGTGATATGTGCTTAAATATTGATTCATTTGATTTACTACACTTAGTTATTAATGCCTTAGAAATGCTTAAGATACTCACTTTAGCTCATATTTGATTTTAGGTACATTTTGGAAGTGACGGAACTAAAATGAGTCAAAAGCATACTTATTGAGTTATCTTCTCAATATTCATACTATATTGTCTTCATAGAATAAGAAGAAGAAGAAAATTACTAGAAGAAGAGACAAGATAGAGCATAAAAAATGGACACCACACATTTAACTGAACAACTGTCCATTTAACCTAATTGCACATTATTTTTAACTTATCTTTTTAAGGTATAAAGGGAATGCATGTATGATAGCTGTAACAATTAAAAAATTTATAGCAACCATGGATTACAAGATAAAGGCACCTTTTGCTACCCAAGGAGCCAATTGTCCGTAAATTTTAACCTAGCTTTGGTGGAGATGAAATGGGTGTGAGTAACGAAAACATCAAGCTCCTTTGGGTTTAAATGCCACCTGTCCAGTCTTACTTTAACCTAGCCTTTAGAGAATAGAGAGAGTGTGTGGTCCGCTACATAAGAGGGTGGAGAATTGAGAATAAAAGGAGGAAAAGGACAGCTGGAAGGGGATACTGGAAACACAAAACACCTGTCCATTTTGTTACATTTTTTAACCTAGTTTTTATTAGTGTAAAAGGAGTGTGTTTGTCAGTTAGGAAAAAAAGCAGCAAGAATCATGAGTATGGAGGTGTTGGAGAATAAAATAAAGAGTGGTGTAGGATAAAATGGAGGGGGTGTCGGTCGCTAGAAGGCTACATTTGGAGAATGCAATAAAAGGTGGACGACTTGACAAATTTTAACAGCAGCTGATTAATGTTATGGTCCTCTTTGGTTTGCAACAAAGGGAGTGATGGCTAGATAACCTCCATTGATGCCATTCATCACCATCTTCTCATCAGTTTTCAAAGTGGGGAAGGAGGAACAACGAAGACAGCAGTGGACAATAACTATTCTTAATCAATTTCTCTTCTTTTTTCAACATAAATAGAGGCTACAAAGGTTGATTCTTGGAGCTTGAAGGAGGAGATGGAAGGATAATGTCCCAATGTCGATTCAACGGTGATATCAACACTAAGTCACGGTTAAGCTATTTCATCTTGTTAATGTTGTTAATCTCTTTTCAGATTGTTATGTTGTTTGCGTTGATTAAATCAGATTTTTGTGTGAATGATCTTAATAAGTTATTTGGATTGTTCTATTCCTATTGCTATAATGTTGAATGTAATATGTAATTGTTACATTTAATGTTTGATAGTAGCATCTAATGGTCTTGGATTCTTAGGAACAATATAACCTAGGTTGGATAACCCAAACGTGTGAGATTACTGCTTATATTGATCATTTTTTACTTCGTAATGTGGTTGCCAAGTTGAAGTTAGAAATCGAATCCTAGGTTATTTGGTAGCTAGGTTTATTTAATAATCGTATCTTAATTAAACATAACCTAAGGGAAAACCGAGATTAGCAGAGTGTATTGTTAGTATCAGATTAATAGTTCGAAGAGAGGTGTGAAGACGTTAGGATGATGGGATATGTTTAATCATGTTTAGGCCGACATTAACCCTAGAACCGAACCTTACTTATATTCGACACTTTAATCATTTTCGATTGCTTGCTTTAATTTGTTTTAGATAGTTTACTTTTACTTTATTTTCTAAATTGCTTAAAATCTAAAAACCGCCCTTTATATTTTCCTTACATCAATTAATTTCGTTACGGAAATTAACCAAACATTCCTTATGGATTCGATCCCAACTCACCACAACCACAAATTTTAGTGCACAGAGTTAGGTAAATTTTGCAGTGCAGTCGACACGTGCTGTCAAATTTTGGCATCATTGCTAAGGAATGTGATAGTTTAATTTTCTTTTTTGATTTTGTTTTGTGTTTTGTGAATATATTTGTTTATAATAATTTCTTTTTGTTATTTGTTAATTTTAAAGGTTTGTTAGTGTTGGTGTATGGTAGTTACGAGATCTCCTAGTAGAGAACTTGAGCAGGTTAATCCGAAGATTAAGAGAACACTGTGGAGATTACGTAAGGAAGCAAGATCAATTATGGTAGAAAAATTGGAATCTGAATGCAAAGACATGATGGTGAATCCGAGAATGTTGAGGTAGTTGGCTACACCAAATTTAACTGAAAGACTATTATGCATTACATTTTCAAATTTTGCCGAACATATTAATTTTGAATTAAAGTCTGGACTAATACATTTATTACCCTTTCATGGTCTTGCAAGTGAGGATGCACATAAGCATCTCAAGGAGCTCGATGTGGTTTGTTTGAGCATAAAGCGTTATGGGGTGACCAACGAACAAATCATGTTGAGAGCCTTCTCATTCTCACTTAAGGATGCAGTGAAGGATTAATTATTCAATTTACCAGCTGTGAGCGTGAATACTTGGTTGGAGATGAAGAGATTGTTTTGGAGAAATATTTTATAGCCTTAAAGACAAAAGTATTCGGAAGGAGATCTGTGGCATCAAGCAACATAACGAAGAATCTTTTTACGAGTATTGGGAGTGTTTTAAGAAGCTATGTGCCAGTTGTCTGCACCACAACATTCCAGAGAAACTTCTCATCCAATATTTGTATAAAGGATTATTATCAATAGAGAGGAGTTTGGTTGATGCGACAAGCAGTAGGGCACTTGTGAGAAGACTCCCATTAAAGCCAAGATCCTACTTGAGCAGATGGCCACTAATTCCTAGCAATTCGGCACTCGCAACAATGTTCGATGAGTAAACGAGGTAAGTACTTCAGCTATCAAACATCGTTTAGATGGACTAACATCTTTTGTGAGACAAATTACAGTTGGACAAGCACAAGTGCAAGTATGCGGGATATGTTCAAACACAAGCCATTTAACTGATGAGTGCTCGACATTACAAGAGGGCAGTATGGAGTATGTAAATATTGTAGGAGGGAACTTCCCAAATTAATATAACTCGTACTAGTAGAAATATAACCCAGGCTAGAGGGATCACCTCAACTTAAGTTACAGAGGGAACAGATAGTATAATTACTTTTAGAATCGATTGCAAGGAGCACAAGGATTTCAACTAAGACAACAAGGAGCACAGGGAAACTCCTCTTCTAGTTCAGGTAATTCTCTGGAAGAATTGATCAAGACTCTTACTATTAATAATTTGCAATTTCAACAGAGCATACAACAGTAGCTTTAACAGGACATATAACAAATTCAACAGGAGACAAAGGCGAGCCTACAAAATTTAGAAAACCAAATGGATCAGATGGTAGTGAGGCTTAATCATCTTGAATCACAAAGTGGAGGAAAATTGCCATCCTAACTCGAGGTGAACATGAAGAATGTCAGTGCTATAACCCTAAGGAGTAGAAAGGAGATTGAGGGTCCCAAGAGAACTCCACGGAGGATTGCTACCTAGGAAGAGATCAAGAAGGAATTGGGAAAGGAAGAAAATCTATCATCGAGTACGAAGTTAAATTTCAAAAGTCCCAATATTATTAAGACTAATCCTCCACCTTTTTTGAGTAGATTGATAAGACTAAACAAGGAGGAGAAGGACAAAAAGATATTGGAAACTTTCAGAAAAGTGAAAGTCAATATACCTTTGCTCAAGGCAATCAAGCAAGTGCCAAAGTCGCCAAATTCCTTAAAGAACTATGTACACATAAGAGGAAACTAATAGGTGATGAAAAAGTAATGATGAGTGAGAATGTGTTTACAGTATTTAGAAAGGAGATGCCTCCAAAATGTTGAGATATAAGTATGTTTACTATTCTTTGCAAAACTGGTAATACTATAATCAATAGAGCCATGTTGGATTTGGGTGCTTCAATTAATGTGATACCTTATCTGATTTATGCTTCTTTAAATTTGGGTCTTTTGAAAGAAACAAGTGTGATCGTATAATTGGCTTACTGCCCTAATGCTTACCCTGATAGGGTGGTTGAGGATGTTTTGGTGCAGGTGAATAAGTTATTATTTCCTGTAGATTTTTATGTTATGGATATAAATGATGACACTTAATATAATTTGATACCTATCTTTTTGGGGAGACTGTTTCTTAATATGACTCAAACTAAGATAGATGTTTATGAGGGAACCCTCACGATGGAATTTGGTAGGGAAGTGATTCATTTCAATATTTTTAATGCCATGAAACATCCTCCTGATGATCATTGTGTTTTCTCTATTAATATGATTGATCATCTGGTTTAGGAAATATTTAACTTAAGTCACAAGGATTATTTAGAAAAGGTCTTGATTGAGTAAATGAAAGTATAAGCCAACAATGATATTGGAATGGGAGAAAAGCTGATGGAAATGACAGTCGCTTTGGAATCATTTGTAAATTTTCCAAAAAGGTATGATTTGGCTTCTATAAACCTATTGGAATCTCACCAGAAGTTATTACCATCTGATGTGCAGGCACCAAAATTGGAATTAAGGTCACTCCCTACACACCTCAAGTATGCTTATTTGGGAAATAAGCAAACTCTTCCAGTCATCATTTCGGCGGAGTTGAATTCAAATCAAGATGACAAACTGGTTCGAATGCTAAGAGAGCATAAGAAGGCCATCGAGTGCACTATTGCAGATATCTAAGAGATAAGCCCATTTACTTGCATGCATCACATTTTGTTTGAGGAGGATGCAAAATCCACAAAGCAAGCCCAATGTAGGCTTAATCCTCCGATGATGGAAGTTGTAAGGAAGGAAGTATTGAAGCTTTTTGATGTTGGGGTTATTTACCCAATCTCCGACAATAAGTAGGTAAGTCCTGTCCAGGTGGTTCCAAATAATTCTGAAATGATCGTTGTAACAGATCAGGAAGGTGAGTTGGTTCTTACTCGAGTGCAAATTGGGTGGTGAGTGTGTATTGACTATAGAAAATTGAATTCTGCAACTTGTAAAGACTACTTTCTCCTTCCCTTTATTAATCATATACTTAAGAGATTGGTTGACTATGATTATTATTGCTTTCTAGATGGCATTTCATTTCAACTTGAGATGCTGATCGCAACAGAAGATTAGGAGAAGATCACATTTACATGCCCATTCGGTACGTTCGCTTACCAAAAAATACCATTTGGATTATGTAATGCACCTGCCACATTACAGAGGTTTATGGTAAACATTTTTTCTGAATATGTTGAGAAGATTGTTGAGGTATTCATGGATGATTTTAGTGTATATGGTTCTTTTTTTGATGAAAATATTGAGAATCTTGCTATTATTTTGGAATGATGTATAGAGACTAACTAACCTTTTGCTAAATTGGGAGAAATGTTATTTTATGGTGGATCAAGGGATAGTTTTAGGCCATATTATATCTGGTAGGGGTATTAAGGTAGACAAATCTAAGGTTGATCTTATTTCTTCTTTACTTTACCCATCTACTGTGAGGGAAGTGCGTTCTTTTCTTAGGCATGCAGTTTTTTATCGAAGGTTCATTAAGGACTTTTCGAAGATAACTACACACTATGCAAGTTTTTATAATAAGATGTCTCCTTTGAGTTCAAAGTGAAGTGTAAGGAAGCATTCAACAAACTTAAGGAGCTTTTGACATCCCCAACGGTGATTCAACTGCTAGATTGGAACCTTCTTTTCGAGATCACGTGTAATGCAAGAGATTATGCAATGGGGCCAATTCTAGGACAAAGAGTGGGACAAGCTTTGCATGCCATATACTATGCTTCCAAGACTCTAAACCCAACACAATTAAAGTATTCAACTACTAAAAAAGAACTCTTATATGTGGTTTTCACTTTGAAAAATTTTCGATTGTATTTTCTTGGTGCTAAAGTGATTGTTTATTCTGACCATACAACTTTACGATACTTGCTCATAAAGAAGGAAGCAAAACCAAGGCCGATCAGATGGATTCTCCTCTAACAATTCGACTTGGAGGTCAGAGATAAGAAGGGGGCAGAAAATATGGTGACGGACCATCTTAGCCATTTGATAAAGGAAGAAGATGATATCCCTTTGCGAGAAACCTTTTCGAATGATCAACTATTTTTTATTGATGCGACAGCACTATGGTATGCAGACATTGTCAATTTTTTAGTTACTAATGAATTACCTGTTGGTTTGTCAATGATTCAAATGGATAAGCTATAGAATGAAGCAAAGTGTTACGTTTGGGATGACCCGTATCTTTAGAGGCACTGTACATATCAAGTTATCTGTAGGTGTGTACTATAAAATGAAACACCCTCAATCTTAACCATTTGTCATTCTTATGCATGTAGAGGATATTTTGGAGTGAAATAGGAATCTCGTAAAGTTTTGGAAAGTAGTTTCTACTGGCCCACACTATTCAAAGATGCATATACCTTCTACAAATCATGTAATAGATGCTGACAGTCAGGTAACCTGTGCCATAAGGATCAATTGCTACAAACCCCTATGCTTTTTTGTGAAAATTTTGACTTTTGGTGTTTTGACTTTATAGGACCTTTCCCTCCGTCTTTTGACTTTACTTATATATTGCTTATAGTTAATTATGTTTTTAAATGGATGAAAGCCAAAGCTACTAGGACTAAGGATGCAAAGGCTGTTGCAGATTTTGTTAAGGCTAACATTCTTTCTAGGTTCAGGATACAAAAAGCAATCATTAGCGACATAGGAACCTACTTTTGCAACAAGGTGATAGAAGCCATGTTCAGAAAATATCTCATCACACATAAGGTTTCCACTACTTATGATCCCCAAACTAACGGGCAAGTTGAAGTTTCGAATTAAGACATCAAGTTGATCTTGAAGAAAATCGTGCAGCCCAATATGAAGGATTGGAGCGGAAGACTATAAGATTCGTTATGGGCCTACAGTCATGCTTACAAAATACCAATTGAGATGTCTTCATATAGACTGGTGTTTGGAAAGTCTGGCGGAATTACGACACAAGGCATATTGGGCTATCAGAAGATGCAACATGAATTTGGATGATGTGGGTATGCATAGGAAGTTACAGCTTTAAGAGTAGAGGAAATAAGGAACGACTCCTACCATAATGCAGTAATATATAAGGAGAAGATGAAGGCTTTTCATGATAAAATGATTACAAGGAAAAGCTTCTCGGTGGCCCAGAAAGTGCCACTATATCACTCAAAGCTCAAATTATTTCCAACTAAGTTATGTTCCTATTGAGTTGGTTCGTTTGTTATCACTCATGTCTTTACTTTTGGTGCAGTAGAGATATTGAGTCTAAAAAATGACAAGACATTCAAAGTGAATGGTTATCGGTTGAAGTCGTATTATGAAGGCTTCCAAATGAAGGATTTGGAGGTGTTGATTCAGGATGTGACTGGTGTCACTTGATGCACACAACAGGGAGTCGACCCAACGATGATAAACAAAGGTACTGCTTGGGAGGCAACCTAAGGGAAGTTAATTTTTGTTATTTACATTTTCGCATTTACTATTTTCATAGAGTGCTCAATTTCTTGCATTTGATGTTACATTGAGGATAATGTAAGTTTTAAGTGTGGGGGTGGGGATATTAGTTTATATGTATGTTTTTGAGCTTAATTGTAACTTATGTGACTTCTTAGGCAGTTTTCAAAATCAAACAAACAAAATAAAAAATTTTCTTGTCTTTTATTACTTTTAAAATTATTTATTCATAATTAAAGTGTGAATTGACTACAAAAATCCATGGCAACCTTAATATGTACTTTTGCTCTTGTGATTGGTTAATGTGCATTATTCTTAGAAAAGCAGTAACCATTGGTAGATAAAAGCCAATGAGGTTTTGAGCTATATTAGACTGACACATCCATATTAGTCTCATTGTCTTTTGTTATGTGTGACCTTCATAACATGTACATTCTTTGTACATTCTTACTTGCTTTGATTTTCTATACAAGACCACATTTTTATAACATGCATTTTCATGAAAATGATTAGGCATTCATTATTGTTTACGGGCCACATTAGCCAAATAACCTACCCGTTTATGTGAATTTTCCTTTGCTAACCCCTTTGAGCTTTATTAGCCTTTTCTTTTGTATAAGCCACTTTACATGTACCTAACCAATTGCCCTACCTAAGCATTAAAGCTAGTGGAGCATTTGTTAATTCTTGATGATTGTAATTATACAAAAGCCTAAATGTGGGGGTATGCACACATATGGGTTGGTTATGTTTTTTAAAATGCCACGTTATGAATCCCATATTCATGTAGGTTCTATCACTGTTATATTTGAAAACAAAGAAAAGAAAAGAAAAGAAAAAAGAAAAGAAAAAGAAAAAGAAAAAGAAAGAAAAATAAATGTTAATAAAAATTTTAAGGAGGAAATACAATTAGTTTGAAAAGTTGTTAATTAATGGTTTATCCTCCTTAAGTTGTATTGAATGGGTGGTTTAAATATATTGCATATATGGTGGGTGTTGTTTTGGATGAAGCACTCTTTGTGTTATGTTCATGTGGTTTATGGTGTGAGAGTTGAATTAAGTTGTGAACTATAATTGTTGCATTCGGCAAAGTTGATGGTACCCAGTTTTGAATGAATGTTAACTTGTGTACTTGATATCTCATTAAGTTTTGCTTTTGCTTCACTAGCTTGATGGCTTTTGCTACATTACCTAAAATACATCTCACCTTACCCTTTCCCGCATTGTAACCCTAGAAAAGTCATTTGATTCATGATTATACACATGAATTTTAGTGGTGGAGAAATGAAATGATATGCAAAGTTGTGGATTGTTGTGATCATGAATGGTTTTTGAGTGTACCCATAGAAATATCTTATTTAGACACCATTTATCCAAGTCTACTTCTAGATTGCTTAGTTTATAAATGATTAATTTTGATTGATCATGCATAGAAACTTTGAAATTTGAGTTATTATTATAGGTTTTGAAAGTCATTAATCTTTACTTATGATTATCTATTCTTAGGAAATATGGAAAATAAGTAAGAGTTTTAGTTTTTAATTTTGATTTTGAAGATTTGCCTAAGGACAGTGAAAAACTAAGTGTGTGGGAACTTGATATGTGCTTAAATGTTAATTCATTTGATTTCGTACACTTAGTGATTAATGCCTTAGAAATGCTTAAGATACTCACTTTAGCTTATATTCTATTTTAGCTACATTTCAGAAGTGAAGGAACTAAAATGAGCCAAAAGTATACTTATTGAGCCATCTTCTTGATATTCATATTCTATTGTCCTCATAGAGCAAGAAGAAGAAGAAAATTACAAGAAGAAGAGACAAGATAGAGCGTAAAAAATGAACAACACACAATTAAATGGATAGCTTTCCATTTAACCCAACTGTCCATACATTTTAACCTCGCTTCTGCGGAGATGAAATGGGGATGAGTGATGAAAACATCAACCTTCTTTCGGTTTAAATGCCACATGTCCACTCTCATTTTAACTTTCCTTTGGAGAATAGAAAGAGTGTGTGGTTGGCTGCATAAAAGAGTGGAGAACCGAGAATAAAAGGAGGAAAAGGGTAGTTGGAAGGGGATTCTAGAAACGTAAGACACCTGTCCATTTTGTTACATTTTTAACGTAGCTTTTATTAGTGTAAAGGGAGTGTGTGTGTCAGATGGGAAAAAAAGCAGTAAAAACCATGAGTGTGGAGGTGTTAGAGAATAAAATAAAAAGTGGTTTTGGACAAAGTGGAGGGGGTGTCAGTTGCATTTGGAGAATGCAACAAAAGGTGGCCGATTGGACAAATTTTGACAACAGGTGATTAATGTTATGGCCCTTTTTAGTTTACAACAAAGGGAGTGATGGTTGGATAAGGAGATAGCAACTTAACGTCCTGTGACACCATTCATCACCATCTTCTCATCGGTTTTCAAAATGGGGAAGGAGGAACAATAAAGACATTAGTGGACAACAACTATCTTCATCAATTTCTCTTCGTTTTTCAACATAAATGGAGGCTACAAAGGCTGATTCTTAGAGCTTGAAAGAGGAGATGGAAGGCTGACATCCTGATACTGGTTCAATGTTAATATCGATTCCAAGTCACGTTTAAACTATTTCATCTTGTTAACGTTGTTAATCTCTTTTTAGATTGTTATATTATTCATGTTGATTGAATAGGGTTTTTGTATGAATGATCTTAATACATTATTTGGATTGTTTTAATTATGAACCTATTGTTATAATGATGAATGTAATATGTAATTGTTACATTGGATGTTTGTTAGTAGCATCTAATAGTCTTGGATTGTTAGGAACAATATATCCTAGGTTAGATAACCCAAACGTGTGAGCTTATTGCCTATATTGATCGTTTTCCACTTCATACACTACAAGAAAACTGTCGTTTCGCGACGGAAAATACTGACGGAAAACATAAATATTTTGTCGGTATCAAATATTACCGACAGAATGTACCAACATATAAAAACGTCGTAAAATCAGCCGTAGCTAAGTTTATCGATAGTATAAGAACATTCTGTCGGTAAATTTAACGTTGGAGAATGATTTACCGTCAGTAAATGTAGAAAAAATGTACTGACCGTCACAGTTCTTCCGTCCATAAATTGCCGACGGGTTAGAAATTTTCCAACTCTAAATTTACCGATGGTAAGTTATTTAACTGTATATAAATTTAGCTACAGAATGTTCTCCTACCGTCGGTAAATGTACCGACGGTAACATGTTTTCTGTCTGTAAACTTGCTTAACAATTATCGATGAAATTTATCGTCCGTCGGTATATTTTGTTAATTACTGACAGAATATGTCCTTCTACTGTCGGTAAAGTAGTTAGGAAGTTACCGATGGATGGTTATTTCTTTCAGTAAAGTTATTGCTTAATTTTTAAAAAAAATATTTTTATTATATTTAAATTATAATTGATGCATAATTTTAATAATTAAATATTTATAATATACATTTAATTTGGTTAAATAGA
>JAOTAY010000001.1:8122040-8145170 GCA_025629805.1 Erythroxylum baracoense
TAATAAATAGTAGAGTTTGCATACAGGGAGAATTGATGGATTACTATGGTAAAATTATTGAGATACTTGAAATTGAGTATCTTGCATTTCTAATAAAGCAAAGTGTGATATTTAAGTGTGATGAGTTTGATCCAACTCCAAATGTTGGTACAAAAATGCATAGCCAATACAATCTAGTTAAAATCAATAAGCAAAGAAGATTTAAACAATTTGAACCCTTCATATTGGCAATGCAAGTGATCTAGGTGTGTTATGTCCCTTTTCCCAGCTTACGACGAGATAAGTCTGATTGGTTGTCTATTTGCAAAGATAAACCTAAAGCTATTTTTGAATTACATGGAAAAAAAGAACAAAGAATTGAAGTAAAGCATTTCATAAAGATGTTTATGAAATAAATGCATCTGTTACATATAACAAGAATGAAACTTTGAACGATCCAAATAATGAATATGTTGAAATTTCATCTGAAGAGGATAGGGAGGGCGAGAGATCTAAAAAAGAACCTAAGTTTGATTCTAATTCTTCATAAAAAGAAAATGATGTTGATTTTAATTTACAATTAAAAGCTGATAGCGATTAATTTGTGTTTGTAATAGAATATTATATTCAATAAATCAATTATTGAATTTTCAATATATTGTGTGAAATATTGAATTGAAAATGTTATATTTCTGAAATATTCAATCAAATATGAATTCCATATTGAAATATGCCACCAAAGAGAAAACAGGATATGATGCGACCAAGGTTCAGACCACGATTTGGCACCAGTTACTATCTAGGTGAAGCATCACATTTTATAGATGCAACCGAATCAGATGTTATACCTCTAGCTGCTACACTCACAGATGAGGCATCACCTTTCGTACCTACTGCTACACCATCCATCACTCCTATACTAACAGAGATATTAGGGGTAAACGATGCAGATGAAGGAGGCGACCTCCAGCCTGGAACTGAGGGAGCTGATGGAAGAACTTACATCACAATTGTCAACAATCTATAAGTGAAAATACAAGAAACACCATATGTTTATAATTAAGTTATAGGTTTAAATTTAAAAAATGATATAAAATTAATTGTTTTAATATTAGGTTGATTCCATCTGGATTGTGCTCAAGAAACATGACATCCAAATTCAAGAAGAAGATTGCTCATGAGGGTTATATATGGAAGGATATCTCTCAGGCAACAAAAGAATTTATTATCAAGAGTTTGAGGTGCAAAAAATATATTTTTTGTATTTTTTAATTGATTCTTATATATTAATTAGATAAATATTGTAGATTATAAGTACTTATCGTATGTTTTTCCTTTTGTTTCAGAAAGAATTTTTTTGAGATTCTGAATTTGACATGGTCATTTATAAAGTATGGGAGAGACGAGCACGTATACGTTATCAAGACTTTGTTGGTGTGATACACAAGACTGGTGTACGACCGCTTTATATTTCTAAACAAATATGGAGTCGTTGGCAGTAGTATTAGACATCACTTGAGGCAATGTCCATTTTAGAGCGTAATTCTACTAATAGACGTGCAAGACTGGGGGAAGAGAGTCTTCTCGTACATACTGGAGGATCTATTACCCACTACTAGCATGCAGAGAGATTTGTAAGTATCTACACTTTACATTTATATTCTGATTTTTTTTACTTTAGTGTATTTTAATTTAATTTGATGTGCAAATTTTGGAATGAAAATATGTGTATTATGGAGAATGATAATGTTATAAATGTCTTGTGTCATATATGGTTATGTTGTTGAGTTCCTTTCTTTGTTCAACAGGGGGTAAATATCATAAAAATAGAGAAAATTCTGTCAAAATTTTTATAAATTGTAATTCACTTATAACATTTTATTCTAATAAAGGAAAAGTCTATAGGCATGAAGCCTACACCCGATCAACTTTTTTTACACACTTACACTAAGAAGCATGATGGTGTGACCTTCTTCAACACCCAATATAGAGAACCAAATGTATGTAAAAATTACGCTTTAATATTAATGCTTAATAATTATCACTTACTAACATAAACATTACCTTCTGATAGGACTAAATAGAAGAAAGCATTCAATGACTGTGTCAACAGTCTGAAGATGTTGATGAGAGTTAAACCTATCTTCATGTAGTGGGTGATAGGGACCATCGTGGAAGGATATTCGACTTTGTGAACACATGTTATTCGCAATCCTCTACATCCAGTACAACAGCATTTAGTGGGCGGTCTGCATCCAATGAAGTTCATGAGCTTCAGAGCACAATATAGACATTGGCAACTCAGTTGCAACAGTCGATGAAGTATATAGCTCAACTCCGTAATAAGGTGGATGAGTTGAAAGGGAGGGGTAGCACCTTATCACAGTAGTTAGAGCATTCGTAGTCACCAAATGAATAGCGTACCTATAGTCATTTCTTATGAATTAAATACTTATTATGTATAAAATAATTTTTATTAACAATTAAGATAATTTTTACTTTATATCATCAATCAACTTTCTGTTTTAAAAAATTAAATGTAGAAACAAATCAAAATATTATCAATAAATAATTGATAACTGTATAAATTATGCATTAACCATAAGATTATCAAATAAAATTAAATGCAGGGAAAAATTAAAAAAAACTGTTTCAGTAAATTTGTCGATAAAAAACAAAGTTCGTTGGTAAAATCTATTCAATTTACTGATGGATAACTAAGAACCATCAGTAATGTTGTGGTTAACTTACTAATGGAATAATCAATTCCGTCGATAGATTTACCAAAGGACAAGGTTTGTGTGTCGATAACTTTACTGACCAAAACAATCTTTCCATCGCTAAACTTACCGACAATACAAAATAACCATCGGTATATTCACCGACGGTAACACAAATTATCAGTTGGTAACTTTATGACGGAAAATCTATAGTTCGTCGCAAATTATTACCTACGGTTATTTCTCTGATGCCTTTGTACGTCGGTAAATTCCGTCACTAAAATGTGTAGGCATTTTGTCGTTAATGTTCGTCACTAAACTTCATTTTTCTTGTAGTGAAAAATTTTTTAAATTTGCTTTATAGGCTCAAAAACTCACGAAAAATAATGGATATATATGTGTATATAATATGCAATTTCATTTAACTTGATTATTTCAATGAAATTAATTTCATTATAACCATCATCCTTTTGCACACCAATTTAAATGAATATTCAACACTGAAATATAGTATTTATGAACAGATCTCAACCAATTCAAGATATCAGTTTATAAAATATTATTATCAAAATTATAATAAGCTTAACGAAAATCATTTAAAAATTCATTCAGCCCATCCCCACACTTAAAGTTGTACATTGCCCTCAATGTATACAATATAAGCATTTAAAAATAAGTGAGAGTTTTCGTACTTTTCTGATTATAACAATTTCTTAATTTGGATCTATCCAATATGAGACCAACATCCTTACAAAATATAAAATAAAAGGATAAAAAGAAAAAAAGAAATATCATAATAGAAAATAAAATCCTATACTAACCTAAAAGTGAAAACAAAATAATATATAAATTGAAATAAAATTAAAACTAACTCATTGGTTGCCTCCTATTCAGTGTTTCTTTAATGTTAGTAGCTCCACATAACCTCCATGTTTAACGTTATCCTGGATCAATAATTAGCAGCTTGCTTCCACCCTTTTCTCTACACAATGGTTTCATAGCATGTAAATAAGCCAAATGTTGCAGGATAATCAAAAGGATATAATGTATTAAGTTAGTAAAACCAATTTTAAGCAATAATGCCTTTTTAATGACAAATTATTAATAAAATAAGGGATAATGAAACTCCTTGAATCATCAGGTAACTCGAACAGTTTATCTGCGAGGAAGTGGTTACCTTCCGTACTTAAGGTCACTACTAACACCTCATCAATAGTTTCCTTACTTGGTTCCTCCACCAATTTTTCCTCAATCACCTCTGTCCACTCTTCTCTTCTCTTCTCTTTCTTGGACTAAGGCTTTTGGCTCATCTTCTTTAGTTATTTTCTACCACTTCTCTACTTCTTCTTCTTAGATGGAGGTTTCTTCTTCTTCTTGAAGCTCTTCTTGGAATGTTACTCCATTCATAAAGCCAACCCTTGCCTGTTCTTCGTTCTCAAATTTGCATCGCTTAGCTTTCATATCAATAAAAGTTCCATCAATTTATCTATAATACTTGCTTCCTCTTCCTCTTCCTCTTCTTCTTTTGAGAGCTCATCTTCACTACTTGTTAGGATCTGTTTCATTAGTACTAGGCAAACTCCCTATTTGTTCATTACATAATATCTCCACTAGCTGATCAATTTGATTTACCATATTTTGTATACAAGCCTGTGTTTCCTAATTCCTCATATTTGATTCTTAAATAGACTCAATCATCAAATCTTTCAAGGTAACATTTACCTCCTCTTTAGTCTGAGATGGTTAGAAGTTTAGATTATACTCATTATAAGTGAAGGAAGTTTCTTATCAAATTCACATTGACTAGTTACTCTCTCGGAAAGGCATTCAATTCAATCTATAATACTTTCTTTTTCTTCCAGAAGCTCTTTTTGAAATGTCCCTCTATTCATAAAGCTAAATCTCGTCTTTTCCTCACTCTCAAATATGCATCAGTCAGCTTTCATTTCAATAAAGGCTTCTATTAATTTATCTTCCAGAGTTGGCTCATGAACTAAAGATGTTTAATGTTGTAGATATCCAGCTGGAGTATAAACATTCCTTCCATAAATGCAAGAATTACTCCATTCTAAATTTGTTCTCGTATAATACACCTTGAGGTTGATTATACACATTCGGTTGCTCCCATCTATTTGTTGGTGCTTGACGTTTATGATTATAGTGATAACTCCCACCAATGTCATTACAACGCTGAATATCAATTGAGCTCTCAAAAACATGTGAGGACACCTCTCTCTCTCGTATGCTGATGATCTAGATCGCAAAAACATATTTTAGCTCCTATAAAAATCTTATTTTCTCCATCTTTCTATTGTGAGTTGTGGCTATAACAATGAATCATAATTCCTAAAATAAACCATAAACTCAAGATCAAGCCTAGAAATTCAAAAGATAATTAAATTAATAAGCTAAAAATACAATAAGATAAAATCAAATCAAATAAAATAAAGAAAATAAAAGAAAATAAATATAAAAACAAAATTAAAATAAAAAACAAAGATAAAACAAAATAAAATAAAAATTACTAGAGTAATAGCATTCGAGCTATCTTAATATCAAAGTCTTTGGAATGGCGTTAAAAACTTGATTGACCTATATCATGATAGTCAACATTGTAGTAAACAGTAAGTGCACGCTGTAGCTATAGTTGTAGCTAGTACCGACAAGTACAGGTTGATCCCACGAAGACTATGAATACTAGCAATTACCTTTCACCTATTATCTAGCCTAATAATAGATTTTAGATTTTAATAAAAAGAAAATAAAAAGTAAAACTAATAAAATAAAATAGGAAACAATAATGAACACAAAGATAGTGGAATTTACTTAGAAAACTATCGTTATCAAAAATTAGTATCTAAGTTCAAATCCCCTTAATCCCTTAACAAATTGATCTTTTATCTTGCAATTGATTGGTTGATAAACTGATCATGTAGACTCCTATGGTATGCCAGTAGCTGATCTTGAGTCTACAACTAATCTTAAGGTATCTAACTGAATTACTCAATTTAAATCTTATAAGATAACTTTATTGATTTATGAGTCCCTCTATTAGGTATGACCCTAATATGGAGGATTTATGTCATCCTATCTCTAGGGTCGCAATCAACTCCTTATAATTATGGTAGATCTATTCACATTAGTATTTCTCAATCTCTACGTATAAAATCATAATATTATTAATACATGTAATTAGATAATAATATTCAATCGAACCAATTGCATTAATAAAGGAATCAAATCATATCAAAGTATTAACATAAGGTTCGTCTAACCTAAATATTGAATAGACATTTAGTTACACATGATTGAATATGAAATCAAACATACAATCGTGTATCAAATTGTGCATAACTCAAAATCTCTAGAATTCACAAACCTACACAGCCTAAGGCTATGTTTGGTTAAATGTAAGGTTTTTAATGGAATAAAATGGTTTATAATGGAATGGAATGTAAATGGATGTAGTATTAGAAAATTGTTGTTTAGGATGGATTGAAGGGTTCATAATGTAATATAATGAAATATTGTTTTGAAGATAGATGGAATAGAATGTATTGTATGTATAATAATAATGAATGACTATTCTACCCCTGATAGAATGAGATGTATTATCTTGTTATTTGTTATTAAGGTTGAGAGTATAATTGACATTATAAAAAAATTTTGAGGGTATATTAGTTAGTACATATTTATCATTTAACATTCCATCCTAAATCTCCCAAATCAGAGGTAATTCATTTTTACTATTTGGGATGCAATAGGATGTAATGTGAAACTCTTCTCTTCCATCCCATTCCATTATAAACCCTCCTCCCAAACGATGGAATAATATTATATTCCATTTCATTCTATTACTAACCGCATTATCAAATATAGCCTAGGAGAAATACACAGGATGAAGCATGGTCGTGTATCCCTTCTATGCTTCAAATCTTCATTTTATGTCGCGTTTTCATCCGAATTCTTCTCCTTTAAGTCCATGTAGGCAATTACAACCTATAAACAAACTTGAAGCAAATTAAGTACCAAATATACAATAAATGTATAAAATATCAAGCAAAAATACATCAAATATGGGGTATAAATATGATCAATTATGGATCTATCAAACATCCTCACATTTAAGCTTTTACTTGTCCTCAAGTAAACCATAATCAAAATTATCAATTTTATAGCATCAATCCCTCTTCAATCTCAACCTTTCCATTCATACTATAAATCATCATGTCTTACTAAATCAAATTAACATACAATTATAATCACACTATCCTAAATTAACTTTGTAAGTCCATATTGATAATAATTACATCAATAATTGCATAGAAATCAAAAGCATACACCTTTATACCCTCACCAAGATTTCACTCAATGCGTTCAAGTGTTTAGGGCTAATAATATCAAAACTCTCAATCAATGTATAGTAAAACTCTTACCATAGGCTTACAATATTATCACATCTCCACCATTTATGTATAAAATAGAAATAAAAATTAGAAGGCCTTTATATGGTTGTAATAGGATTTAGGTAAGGTATGCTTGGGATATTAAAAAGGTTTAAACTGAAGAAATTTACTGAAGAAAAACTACAACACTTGTTTACAAAAACACATAGGTCCTTTTAGTGCAACTCTATTAGTACCATATACTCATTCACAAATTTTCTTATTATGCTCATATATTTATTTTCTCACAATAATTCGAGCATCTAGTACCACAATTAAAGAATAATGTACCTTTCAATAATTTAAAGTCTCAATCAAGTAAATAAACCTTTAAGGCTCAAAACAACAAAAAGGTTTCAAAGAAAAACAGGATAAAAGTTAATATGTGGGTTTAATCAATGAAAAAGGCTAAGGCTCAACTCGATTATTTCTAAAGGATAAAATTATAGGTATGGTAACTATCAAAGAAATAGGCTAAAATAAGTTGTTGAATCTAAGTGCCTTTATTATGCTAATGCTTCTAATTTAACAAATATGGTCTCAATATGCATAATAAAAATAAGTTCTAGAATTGTTCAACTATGTATGATAACACACATAAAAGAAATAAAAGTGCTTAAAATGAAAGAAAATTATGCTCTTAGGCTTAAAAGCTCAAGAAAAAAGATGGATCTTATATGTGTAAATAATATGCAATTTTTAATTAATTTTGATCATTTCAATTAATACTAAAAATATGACTTATAAAAACAATTTTATTATAACTATCATTCTTTTGCATACCAATTCAAATCAATGTTCAACAATGAAATAAATTATTGATGGATAGATTTTAACCAATTCAGGATATCAATTTATAAAATTTAATAATCAAAATTATAATAAGCTTAAAGAAATTGTTAAAAATCGTAAATCTCTTCCCGACACTTAAAGTTTTACATTGTCCCTAGTATACACAATACAAGTATATATAATAAATGAAAAAGAGTTATGGTACTTTACTAATTATAACGATTTTTTCTAATTTTTGATCCATCTAATAGTAAACTATATCCTTGCAAAATATAAAGAAAAAAGGATAAGAATATAAAAGAAAATAAAAATAACAATAATAATAACAAAAATAACTAAGAAACATGAAAATAAAATAACATAAAATAAAAGCAATCCTAATTTACGAGTTGCCTCTTATGTAGCGATTCTTTAATGTCATTAGCATGACATAATTTGCACATTACCCTCATCTTGGGTATATAATTAGTGGCTTGTTTCCACCCGTTTCTCCACATAAGAGTTTTGTAGTTTGTAAGTAATCCACTTGTTGTAAGATAATAATGACATAATTTATCAAATTAATAAATCCAATTGCATGCATTAATGCCTTTTTTAATGACAAACTATTAATAAAAGAGGGGATAACAAAACTCTCTATATCGTTAGTTGACTCGAATAGTTTGTCTTTGAGGAAGTGGAAACCCTCCATACTTAAGGTCACTACCAAAGCCTTATCAGTAATTCCCTTATTTGGTTCGTCGCGCAATTCTTCCTCAACCACCTTTATCTATTCTTCTCCTTTCTTCTTATTAGATAGAGGTTTCTGACTTATCTTCTTCAATTATCTCCTGCCACTTCTCTACTTCCTCTTATTTGATAGAGACTCTTCTTCTTTTAGAAGCTCTTCTTTGAATGTCACTCCATTCATGAAGCCAACCCTTACCTTTTCTTCACTCTTGAATTTGCATTGGATAGCTTGTATTTTGACAAGAAGTTCTATTAATTTATCTGTAATACTTCCTTCCTCTTCCTCTTCATCTTTATCTTCTACGGGAACTCTTTTTTGCTACTAAGGTGATTTCCATTCCGTATTCTATAGGGTCTGTTTCAATATCACTAGGTAAACTCCCTTGCATCTCTTCATATGGTTTCTTTACCATCTATACAAGCCTTTGTTTCCTGATGCCTCATTATTGATTCTTAAATGAAATCATTCTTCATATCCTCCAAAGTTGGCTCATTAACTGAAGGTGCTTGGTACTGTAAGTATTCACTATAGTGTGACTGTTCCATCCATAGGCGTAAGAGTTACTCCATTCTGAATTGTATACATTCCTGTATCATGCACCTTGAGGTTGATTATACATGGTTTGTCACTCCCACATATAAATTGGTGCTTGACATTCATGATTGTAGTATCAATGTCATAACACGGTCTGGATATTAGTTAAGCCTCTAAAAACATGTAAGGAAACCTCTCTCGCCTATATGGTGATATTAAAGATTGCAAAAACATAATCAGGCTCCCATAAGAGTATTGTCTACTCTATCCTTCCATTGTTAGTTGTGGCTATTATAATGAATCTTACATCCTACAATAAACCACAAACTTAAGATCAAGAAGAGAAGTTCAAAAGATAATTAAATGAATATGCCATAAATACATCAAAATACAATAAAATAAAAATAAAATAAAATACCAAAAATAATAAATAAAGAAATAGGATTCTGGTTTCTACTATCAAAGTCCTTAACAATGGTACAAAAAAATTGATCAAATTTTTTTAAGTGTTTTAATTATGAAATAACCACAAGTGTACGACGTAGTTGTAGCTAATATCGACAAGTACAAGTCTATCTCATGAAGACAGTGATTACTAATAATTACCTTTCTTTTATTATCTAGCCTAAAATTGATTTTTATTTTAATAAAAACAATTAAAATAGGCTGACAACAATATTGAACATAAAGACGAAACAAATCACTTATAAAACAACCAATAACAGGAATTAGTATCTAGGTAATGAATCCCCTTAAAACCATTAAATAGTTAACCTTTTATTATGTAAATGTTTTATTGAATATTGGATTGTGGAAGTATGGTAATAGCTCTCTCAAATCTAACAGTAATTAATCCTATATTTGTCAACCGAATTATTCATGTTAAAATTTATAGGATTACTTTACCAATTTATGAATTCCGCTATTAGGTTTGACCCTAATGTAGAGGATTTATGTCGACCTATCTCTAGATTTGCAATCAACTCCTTTCAATTATGGTAGATCTATTCATACATAGGATTTCTTAATTTCTATGCTATGAAATCATATTATGAACTAATTTTCAAGATCTATTAGAACATGTATTAAATGCATAATTGAATCATAACAAATCTATTAAAACCATTGCATTCAATAAAAGAATCAAATATATTTTTATCTTAAATACAGTTCATTATACCTAGACACTAAAAAGCGTTTAGTTACACATAATAGAAATTGAAATCAAACATAAATTGGAAGAAAAATGAATAGAAACAAAGAGTTCATAATTTTAAATCTCTTTTTCTCTTCTATTAAATATTCTTACAAGGTAGAGGTTTCATGTTGTAATCTATTGGATCTTTTGATGATTTCTTTGTGTTTTCTACTTCTCTAAATGAATATCATCCCTTCTGGACAATCCTTAACTCTACAATATGCTCCTAATGTATGCCCCTCTATTTAGCCTCTGAACACATCTTTTTATAGTAAATTTTAGGGTTTTGAGAGATGCACGAGCTAATGCACGACCATGCATCAAACTGTGCATAACCTAAAATCTCTAGAATTTGTGAATTTGTATGGCCTAAGACAATTACATGGGATGATGCACAACCTTGTATCCCTTTTGTGCTTCAAATCTTCATTTTGTGTCATGTTTTCATCCGAATTCTTCTCCTTTAAGTCCATGAAGGCGATTAAAACCTATAAGCACACTTAGAGAAAATTAAACAACAAATATACAGTAAATAAAATATCAAGCACAAACAATTATGGGGTATAAATATGTTCAATTATGCATCTATCATATTCCATATTAGCACTATCATTATATTAGATAAGGGTTTAATCCCCTTTTAACTTTCTCTTTCTTTTCTTTCTTATTGATTTTCTTTTAAAGCCTATTTTAGGATGCTTTCCCTGTTCCTTGCGACTCATAGCTTGCTCAGTTTCATCATTACTAAATAAACTAATAGCACCAATCTCTTTATTCCTCTTTTGTGAATTCTCTTAAGTAGTTTTATCAATAACAACGTTTGACTCATTGTAATTGGAGCCTCACTTATATCTTTATGTGTAACTGCATCAATATCTTTATTTCACATCTTAGAATTATTTTCTTTGCTTTTTAGGTTAGTGTCAGGTAATGTATCAACTCCCTTCAGCTCATTGTAGCCTCTTATATTGAAATTTTTTCCCGTCAGCTTCGATATTCTATTTAAGTTGTTTGGCTTCTAGGGGTATGTAATGGATATTTCCATTCTAACTGATAAGGATAAAAGAGAGATTAGTAAAGAGATTTCAATAGAGGAGATTAAACAAACCCTATACTTTATAAATCCTAGTAAAGCTTCAAGTCTTGAGGCGTTCAATGGTAGGTTTTTCTAACAAGTTATCATAGTTATCCAAGAATTTTTTCCAGAATGGAAGGCTACTGAAAGAATGGAACAAGACATATAGCTACCTTATTCCAAAACATATCAATGCTAATAGCTTGAAGGATTGTAGGCCAATCTCATGCTACAATGTAATATACAAAACTATAGCCAATGAAACAGTACTTGAACAAGGTCATAGATCAATCATTGAATGCATTTGTCAAAGGAAGATCAATTGATAGTAATATATTCATGTGTCAGTAACTTCTCAACGGGTAAAATTTGAGGAATCTATAAGGATTTGCATTCTCAAATTTAAGGCTTATGATTCAACTAAATGGAGCTTCATAATCTAAGTGTTACAAGCCACAAGGTTTCCAATTGTCTTCATGAACTAGATATAGGAGTATATCACCACTCTTGCCTATGCAGTTTTTGTGAATAAGGAGCTGATAATATATTTCAAGGTTGTTAGAAGACTAAGGCCAAGGGAACCTTTCCCTTTACCAATTTGTGATAGGAATGGAAGTCCTCACTTGCTTAATGACTAGGAATATTCTATTCATGTGCATAGTAGATACATATTCAATTAACTTAATCCTAGATACATTGGAGGATGAAAAGCATATATCACTACTAGGCTATAACCTATCAAAGATTTGAATCTATATATCAACAAGTGTTGATCCTCAAATGGCAACAAAAGTTTATAGTATGGGAATAAACCAAGGCAGGCTACCTTTCACATACTTGGGAGTTCCAATCTCTCAAAACTCACTGCAGTTGATTGTTTTCCTTTGTTGGATTCTATCAATAAGAAAATCAGTACTTGGGTAAATAGGTACCTGAGTTAAGGAGAGAGACTACAATAGATCATCACTATACTCAACAAAATGGGAAATTATTAGTTATCCCAATTAGCAATCCCAAAAAGTATTATAAAGTCTATAGACAAAAATATTAAGGGACTTTATATAGTCTGGACATAGTAACCAAAAGAAAGTTCCCAGAGTAAAGTGGCCAAAGATTTGCCTTCCAAAGGATTCAGGAGTATTAGGTATCATATCTATCAATATGTTGAGAAAAATTCTTTTAACCAAGAGGCTATGGGGCTTGTGCAAGGATAAGGAGGAGTTATGGGTAAAGTGGGTGCATATTTATTATTTTAAGGATCAAAATGTATGGAGTGCAAGAATAAAATTTAATATGTCCTAAACTCTTCAATAGATCATGAATACCAAGCAGTGGATGTAAGGCATAGTGAATCATAGAGTTGTTAATTAAAGAGAAACATCCTTCTAGTTTAATAACTGGCATACATTAGGACCTATATATAAGGTACAAGAAATATAACATTTGAGGCCTATGATTCCCCAAAACACTTCTGCATAGAAACTAATCTTAGACAATAAATGGTGATGGCCATTCCACTTTAACAAGAGCATTGATATCATTATGAACAATATTCCAAATTACCACCCTATTAAGGATAAGGAACATTAAGTTTAATGGATAGCCCATAAATCCTTAAAATTCTTAACCAGGAGTTATAGAAACATCTTACTAATGGTCACTCTAAGCATAATCAAGCAGAAAACGTTAATATGGGATCAAAACATCGGTTCAGCTTAGGCCTTTATTTTATGGCTTAGAATATGAGATAATCTCCTAACAAAAGGTATAATCAAACTCCAAATCAATTCTAAACTATGTGAATTATGGACTTTTCACCTAGAGACAGTGGACCACCTTATGTTAACTGTTGATATTCTAAAACAATATGGAAGAAGAATAAAACTAGAATAGTAGGGTGGAATTAATTTCAAAGACAAGGATGAACAACAAACTAGACTATAAGCTGCTTAAAATAAGCTTTGCATCATTAGTTTACAACCTTTGGAGGGAGAGAAATGTGAGAATTTTCAAGGTTAAAACTAATCTATGTGAGGAAGTCTTCCATATGATAGTCATATAATGTAGAACTACATCCAAAGCCAGAGAGATACACCACAAGCTTTCTTCAAAGCTCTAGAGGAGTTGGATGTTAGAGTAACAATCAATATGTAAGGCTAGGAAAATATACTAGCATGAGGAGATCATAGTTCAGGCATAAATTTCCAGACAATGCAATATAACTACTTCGATATTATGTTAGGTTGATTAGAACTAATTGAGATGCGAGACTGGTAAAGTGAAGAAGTTGTACTATATTATTTTGATTAATGAATTTTTCAATTAACTTTTGAAAAAACAACAAATTCTACATATTTGAGCCTTATTAAAGAAAAGTTGCAATAAATCATCAATCAACATTACTGTGATCAATCGCAGCATAAGCTAATTTATAGTTGCAACATTTTTAATGACTTTAGTTCCCTCAAAGTAGAACATGAAATGTTCATTTGTTTTGGATAGTATATTATACATGGTTATCTATTTGTGTATGAATCTTCTTTGATTTCTTTCCCTCCATACCTCATACACTCCAGTACATAGAACTAACTTCAAAAGGCTAAGATTTTCACCTAGTATGGAAGTATCTGATACCTTACTCATGATGGTTTCCTAAGCTTATTCAGTAATGTGAAAATCGCAAGTGACCCAAATCCTCTCCTAAAGTTCTTTAGCTTAAAAGCATTAGAAGAAAAGATGCTCACTTATCTCTATTTCAATATAGTAAAGAATGTATTAGGAATTGAATGAATAGGTAGTTTTGAATCTATCAAGTGTGCTAAACATGTTTTTGATGATTAGCCACATGATAAAAACAAATTTTAAATTGTTTCTTTTGAAATAGATTAGTTTGTGCCTAGGTATCTTAGAAGCAGATTGCTTGAATAGCTCAAAGTTAGTTTTGATAGTAAAAGACCTAAGGATTGTCTAGTCAAAGTCACCTTGTCCTCACCATTTTTATCTAAGGTTGCATTTAGGTAATGCCTCCTACAAGCATTCAAATCCTCTAAATTTGAAGTGCCATACTTCACCATTTATCAGCTTACCAACTTTAGCATTATGTCTTAGCATGTATATGAGGTGAAAGATGCCACATATCAAATGAAAGGCTCCTTATCATACCAATTATCAAATTAGAGTTAGATTAATCTTCCATCACCTACTAAGCTATTAAATTCTCTATATAGCTTCCCCCTTACAAGTCTATGAGTAATTCTAATTAATCTTTAACTTCCAAAAGTTTTGTTATTTTAAATATTGCACACGCAACCATTGTACCTATAAGTTCTTTAAACGCTTTGTTTGTATTGTTCTATTTTACCAATTCTTTAATTCTTAAAGTTGCTACTATATTAAATCTTTATATGCTTGACCTCGACTGTGTAGTAATTAGAGTTCAATAGATTACATCTATTTCTAATTAACTACAATTTAGGAATAATAGAAACTAATTTCAAAAATGAATACTCGAAATATAAATTGCTTTATTCTTGTATTAATAATCAATATACAATTCCCTATATGGATATGAACTTAGACCAAAGTTCATTTTCTATCATTTTCTCTATATTTTAATTTACATTATTTCTTATAAATAGATTTATATTGGTTTCTTTATAATCCAAAATCCCATCTTTGTAGAGATTATGGGTATTATCTATAAAGGCTTATAGGAAGCTCTTATTGAGAACTTCAAATAACAAGATGCAGTGTAGTAAATTGGTTTAGGATTAGCATGGGAGTCCAACACAGTTCTTATAACCTTCCAACAGAGGATACCATCAAGTTCAATATAAATTCCAGGAACTATGAGTTATGCTCTGTGTAACTAGAAAACATAAAGCACATAATGACTCGGTCAGCTACACTAAAGCAATTTGGAGTATAATCACTTATCTACTGAACAAAAGATGTAGTGCAACTAATTGGAATGGAGTATTTAGATTGGCCTCAATAATGAAAATGGGGAATGAAGCATATTACAAGTTGGTGAAGATCAGCCTTGCTGCAATGGTATACAACTTATGGAAGGAAAGAAATGCAAAATTATTTAGAGCTAAAATTAAGATTTTTAAGGAGATTTCCACGTAAGTTTATTATAGTGCATATCATCCATTATGGCCAGGGAACTACAATATAAAACCACTTAAAATATGAAGGAAAGATGGATGTTGGAATAGATAAAAATGTAGGCCTATGTTAGCTATTGGTTTCTTGTATTGGTTAAAGGCTTTTTATGAGTGTGTATGGACTTTTGTGATGTACTACCCTTATTTTAACATTAATGAATTAACTTTAAAAAAAAAGTACAAAATTAAGTTAGTTACTCTCTGTAAGATCAACCCTTGCTTACGCTATTACTTAAATATTAAAAAATAAGTTATTAATTTTAGGTGAGATTATCACACATTGACTTAGTAAGGCAATATAGAAACATCCCTAAACATCTTTCATAATATGGTTGACAATTAATTAGAAACATAGAACAAATGATATATTCAATTTTAATCTTTCTAACCCTTTGTGCATCCTTTATAACTTGAAAAATGAAACCATGAATTACGTATTCTTCCACTGCAAGTATTCTTCTATGTTATGGAGAAAAATTCCAGCTCTTTACGACCTACAATATGACAAAGCTTATTGATGTAACATAACTGATTGGCCCTATAAGCTTTAAGGTTATGAAAAGAAAGCTCTATCTGTATTCAAAATGGCATTTAGTTATTTGATGTATGCAATATGAAAAGGGAGAGACCATAGAATATTCATAAACATTTATTGAAATAAACATATACCATGTCAAAGTTTTACTGGTTAGATTTGGGGGGAATCCTAGAAAGGAAAATAACCACAAAAATGAGTACAAGCTTGGCTCTTCACTAGAGTTCAATCTAATCATTTGGAACTCCTTTTTAAAAAGTTGTTTCTTATAGCTAGTTGTTTATATGTGATTTACACCTTAATATTTTACAAAACGTTTAAGGAAACTCCTACTGTTATTTCTAATAATACTTGATACCATAACATTACTAAAATATTACTTATTACACTTGGGATAAAAGTCATAAGAGAGATAATTGTAATGATTTATTTATACCTTTTGCAAAATATTAAGGTATACATCACACCTTTAACCAATATTTAAAGAAATTATTTTAAAGATTATATTAATCCACATTACCTAGTTGTAATATTACACAGGCTATTTTAATGACCCATTTATTGGAAATTGCTAAAATTTTAATTTTAAAAATATTAAAGTATAATGTGATATCATATATAACAATAAAAACTAAAACTTTTAAGAAAAATATGGGCAATTCATATCTTTTCCTTGTTTAAGGGTTGTAATATTATTTTTGTCGTCTACTTGCATATTTAGTATAAACTTAAAATCAACACAAACAGAACTCATAGTATGTCGTGGACTTTACGCGCCCTCACAAATATTGAAGACGTCTTCTAACTTCTCATTTAATTATATTTTATAATAGAAATTTTCGTTTAGGGTTTTGGAGCTGTGTGCACTATAAAGGCCAGGTCATGTCGGTACTTGGGCAGTCAGTCACCATGGGAAGAAAAGGGGGTGGTTTACACAATGGGTTGAATGGTATCTTTAAAACTTTTTCTTGTTTATTTATTTGAATTGATATTTCTCTTTCGATTTGGTACCCGTCTTGTTGACTATTGTAGTGGTGTTGGAAATGGTTTTCTCCAAAGTAATTCTCTCGTGCGATGAATGTTCTACCGCATCTTGTGTTCTGTCTCCTAGAAGAGAAATATATAATCTTATAGCTTTTGTTCTTATTTTGGTTTGCTTCTTTATATAATCAAAAGTTTGGAGCTCCCAGTGATTGAACTAAAGCAAAATAATATCAGTTTCAGCCTTGTCTGACTTTTCTCTGCGGATGTTGATAACTTGGCATGATTCTGAGGGGGCCTTTCTTATTTCTCGTTTTATTTTATCTTAAATTTGTTAATATTTCAAGGGCAGAATATTATAGTAGAGTTTATGTATTAAAAGTCTCCCCGTGATTGAACTCAAATGTTTTTGTTAAGTTTCAGCCTTGTCTGAGTTAACATGTTGAACATCTTTCGTTTGTTCTGAGGGAGTTTTCTTATTTATTTGAATTTCTCATAAAGCACCTATCATTTGATGAGCAGTGTTGAAATCTCCTTGCCTTTTGACGTTTTGTAATTATTTGTTTCCATATTCATAATATACTTGATTTGTTTTTGCCAATCCTCCTAAGTTGTTTTGCAAGCTAAGCATCCCAAATACGCGCTACTGGAGAAATTCCACTTACCTCTTTACAATTTGAGAACCCATTTCAAGCTGGTTTTACTTTATTCCAAGACTTTGAAATAAGACAATGCAGCCGAAAGAGAGAAGCTAATTTTGTTCAATGGAAATAACCGTCGTTTTGTTTTTAAATTGCTAAAACCTCATGAAGAGGAGGGCTCTAGGAAAGTACAAGGCAAGTGCCCCACTGGCTTCAGAGTAATGCAGTCGGTGACAGCATTAAAGGCCAAAAATATGCTACTCATCCAAGTGAACACCACCCATCAGAACCATAATGTGAAGACTGAAGAACGATGCTATTTGAGAATTAGACGACGCAATTGCTTCCGCAGTAGCATTACAAGCTGCTAATAATATATTCAAGATTCCTATTCCATGTAAATTATTGGGGCACAACTGCAAAATCTAGGTTTCTTTACTGCTGTAGAAGTCTTATATCATCAATTACAATTTTGCTTCTGTTGATCCTTGTTTGACGGTGATCGGATATATCATTTTGTGAAAGCAGTTGTGGTAACAAGACTATATTTCACAATATTTCCAGTGATATGAGTGTATAAAATCACTCAATAAAGGGCATCCCACGATAGAGTATAAAATCACTCGATAAAGGCCATCCCAGGGTAGAGTTCAACACACAGGAACAAAACAAAAGCAAAGAGTAAGAACATTGAAACAAATAATAGATAGGATGACTCCTGTTCTATGACTGTAGCTTTAGTATCTTCTTGTTCCTCAGCATTGACTCAGCATTTTTTCAACATTGTTTGAACCCCTATCATTGCCCAACATTTTCGACCCTGCAGGCAGCTGCCTTGAGTTCAATGACTGCTGCAGTTAAGTATTGGGAAGAACATTATTATTAGGCATCAACATGAAGCAAAACTGTAGCAAACAAATATAGCAATACTCCAGAGTAAGCTTGAGCAAAGAACAATTCCTAGTCTTGCAACCTCTTCAAGGTCCGGGATTTGACAATGGCAGCATGCATAGTAGAAAGACAACCAAAAATCAGACATATATATCTAAAATTAATATGTAAATTGGTAACATAAAAGAAATAGAAATTTAAGACTGTCAAAGCAGACAGAAGCAATTGTAGTTAGGCTGGGCAAATTCAGAAAATGTTCTAGACCTACAAAATCTATTCTACTCAAATATTTGTTAACATAACATGAACTTTATTGATAGAACATCAACTATGAATTGAGTATGAAAATATATTGTTTTGCTATTTATTTCTGTTTGAGTTTATATCTATTTGAGCAAGCAACTGAAGACTTTGAGTAAGCTTGTCAATTGATAAGTGTTAAATAGACTATGTTTATAGCATAATTTTGCTTGTGTTTGGATTATTTTTATATGATTTAGTACCAATATTACTTACATTTTGTTTATAGGACTTGTTTTGTCCTTTCAATAAGAAATGAATAAATTTGGGCAAGTTAGAGTTAAGTTAGAGAACTTTTGACATTAATTTAGATGGACATGGGTTGAACATGGATCCATGTTCAGAACACATGTCAAATATGCTCTATGTTCTGCTCGAGAAGGTTACAAGCCCGCTCCATTTCTTTGTGAAGTTTCCATATGAAGACATGGCCTTGAGACTCGTATTCTCAAGATGAGCCTTAGATTCATGATTGAGGAGGCTTTGAGCTAATATGAGTGCTACACAAATTTGTGTTAGTGGTGATATTTATGTAAAATAATTTTTTTATAGTTGTGAAAAATATGAGATCAATATGGGTCTGTGTTAAACCCATGTTAAGAGGGATTATTTGAATTTTTTTGGACATGAGTATAAGTAGATTATGACATGAATAATAAGAGTTGTATGAAATACTAGGCCATATAAATCTTACGATTTAAAGTCAAATATATCAAAAGAATTTATAAACAAGTTAATGCATTTTAGGAGTTTCGATTAGAAAAATATTTTAATCAATCAACTTAAAGATAAGGGTTGTAGTTAATATTAGTTACCTTAATCTTATTTATTGCTTTGGTTTGGTATTTTAAATTAGTTTAGTTATTTTTTATTTTAATTCAATCATTTGTATTATTATATTAAATAATATAAAGATGGTTAGTACTAATACTTGTAGCCCCATGGGATCAACCCTCATATTCACCTAAGTTATACTACAAGAATGATTGGTTAACTTATCTAGTAATCCTTAGTATAACTTTGATATGATACAAATATCACATAATTAAGTTTTGAGCACTATTGACAGTAATAAGTAAATCTTCTTAAACAATCTCTCTACTAATTAAGGGTAAAGTTGTGTACTATTAGGCCTCCCTAGATCCTAAGCTTCAACGAGATTTTTATTAGATTGTTGTTGTTGTTGTACAGTTCTAAGGAGATCAAGAACACTTTATTTTTATTAATCTTTTCTTTTATTTTGCCTTTGTTTATTTATTTTAAAATTTTCTTTTTTTTGGCTAAATTTTAGGATTTAGGTGCTTCAATTTATGACTAGAAGGAGTCTAGAGTGCTATTTGCGTTAGATCTAAAAAGTGAAAGGACTTTACTTTGAAATTTAAGGGAGAGAAACCTAGAAACATTGAGAATAGTTTACTCTAGTTAATAATGCTAGACCATCATTTATGAGGATATAATCTAGCATTACTATGCTAAGGGATAAACCAATAATTATGAAATTACGCATAATATGACTTATATAGTTTAACAACTATTGTAGCTTGCTGGCTTGTTGGGTGAGGATATAAATGCACGCATCACCAACTTTTTGGAGATATATGATACATTCAAGATTAATAGAGCTTTGGAGGATGTGATTTGATTGAGGTTATTCCCTTTTAACTTGAGAGGTAGAGCTAAATAATGGTTAAAGTTTTTACCTCCTGGGTTTATTATCGCTTATACGAGTCTTATTAAAAAGTTTTTATCCAAGTACATTCCTCTAGCACGAATAAGAAAACTTATTAATGACATATTCTCTTTTTAACAATTAGAGAACGAAATGTTACATGAGATGTAGGATAGGTTGAAGGAGTTACTGAGAAAATTCCCATACCATGGACTTGATTTAGGATTATAGATGCAAACATTTCACAATGGACTGAACTATCCAACTAAGTGATTGATTGATGAATCTTTAGGTGGGACCATCATTTTTAAATCTCCTGAGGAATTGTAAAAGCTAATTAAGAATATAACTATGAATAATTACTAGTGGAGAAATTGAAATTAAATTCGAAGTCAGGTGGTATCTATAATATTGATGTGATGGTAATATTAGAGATAAAGTTAGAAGCTTTAGATTAAAAGTTTGATAATATGTGTTAAGTCGTCAATTTGTGCTTATTTTGTATTTAATTTTTCTTAATGTGTTGAAATTATTATTCAAAATTAATAGAATTGTCTTCTAATTGTTCTCATATGACTTTCAACACATTAGAGATGAAATTTAATCAAAAAGATGAAAAAGAAATAAAAAATTCGAAATTCCAAATCTGGCAGCAATTCAGTCACTAGATGTGGCCACGTGCAAGGATGAAATTAATTTTCAGATCTGCTTTCAAAATCCGAATCTGATTCTTTTGAGATTTTCATAATCTTTTAAGATAAGATTGATGGAGATTCATAATCTGAACATGTAGGAAACGTGATCTGCAAGATAGGATGGAAAAGGAAGGGATCGGGAGGCATTAAAAGGGAAAAAACGTGACTGTTCACGTTAGCCTTTGTTTTAGAATAGATTTTGGTTTTCTGCAGATTTTCTCTTGGCTGTTTTTACGTTTTGTACATTTTTTCTTCTATATTTTCGTATTCTTTAAGAAAGACCAGGGATGGAGACTCGTTATGTTATTATCCCTTTGATTTCTACTTTCGTTATGAATAGCTAAACTTCTTTTCTTTATTGAGGTTATCCGTTATTATGTGTGAGATGTTTCAATAAAGTTTATGTTATTGATGAACATTGAATATCTTCCGAATTACTTTTTTTTAAGTGAATTGGTTGATTTCTAGGTGCGCAATCAGGGATTAATTCGTTTAATAGCTAGATTAATGAAATATGACGTTCAGTTTCGTTGATCACAAGTAGTAATTAGGATTACCTTCTTTAGGATAGAGTCGGAAATTCTAAGAAGATATTCGCTTGATTGAGTGCATGTCGTACATGTATTTCTCTTACTCAATGGTTTCTTGATTCGTAAAGCTATTATTCAGTTGAACCTACGATCGTATCTAGGTTGTTGTTTAATAAGAATGCTAGGATACATGTTTCTAGTCATTAAACTTAAGAGAAAACACCTCCAATGAACGTTTATTAATGATTAAATTTTTATATCGAGGATTCATTTTAGCATGATAACATCGGTGACCCAAAAATCAAGGTATTTCCCATTAAATTTTTAGATCTAATTATTTCTGATTTTTCTTATATTTTTCCTTAAATTGTCGTGAATTAAACCCCAACCCCCATTTTGTTACTTTGTTTTGTTTTGAATTCGCAACTCCTTTACCGTTAAGATTTCTCGTGGGAACGATATCTACTTACCACTACTATATCAAATTGTATTAACGGAAGTGATTTCTTTTGAATTTGGTTGCAAGCGACAGTAGTACCAAATTTTGGTGCCGTTGTTGGGGATTTTTTTACTGTTTATGTACGTTACGCATTCAAACTAATCAAAGAATTTGCGATACAATCATGAGATCAAGAAGACAGCTCAAAGACTGCAGAAACAGACCAAATATCAGAAGGAGATGCACAAAATGGAAGGAATGGCAGCAAACTACACCCTTCGCGAACTAGCAATGCCCACGGACGCTCAACAACCCCACTACATTAATTTTCAAATTTAGGTGATGATAATACAGTTGAATTAAAATCTCGGCTGATTCATTTATTACCTATTTTCAGGGATTTACTGGGAGAAGATCCGTATAAACATTTGGAGGAATTTAATGTAGTTTGCAGAGGAATGAAGCCGAATGTGACGGAAGAGCAGATTAAGCTAAGAGTTTTCCCATTTTCCCTTAAGGATGATGCCCAAGATTGGTTGTACTATTTAGCCAGAGAAAACGTGCAAACATGGGCTAAAATGAAGAGGCTTTTCTTCGAAAACTATTTTCTAGCATCAAGAGCAGTCAATATTCAAAAGGAAATTTGTAGAATTCGACAATATATGGGAGAAACACTCTACGAATATTGGGAAAGATTTAAAAAAATTTGTGCTAGTTGTCCACATCACCTAATAACTGACCAATTGTTAATTCAATATTTTTATGAAGGTCTTTCGCTTATGGATAGGAGTATGATTGACGCTGCAA